>CM060068.1:25375509-25850509 GCA_030533445.1 Cyprinodon diabolis
ATGTATGTGTGTATGTATATGTATATATGTATGTATATATATATGTATATCTATTTCTTAAGTTTTCAGCATCATCAAATGGACCAGTTATCAATTGATTACAATCCTAAAAATCTTTCCATTTTTCATTAGAAAAACTATATTTAACAGGTCACAGTGAAAACACTTTTATATAAAAGGGGGTACTAAGATAAGACATACAATAGCTAGATATTATCTGTTAAGGAGAGTTGTTTGAAAATAATCAAAATCAAAACTGTCACAGTAATTACAGGGATATAAAGAGACATTCAAAAGGGGCTTACAGAGACAAGGTCAAATTAGAGCTCTTTTCTTTTTTTCACCATTTTAAAAAGTAAAAGGATTTGTAGTTTTTAAGTTACAGGAACAGAATGGCTACAGAGCATATGATTAGTTAATGACCTAGGGGAGAAAAATCTGTGAAGCTTTTTCCAACTTGTTGCAGTTTTAGAAAATGCTGTTACCTTGCCTTTATATACCAACAATCTTGACTTTTTTCCTTCTCTCTTGGCAGTGTCTACCATCCATTCAGTGGTGTGCTCCAACGAGTCCCTCTTCTATTTTCTCTTCTTCTACCCTTTCCCCATCTTCGGCATCCTCCTCATCGCCTTACTGGTTGTTCGCTACAAGGGTCGCAGCAACAACAAGAGCCAAGAGGGCAAAAATGGTGCCCCTCTGCTCTGGATTAAGGAGCCTCATCTCAGTTACTCCCCCACCTGTCTGGACCCCCCAGCACTCAGCTTGCACCCTGGCTCGGTTGACTAAGCAAAGCAGGGTCCAATCCCCACCCCTTTTCCTGCCTCACGCACATTGCGGACTCAGCCGACACAATGCCAGGGAGCCTTTTGTGGACTCCGCCTACAGATAATACTGTTGTTCAAAGCCGTGTTGAATTAGTCAATGAGTTTAAAGATTTCTAGCCTGGAGGCTGTTTGTTTTTATGTTGACGAATGTGTGTTTGTGTGCGTGGCCGTGCTGACAGGGATGGATGTACCATTTCAGCACAAATAATTGTGAGAGGGCAAAGCGAAGGGCGAGAGAGAGCCGTGAACCTCTCCCGATTTCTGTAAAGCCTAATCCTATAATTACGTTTGATTTCTATTTCAATAAATATTTATCTGTTTTTTAAAAGTGGTGGAATGAAGCAGAAAAGATCGCAGGCCAGTCTTTGAAAAACATATAAAGTGAACTCAGCAGGCAACTCCAGCATTATACGGGATGCCAAAAAAGTCTTCAAACTGATCCAAGTGCAGCCACAGCCTAGCCTCCTATCCTGGTTCCCATAGCAATGCTCTGCTCCCACTGACTTCGTAGCTGCCGGCTCCGTTGCCAGGCTGCATGGAGACAAAGGCTAGGACACACAAGTGTGTGTCCTAAACGAGTTTGTGTGTCGGCCCACCTGCCTTCACAATGGATTCGCCTTGGCAGACTGAAACAAGTCCTGGTGAGCCACTTAAACAGTGCCAGACACTCTGGCCCGAGTGAAAGACTACCCTGCTCTTCTTCTCCACTATCCTCCTCGAAAAAGAGCAAGGGAAAGTAAAGAAGACTGAAAACTATTGCAAATAATTGAAAAGGTCTCTTTTATTGAGGACGTATCCACATAAACAAAAGTAACTTTAATTTTATTTTAGTGCCAAGTGCTCCTCATTTCCATGCTGTCATCTGCAGCTAAAGTTTGAAGTTTTTAGACAGTTGGAAAGCTGATCAGTTCAGAGGAAGGCGATTTGAAACGCCTGTATATGTCCCGCTGTGGATCCATGGACCTTTTTGGCAGTTGAATCCTAGATAAGATTAACTTTTTTGATTGAATTAACTGAGATACTGAATGAAATTCAATTTTTGCACATTTCTTTAGTTTCCCGGTATCATCTTTTAATTTTTTCTTCTTTTTTTTGTTTTTGTTTTACAGATAGGCCACATTAAAGATTATTTATCTGTAGAAGTGTCATTAAACACTACCAAAAATATTACCTGGACATGATTTGATGAGAAATGTTTGATTTTAACATATTTTCTATTTATTGTTTTATACTTTTTTTGCATTGCTTTTTATTATGATGTTTTCCTTTTTTCCCCTTATTCTTATTTCTAACATTTAATACTTTGTGGATTGAGCACATTATATGAATAGCCTGTATGTTAAAAATGTGGTAGAAGTAGAAATGCTAGATCTGTCCTGCGCATTGCAGTTTGTAGCATTTCATTGCCAGGCTGTCAGGTTCTTCAGTGTCAGAACACTGTATATCTATACATATAAGAATATGCTGTGGCTTTTAAGTGTACAATAGTTGAACAGACAAGTCACATAAATTGATTCACATCTATGCTTTTTTTGCTCGTTTATTTAGTGAAATGTGATGTAACACCTTCTTAGGTAGTTCAGCTAAAACTTGAGATGTTTAAGTTCTTTTTTTTTTTTTTTTACATGGAAGCTGGCTCCCTTATAATTGTGATGTAAAGCAGGAGGGCTGACAGCTGTGCCACTTTCTCAGCCCAGAGAGGTGAAATCTTCTGCGTAACCTGTGCACTGCCAGACTGGACATGAGATCTCTTGAGAAAAAAAAAAACTGTCTCAGTTGTGTCAACATGTATATTGCATGACAATGTTACAGGAGGAATTTTGATGTTTTGTAAAGTTTTGAACATTTTGAGCTTTGTGTTTTTGTGACGGAGCTGACAACTTCCCTCCCACTCCTCTTTCCTCCCGACCTTCCTGAGCCAAGAGCTGATGCAGTGTCCAGTCCCTCCCTCATCTTCAATATTTGACTGCCGGTCCAATACGCCCTTCCAACCTCTTTAAATAGCTGATTTTAAGAATGGTGTTGTGGAGATTGTGTTTGATATTATTGCTCATAAATGTCTTTTTAATGCTTTGCTTTTATGCAGCACTTCATTAAACAGATTTATGTCAATAAAAACCAAAATGTGTTCCCAGCACTGATTAGATGAGTATTAGAGAAATATAATAATATTAAGATGTATACCTTGTCACATTACTACCATAAAATATTTAGTGTATTTTAAAGTGATTTTATGAGATAGGCTAACACTTATTGCACACATTATTGCAAAGTGATAAAATTGATGCATTGATAAACTCTGACTCTACAGTAAAAATGACCTATTCATGCACAACAGGTCCCCGTTACTTTTAATAAAATTAAATAAAATCCAATTTAATTAGTTGCATTCAAAATCAGTAAATGGAGTCATCAATGTAATACAAAATAAAATAACATTGGTGTAAGTCCCAATAACATATCATCTGGATCATTACTGAAGAAAATAAGGAAAACCTCTGGTAAAACAATTTCCATAAAATCTATAAGTTTTGTATTGATCCTGCTTAAAACCAACAACATTCCCTTTCCTTGTGTTTTTGACTTCAGTAAAATACCATCTGACATTTTTAGTCTGATGCTGAGGCTGTAAATCAGGGGTCACCAACCTTTTTAAGGCTGAGGGCCACTTCAAGGGTACTGAGTCATAAGAAGGGCTACCAACACCGACCCATGCACAGCAAGGGTGTTCACCTATTATTATACATTATAAACATTTTTGTTGTGTCCTTTAAGTTCTAATTGTATTTTAGACGTCGTTTTTAAAGGATCAATAAATTATTAAAAAAGGAGAGAAACAAAATAGAAGAAACTTTCAAACTTAGCCCACTGGTGAATTTCACCATGTGGACCATGAGGGGCCCCTTGGTGCCCGCGGGCACCACTTGGTGACCCCTGCTGTAAATTTTCACTGCTGCCACCCTCTGGTTTAGTGACGAACTGCTTGTTACACCTAATACCTCCATCTCACAATGTTAAAGAATCTTTAAAAATAAAAAAATAAAAAGAAGCTGTTTCCAGAATAGGATCTGGATCATCACCAAAATATTATGGAATGTTTCTTGGCATAATGGACAGAGTGATAAAAATTCTATTTACATCCATCCATAAAATTTCAAGTTATCCTACACAAGAACAGACGAACACAAACTCGCCTCAAAAAATTATCTCCTTGGCGAAGGTTAATAAACACACAGCTGTTCTGCAAAGGCCACTGGGGTTTGTTGAAGAAAATTCTTGAACAAATGATGTAGTAAATTATGATTGCAGTTGTAATTGCACTGTTAAATAATCTGTCCGCGCCTTTTTTGGCTGTCTTTCTTCAGCAAAGACTACAAAGCTGGCCAGAGTTTGATGTAAAGATGAACCAAGTCAGAAACAAGGACACACAGGAAGGGAAACACCACAGGAAGTCAAATTCTTAAAACTTTGGTAGAGTTTGATCTTAAGGCTGGACAACAATCCTAAACATCTAGTCTGTCACAAGGCACTGAACTAACAGACATATTAATTGTAATCAAAGATCCCTGATGCATCAATACACCAAGGACGTCTTTCACAAATACTCTACAGAAGAGACAGTGATGTTTCTTGTTTATCAGGATGCCTAAAATTTTTAAAGACAGATGTTGTAGGAAAATGCAACTTACAACATAAAGTGTAACTCATCCCATATGAAAACATAATCCACCCCCAGAAAAAAGTGCAACTAAAGAGATCGGAGCAAAGAGACCAAGGCTAAGTGTGGGGATGGTTGTTCGCTACAATGGTAGGTGTGGTCTCAGTATGAGTAAGTGGCAAATAGTCTAGCCTAGCCTATCAGAAGCATAGAGAGTTTGTAGAAAGATGCAGTTAGTTTCATCACCGATCTTTTGCTCCGGAGGATTTTCAACCTTCTCTGAGGTTGAGGAGGGCTTTGGGCTGGAGCCTAATCAGTTGTAGCCGCTTGCTTTAAGATGCTAACTTAAATTTACACATGGAACACAGCAATTGCAGGTTTTATACTCTTTGTTGCTTTTACCTATGCATAATTTTCTTACTGTCTCTAAGGGGGGTGCATGCAGGGCAAAGACTGAAAGCTTATAATTCTACACAGTGTTTCAATGCAGTAAACGTGGTTGTTTCCAACATTTTCAAAGCCTCTTTGTGTCATCCAAGAGTGACTGTAATTCCTTTGTTGTTCGCAATCTATTGATTGTGTTGATATTTATGGGCCAAACCAGAAGATGTTGCTAGATGTTTATAATTAGGAACCATTACCAGCAGGTGCTGCCACTCGTCCACCATGTTTTTCCATGCAGATCTGTCTGCATAGTTTCCTAGGTGCACTTTGTGGAAAATCGGGCAACTCAGATGCTAAAATGACATGCATAAATCAGGCTTCAGTAATGCTTAAAACCTGTGCTGCTGAGGCAGTGGACAAGATCACTTGGTATGGGGGCAACGTCTCTGTGACCTGTTTTTATTCCCCAGATCCAGGGCTATAATGACCAATGTTTAAACCAGGGGTGTCAAAGCCGTTCCAGAACGGGCCGTGTGGCTGCTGGTTTTCTTTCCAGCCAAGCAGTAGCACACCAGACTCCATTCATCCCATCAAGTCATCAGGTTAAGACTAGACTCAACTTGATGAGATACATGGAGTCTGATGTGCTACTGCTTGGGTGGAAAGAAAACCAGCAGCCACACGACCCTTTCTGGAACGACTTTGACACCTGTGGCTTAAACAGTACCAGCAACTACCGTTTGAACCAATGGAAAAGTTCACTGCAATTGCCACTATTTCATGACTAAGGCCCCATCCACACGAAGTCAAACCCTGGCCTAAACGCACAAATTTTTCACCAAACCAGCCTCTCATCCATACGAAGCCGGCGTTTCGGGGTCTGTAAACAATCTTTTTTTTATTAAGCCTTCAGAGTGGGAAGGTTTTGAAACGCCGTTTTCGCGTTTCCATCTTTAAGCTCTAACCGCATTTTTTTTCTTACACGCATGCGTCATAGCGTCGCCTCTAAACACGCATGCGCGACACAGTATCACAACAACAATGGCGCCGTACTGTGTTGAATGGTTGCTGCTCGTGCTACTCACTCTGCTGTCGGGCTTACAACAGAATCTTCTTCTTCTGGAATATCTCCAGGAAGAACGGAGCAATATAGATGACATAGTTCAGCACCTGAATTTGACTGAACCACGAAAATGGACCCGCAGGGCAACCATGTACTGTATAAATATTAGTGCGCATGCCCAACATTTCGTCGCCCATTTTTGCTTTGGTACCACAGCGCCACTTACAGGCCTGGCATACATTTTGCAGCCTTTTCATGCATTCGTGTGGACGATCACATTTATTTTACGTCTCCGTCTTTACGACAAACGTTCTGGAAAATATTAGCGTTTCGTGTTCTTTTTGACTTCGTGTGGAAGGGGCCTTAGGTAGCACTTAAAAAAAGAAACTAGCCAGAACTTTCACAATTACTTTAACATAGTAAAGATAACTGCTTTAAACTTTGAACCTGCCCTCTTGTTTTTTTAAGGACAAATGACTTTGTATAAATAATCAAAGCTATTTTTTAAATGAAATGTAACAAAAAAAATAAATGTCTTGTGCTTTTAAGTACCATAATCCTAGAAACATTGTTCCACATTTTAAAATGAGACACATTGTATGATAAAGCAGGTACAGAAAATGGCTCCCATTTTCAAACCTTCGCCATTTAAACGAGAGCTGTAGTATCAACATGGGTGGTTCTATTTTCTTATTTCTCACAGTAGACCCACAGCTGTGTTATCTTGATGAAAGGATGTTTACTGGTTGCACCACTAATGCCTTTTGTTGAATTTAGCGACGTTTTAATAGAACTGGTCACAAATCTAATGCAGCAATCGTAATTTACTTCAATTCATTTACGTAGTTCCAAGAGGTTGATCAGGTTCTTATACAGAAATGTTTCACTAGATCACTGAAATAAGACCCTCAGATCATATCTTGATGACAACAATTTCAATTCAGTTCTAGTGATAAAACAATCCAGTGAAAATCAATATATTAGAACTTCCATAATTATAAAGAAACGTTCATTGTCTGAAGAACCTAGGAAATTTTATTGGGTCTCTGGATTAATCCCTCTGCCTGAACAAGCATGTGGCAAAAGTGGACAGCTGATTGCATTGGTTTGCCACATGCTTGCTGTTATCGTTGTCAAGCAAACATGTGGACATAGTGGACAGGCACAAACTAGTGGATAAGACCAGGAAGTAACCTTCAGTGGCCCCCTCAATGTTAGGAGCCATCTACAACATTCTGTTTGGGGGTTTGAGTAGACACCAGTGTTGTTTTTGACAGCCATCTTAGATTTAGTCTTTGTCTTCATGGCGAAAACTATAATTAGTCTTAATCAAATTTTAGTCATTATGATATGTGATAGTTTTAGTCGGTTTTAGTCGACTAAAACTTAAAAAGGTTTTAGTCTAGTTTTAGTTTTATGTTGCAAAAAAAAGTTAATGTTCAATTTCGAATAACTGCCAGATTTTTTTATCAGACTGATAACTCTAAACTAGATACTACAATTGCTGGGTATAAAATGCTGCCATGCCATCATTGCGGTTGGGCAGAAAAATTTTATTTATAGAATTGAAAAGAATGACAATACAAGGAAACATTTACATCATATTTAAACAGATAGAAACGAGAACAATGAGAGAGAAATATTCAAAGATCTATGTACCTTTTCATGTGGCTCCTTATCCAAAAATAAACAAAATGCAATTAAATATTTTCTTTGGATATAATTAAGGGATTCCTTTTGGTAAAAAGTTATGAATGTTTATTATCACCTCTTGTGAGCTGAAAGAAATAAAATCTTAATTGACTAAAGGATTTTTTACACTTGGCAGAGGATGATCGGCCGCATAGTTTATTAAGTAGCAAGAGCAGCAAGAGCCATACTGCTGAGATTGAACCATCAGTGTGGAGCGTGAAAAGCAGCCTCTGAGATGCGTGCGTGCAAAGACGCATTTCTTCACGAGCACAGATGGTGGGATCAGAGTTTGTCAGAGTTGCGTGCGCTGTACCGGACCATTCCGGGTTATTTTCTCCCCTGCCGCTGCTGCCATGGTCCTTCTGTGGTCATGCAGGATCTGCACAGCTGCGCCTCAGGCAGTGGGCATGACCAAACAAGAGACAGCAGCATAGCTGATACTGCTTAACTTGTCTAAGAGATTACAGCACAATGATGTATTTTAAATGTCTGACCGACCACCCGCGTATTTTTATTTAGTCTTGTCTATTTGATTAAAACTCAAACCTATTAGTCGAATTTTAGTCATCAAAGATCCATTTTAGCTCTTCAGTTTTCGGTATTGTCATGAAAAAAGGAGCGTCAACAAAATTTTTGCGTCATCGTTTTCAATTATACACTGGTAGATACTTATTTTATTAATAAAAAATAATGTTAATGGCAGCAATGGCTGATTAAATGCTTCTTCAGAGAGAAGAGAGCAGCAATAGCAATGAGTTAGCAAGGATATTGTTACACAATGCATAAATTAAGAGCAATAGGACAATAGGACAGTACCTTAGTGAGCAAAGTGTAATCTCCAGCAGTCTAAACCTGCAACATTATGACTATAGTAATAGCTCTAGAGTATCCTTAGTCACAATCAAATGAGACATTTTAGAGACATTAAGTAGACAAAGACTGAGACGTGAAGTTATGAGTGAAGGAGCCTCAGGAACCAGATATCTGATTATTCCATGTCAGTAGCATATGAAACAATGTGATGTCTGATGGAGATTGATTTCTAGAAGCATCTTACATGACGAGGAACATTTGGAATTCTATTTTGGATTTAACAGAGAACCAAAAATATGTATGTAGCATTTTGAATAAGCAAAATGGTTTTTACTGATTTTGGACCTTTGATAGCAAACATACCAATTCCAGCCTTGGTGTGAGAAATGCATAACGCAGCTGTCTGCATCATTCCAGAAGAGGATCATTCTGATTTTTTATTTTTTTTTTTTGCTGTTTTTTGTTGTTTTTTTGCAGCTAAAAGGATATTGTGGGCTAAAAAAAAAAAAAAAAAAAAAAAGAGAGGAAAGCTGCTTTGAAATACAAATTATATTTCCTACTCAATGATAACACCAAAAGTCTTTACATTATTCCTAAAGGCCAAAATAATTCTACTCAGAGTTTACTGACTGATCAATTTGTTCTTTAGATTGTTTTGGTAAAAAAAATAAATAAATAAAACGCATGGAGGAAACGAACATTCTGTCTCCTCTAACACTGAATACAAGAATTTATATTTGCATGAATTTTGATAAATGTCTGTAGGACAAGAACAATTTGTCCTCGTAGATCTATAGATCAGCTCTATGCTCACCCTGTTTTGTTCATTCTCACTCATTCACCTCAGTTAGATGGCTGCCATCTCAGCAGATATCCCCCATAACATGCAGTTTTTTATCTTAAATACTGGTGTGCGGGTTTTCTTTATCCCAAAAAATGAAAAATAAAATTTGTATCATAGCTCATAAAGCCAAACATAGATATTTCTGGAAGAAAAGCGACCACTGCCAATTTGCTTGCCACCCATTGTTCTATTAGAATAGGTTTATAAGTAAATTATTATTTATTAATTAAGTTTTACTGGATAGTTCATAGTTTTGCTGGTTTTAAAGTTTCTTTGATTAAAGAAGATGGTAATATAATCAATTTTGGTGACCATAGCAGGTGATAAAACTCTTGTGAAACATGCCACTCCCCTTTAGCTGTGCATAGCGCCTAAAGATTTATAGTCTAATAAATTATTCACTCATAATAATTAGTGGAGACAAAATGGAGATGAAGTTCATATCAGAGGCTACTAAATCAGGCAAATAGGAACCTAATGCATTACATTCCTGCCATCATGAAATCTCGTCAAATTAAAAAAAATGAATCTTTGCTTTCTGATGGTTATTAAAGTATCCAAACAGAAATATAGTCTTTGTTTGTCAAATTTGATAAATATATTTTACTAAAAGATCATGCTTTTTGGGAGCTTAGACTAAAAAACAGTACCGTAGGATATGAATGGAAACTGATATAATGGGGGTGTTATTGCTTTGCTATTCAGTTGGATTTTACCACAATTGATTTTAAGGACGCTTCTACTACCCCAAAATTGCATCAAATTAAATCAGCATGATGAATTTTAAAGGTTTTTGACAAATATAAAATACGATCTGAAAAAGTCACAAAAAATTACAAAATTGAAATTAGAAACATTAAAATAAAAGATGGAGGTTGATTTAAACGATCAAATGTGAGATGGGTCTATCAGTCTTTATCAGTTCTATTTCAGTAAGCAGAGGAAAATTTTGTGATAAATCTACATTAAGAAGACCTTAAAACTAAAGTAAAGAGCCTTTAAAGGTGTATCAGAGTACAGCTTTTGCTGGCAAAGTACTTTTGTTTTTACTATGTCTTCCTGATACAGTTTTTTGTTTTGTTTTTCCTAAAGTGCAAACTACAAACTTTGTGATGGCTGGATTTAACATTATGATCACTGCCTTTAGAATAAACAATATCATAACCAGAGAATGGATTAATTTTAAAATTAAATAAAAAGTTATTAATTCATGATTTATCTGTGTGCTTTATGCCCAAATGATCCTTTCTCTAAGTTAAAGTTTTAGTTTGGTTTGGATGGAAGTTTAAGGGTTTATTCCTTTATTCCTTTATTTTTGTATTAATATTTATGTTTTACATAAGGGTTTCCTGGAATTCCCGCTGTCATTGTGAGAGAGGTTAATATTAAACCCAGGACAGGATTATGTTGAAATAAAGACTGGATGCATGAATATGTTGCATGGTTTCCCATCATATTTGGAAATAGGTCTGTGTTAAAGAAAAGAAAAGCATGCTGGGTGCCTGCGGCCCATACAGCTCTCCTGCTGGGATCCTTATTATGAAAGAACAATATTTATTCTTTGATATAGTGAAAAAGCACAATGGATCTTCAAGACTACACATATTGTGTGATTAACATTTAAACAAATGTGCAATGAAAGAAATATTGACGTTGTCTATGTATTATAGACGAGAAACTACAGATATCTCATTTTTACACCATGTTTTCCTTTTTCTATTTGCAACTGAAAATGCTGCTAAATAGAACTGCAATATAGTTGCACAAACATAAAATAACCATAAAATCAACATGCTCAGTCTGTTCCAACTGTTGTTTGACAGCTCTACAGAAGACTTGCATTGGCAAGGAAAGCTGACTGAAATATAATTATATTAAACATGTTTGTTGGTAGACTAGCCTCCTTTCATAAATATTAAACCTTCCCAGAGATGCAACTCGGTTAAATGGTGCCACAGTCAGAACAGCTGCTTCAGCTGTAGAGTGAAAATCCCTCATAGTTCATGCAAAATTAATTTCATCTCCTCAGAGTTGTGCCAGGAAGGAGAGAATGTGGCTAAGGTGTAATATCACAATCCTGCCGCTGTCAATGGATCGGTACGGACTGACTCTGGTGTTTTCTTATTTTTCTGGTAATGATACCATCTAGAGCTGCCTCCTGAGATCTCTCCAGGAAGTGTTGTTATTGCCAAGGCTGAATAGCTATCACATTTTGGTCTAAAATAGCTAGCCTTTATATGGTGTGTTGAATCTTCTATGTTTTCTGTAATATATTTTTAAAATGCACATTGCCAATTAACTAAAAACTAATTCTGTGGCTCTTCAGCTAGCCCTGCTCTAACCAACGTAAATTCAAAGTTAATGGAGTTTAAGCTATGGTTTTGCTCTGATGGGATTTTCACCTGAAACAGCATTACTTACATGTCATGTTTACTGCAGCTTGCAATGGATAGTTTATTTCTCTAAATGTATACAGAGCCTGTCGCATTTATCTGCAGATTTGTTGAATACGTGTGAAAAGCTTTAGAATGAATTCATCTTACATTGGAGTAGCTGTCAAGATTCCTATTACCATTGAAATAAAACCTAGAGCCGCATCATCAGATATCATCCACCATAGTTTTGTTGTATGCCACACTGACTCAGGGTGTCAAAGGGGAAAGGTAAACTATTTGCCTGTGTTTCACTGCGGCATGAAAATAACACTGTGGTTTTTAAAGCTGCATACGTATGAAATAGTTTAAGCCACAGTCCTTTCCCTCAAAATTCAGTAATCAAGCTTTTAATACAGCCCTCTCTGAATCGCCATACTCTATATAATTAGTGCATATCTGCCCTGAGTTTTAACTGTGATGGTGATACACTGCCTCCAGCAGTATCCAGCAACATGCTCCAACACCTTTCCGGTAAGCTTCTGAAACAACCTAACACAACATTTCATCCCCAGTTTAGCCAGACTGCCAGTTATTGTTTTAGACATGTCAAAAAACGAAAAAATTGTGCCATTACTACAAAATATATCTAACTTTTAGTCTGTGTTTTGACTCGATAATAGGGAGCACTTCATCTATTCTTTTTCTTTAAAATAATGTTGAATTACAACAGTTTCAATTTAATACTGCTAATAATCTTTGGTAGTATTTAACTTGAAGTATTGTAAGTTTACCATCAAATATCAAAAGAAGATCATGCTTTCATTATCAAAATAATGTATCCTGACACAATAAAGCACTGTTTTATACCTTGTATCTAACAAAGTGCCTAGCGTACAAATCAGGGCTGCATTAAAAGTGACAGATATTATTATCAATATATTAACAAACATATTAAATCCAAATACAGTGTGACAGCAGCTTTCTTCTAATCTGAGACTTGGTAAGTTGCCACTTAGCTACATTTCTCCAAGAGCCATGTGGAAACCTTTTTATATGCTTTTGTTTACCTTACTAGATAACGTGGTGCTTATGATTGATCCTTGCCCAGGAATGTGTGGCTCTGTGTCATAGCATATCCAGGGAGAGAGAACGTCATTAATCCCTTATTAATAGAAAAACCAATTAACTTACTAAGAAAAGCTGCTATAGTTAAACACATTTCAAAAGGATGGTCTCCTTATATGTATATAGATACAATTACCCAATGGAATAAACATACAGATATTATTTTACTACACCTCTTTCTCCTAACTATTATTATTTGACAACAGTATAAATGAATGTAATTAACATGATTATATAAATATCAAAGTAATATATGTCTACTCTGGGTGTTCTTAAATATATCCAGAATTGTAATATGTGCAGCCAAGACAATGAATCATAGTAGCATAGCAGTGAATCTTATTCACCGAAACCAATATTGCATCTTATAGACCTTTTCCAGGTTTGGTGACCCAATTATGTTGGTTTTTTTTTGTTTGCTTTGTTTTGTTTTTTTCCTTAGACTCATGTTCTCTATAAGGAGCAGAAACTCAGATATATAACATCCAACCTGCTAACACACTATAGATGTTTCTGTAACTAAGCTGTTGCATCTTAACAAGATGATACTGCTATCTCCTTTTCTTTCTGCTTTTTGCATTGTGTTTTCATCTCTTTTTCTTTAAAAACCTTCCCCTCTGAGGAGACATGATTTGCATTAAAGTAAGCAATGCTCACAGATCCATAGTCCTTTCTCAGGACGCAGTCACCAGAGGGCACACTCGCACAGACACTGCTGCTAAGCGGCAGTACAAAAGGCAGGCAAATGGATCATAATTTACTTTCAATGAAAGGAAATGCAAGGAAAGTATCCTTCTGCTTACCCTGTGGTGTGGACTGATATGAAAAACAAAAAATGTAATATCTTCTTGTGCACCAAAACCTGTTGACCTCAATCTACACGTGAGTAAGACAGATGGGCTGCTTTGTTCTTAGATGTGCATGAGACAGAGCTGCAACATTATCAGCAAGCAAAGTGTTGTTTGAGGGCTGTGTGCACAGCTTGTTGCAATCACCACAATATGATACCACACCGCTTTGTGCAGGGGGGTGACTCACTGAGTGATGTAAGGCTGAGTCAGAACACAGAGAAACGCTACTAATAAACTGTAATATGCATGTGTTAAGCAATATCCAAGGTTCTCTCTGATGATTATAGAAGAAAAGAAGAACAGACGCACAGACTGTTTTGAGTGAATGGCCCTGCAATTTGCTGATGACGTAACAGGCAGGTAGTAGTCTCTTTAGCCACGTGATCCAAGCAGATTGTGTTGGGAAACGGAGTCAACGCTAGGGTGTTGTGGACATCTCCAATAATTCTGTGCCATTAATATCATAACTCTGAGATGGGACATGTACCCTACATATGATATTTTTTTTACAATAAGGACAACTTCTAGTTTTTATTTGCAGAAATGGCTCAACATAATAATGCTAAGGCTATGCACAGTCTAATAATGATCCACTCACCTCAGTATGCTGAAATGTCAAACTGACCAAACTACGTCTGTTCCTGCAGAACTAGAGTTGATGATTAACTAAAATATGTCTGCATAGACTGATATTTGACATCAAAAGAAGATCATGCTGTAATTATAAAAATAATGTATCCTGAAAGTATAAAGTTGCTGTTTTTTATTTTATTTTACTAGATATGGGGGTACTTATGATAGATCCTTGCCCAGGAATGTGTATCTCTGTTTCACATTACATTTGTACACATCAACTCTTGGGTGTACTTAAGGTTCTGTCTGAGTAGTATATTTTATTTGTATTTATAAATGAAAAAGAAAACAAGATGGATGAAGAGAAAACATGTTTAATACAGGATTCCATGAGACCTAAAATTTTAGAAAATACAGAACAAAAACAGTTAACCACACAACTATGTGTGTATATAGGCTGATGACATCACAAGAGGCACAGTATTTTGGCTTATCTGCATTATCGAAATGTAGCCTCTGACATGGTTTGTAATAAATGCTTAATAATTTAAATTTCTTCGCATTGCAAGAGGGATCAGCTTTGAGCCAGTATTACTTCGTCGATGGGATAAGGTCAAACTGGTCACTGCACCCCATCTGCTTGGTTCCTGTGTATCCTTTCTCAGACAAAGAGTCAGTGAAAGCTGTTTTCTGCTTGTATTTCTCTAAACTGCATATTCTTATTCTTCCAATTGTTTATAAAAAGACCTGCAGTTTTCTTACAGGCAGCTCAAACGGTTTACTGATAAGTAAAACTGTTTAAATATTAAGGATTAGGGACATACAAGAAATGAAGGAAGCGCAACAAAATATAGATATGCATAATCAAAAGAACTCTGATCAGTTGCCTATGCTTTTTGTGCTTTGTCATTAGAGGCGAACAGCTGTGGTCGCTTGTGATTTGTATTTTATCTAGATTAAATAATTGGTAAAATAATAAAAAAAAGTGACCTTGGCATTATCTTTGGGTGACAAACTGCATCTTGGATGAGATTGATTGATTTTGCAGAAGTCTCGCTAGCTGTTATAGTGTATAGTGTGCAAATTACTTTGCATTGCAAAAATAACTATTCATACAAATAAACAAGTCCCCACCAACAACAAAGATAGACTCACAAATAATTTATGAATTACAAGAATTAAAGATTTAGAATTGTGCACATTAAAATATTCTCAAGCCATTCATAATTGATTAACATAGAATTTGTGTGTGCTTCCAGCGCCCCTGCATAAGATAGAGTATGATGATGCAAAGGTTTCTGCATGTTTCCTTCTGGGACACCAGCATTTAGTCTCTCAATTCTCTGAGGTCCCGCAAGAGCCTGGAGATTCATGTTCACACAAGCTAATTGACTGTCCAAGGCATTTCTTCTTTTATTTGTCTTATTATGTCTCCATGCTGGCAGATGGCCAGAGGCAGGATGCTCCTCGCAAGTCCAATAAAGTCTTGTTTTCTCTGGTATAACTGTAGATTTTTTAAAATAGTTTTGTCTGTTGTTTGCCATCATGTATAAATGAAAGATATTTATATTTAAACTATGATTTAAGGTTTGTAGAACTTGACTTAACTTTCATCAAAATGTGACTTTGATTAAGTCTAAATCGAGCTTAAATTCAAAAGTTATGTTTTGTCGATGTTGGTGATGTTCAGCCATTGTTGAAAGAATGCTTGAAGAGGTCCTGCTAAGATGTCTCTGCAAGCTTTTTAAGGGACATGACAAATGTGATAAAGGTGCTTTGTTCAAATTAGAATAACCTTTTTTTTTTAAGATTAAAAAATTTTGAAAAATCTTGTTTGGCAGAAAATTTGGCTCTCTTTCTGAACACAACACTCCCTCAATAAAATATATAGGTGGCAGCGTTATCAATATAATATAGGACAAAAAAGCAATAATTGATAAAAAAAAGAAAAAAACAAACCAAAAAGGGATGTTTTCCTTTCTGCTGCGTGATTTTTGGTCATCTTTTATTAGTTCATCGCATCTAAAACATTGACGTTTTTGTTACATTGTGACAGAATGGGGTAACGGATAAACATTTATGTTTATCTGTTATGGAGTTTTTTTTTTTCAAAATTGTCTGAATGTCATGTTCATGTTTCCTAAAAAAAACGTACTGCTTTTAGACTCAGAGCTCGGTTTCCTAAAGTTTGGGATAATAAAGAAAAGCACAGTGTCACAGATACCCAGCATGGTGCCTGAGTGAGTCATCTCTTAGTCTTTTTCTTCTACACTCTGTTGGACTGAGTTCTGGTTTGAAGTAATGTTACCTAAGCATAGTTGTCAGAGATTGATTGAGTTTGTTATCATCTTAAGTTTTGAGAGAATTGTAAATTCATTATCATTACTTGTAATGATAATGAATCCATATATCAAACCTATCAGGACATTACAATGGAGGACATCCTTTGGACCTCTCACTTACAACAAGACCTTTGATTGTACAGAAACACAACTACACATGTATTAGATGCATCAAATGTAGAAATATGAAATTCTTTTTACGGTGGTTCTGATTTTCTTGTTGTCATTTTTAATACAACCAGCTGTTTTTTTGTTTTGTTTGTTTTTGTTGTTTTTTTGTTTGTTTTGATTGTTATTTTGGCAAACGGAAATTAGACTGAGAGAAAAGAAAAATAGCTCTGGCTTAAATCCAGAAAGGGTCATTAGTATATATCCTCTACATGCTAAATGTTTACCAAACCTGGATAAAAATACATGTATTTCTATCCACCAATGCAGATAAAATGTATTTATATATGTGCATATTTAACACTTAGGTTTACATTTTACCTCTAAAAAATGAAAACTTACTAAAATCATTATTATATCTCAACAGATTTTTGTTTGAGATGAGTTTAACATTTTAGAATTTCCATACAAGTTTACTGATCACACATTGGAGAAAGTGAGCTGCCATCATGGGGCACCCAGGGATAAACCAGGGGTTAAGGGTCTTGCTTAGAGACCCGGAGTGGGAGTGGGGCTCGAACTCAGAACCTCAGAATTCCAAGCGCCTTTTACCTAACCATTAGGCTCCCACTCCCCTCAGTGATTACAGGCACTAGAAAATGTATTCATTTTATTGACTGTTTAAAATACTCACAAAAATTAAACATGTGCATTTACATCCAGGCCATATAAGACATTCAGGTGCTAAATGACTAATTAACAGAGCATTTTAGCTTTCCTATCTGCTTAACCTGTGTTGGTTGAGTTTAGCAAGACTTAAAAACACACTAACTTTGTAGACCATTATCTAGTAGTTGATGGGTTCTGCCCCAAAATTTTTAGATGCCTCGCTGGCCACTCATTACAAGTCATTCAGCTGTGCAGAGATCTTGCAATGACCATTTTATTTTATTCATGCTAACAGAAATCTTTAATCAGGTAATAACAATTCAACACTTCAATTAGTAAAGCATGTGGTGAAGAAGACTTGCTGAAGGAACTATTGTTGTGTAAATATAATATCTATTGCCCAGTAGGGGTGGTAAATATGTTATTTAATCAGATAATATTCTTGACTGTCATATATTGTTTGTGAACACACACCCAACTGACTGTGTGTTAGAACAACAAATGAAAGTGTGAATCAAGCTCAAATCATGGTCAAACGGATAACTCTGCACATATATGGAATAAATTCACCACGACTTTCATTCAAAATAAAGAGATTATAAACAAAACCCTTCAGCTAAAAATCATACTTATTATCCTAATTCAGTTAAAAACTCTTGACTAAACAAGTGAAACCAGAGAATAAGACCCTAATCACTCTCACTGAGCTGATTAATGAAGTCTATAAATTAAATTGCAGTACATAAAGGAAAACGCATTTTACACATACTAAAATATTTCAACTTTTAAACTTGTGCAGTGCACCTTTAGATGTCGGAAAAGACGTCAGAAAATTTAGATGACAAAGTTTGGCCTATACGGCATAAATACGGTTCCATTTATGACAGGAGGAATCACTCATCTTTAATTTTTTCCTTTGGATTTGCACTCTTGGGAAACCTGTGGTTGTGATTATACAGTATGTTTAAAAGATAATAACAAGGCTTACTGGAATCAGCTAATCTCAGTTCTAAAATGATGCCCCTGTGGTCAACATTTCCAGCTTGAATAACAAAGAGAGTTTTGATATGCTGTTTATCTGAGCCTGAGCTCTCTCTTTCATTTGCCTTAATCCATCCCTGCCCAGACTGCAGCTATAGTAAATCATTCAGTCTAGGCAGACCTTCCAGAAATGACAGAGAAATCTCATAATATAAGAAACTCAGGATGTCTTTCAGCATCTCATCTTTAAGTATTATAAGCAGAAATAGGAAGCAACTTAGATGAACAGGTTTTCCTCCTAATCCCCCTTGCAATAAATCTGCTACTCTTTTCATTGCATACAAACCCTGTACTTTGCTGTAGCGTACCTCACTTCAGTGCAAAGCAAAGAGATTTTCTCCAATATTATATTCACAATTTATTTTTACTTGTTAATAAGACAATAAAAACTATCAGATAAAGCCTTTCTTCATTACAACAATGAGTCTATTGTTTTCCTAGGAGACCCCTCAGTAATTACCAATGAACAGGAACATGGAAAACAACTTCTCTTGTGTGCTGTTAGTGTTGAGAATGAGAACATAGGCGGAAAGATTTAATCCTGCTATATTACCATTCCAGAAAGGAGGAAAGGAAGCAAAGAGAATACAACAGGGAATAAACTCGACAAAATAAGTGGTAGGAGAGCATGTAGAAGAAGGGAAGAGAGAGAGATAAAAAATCAAAACATATCCCCCTGTGGGAGGCAGTTTCTTTAAACATCTTTGGATCTGACAGCTTTAATACACAGGCAAAGTTTGGGCATACCAGGTTCAAATTTTAGTTTGCAGTGAATAACAGGCCAAATCAAAGATGGCCTTGTTTCCAAAAGTGAAAAACAATAAATGTTTTTCTTCTTAAATACGGATTAACTTTTTCTTCATGCCACATACCAACAGACCCATCAACGCTCTCATTGTTGTTTATTATAAGTGCAAGTGAAGCATCAGCAGAACCACATGAAGGTTAATGTCCACTTCTCATATTACTTTATTACTGCTTATTTAAAAAAAAATCGAATTTATTGTTTATTTAAAACTTTTATTCAAGACATACAGATTCCAGTGATTGTACTAGCTGGTTATTGACTATCTGTCCTCTAAATATGACATAAAATTATCCAAATACTGTGGTTTTAAAGCTGCAAAAATTTCAACATTTTCTGTTAAGCTTTATAAGCTAGACTAGTCCATAAGAAATACTTATACTTTAATTATTCAGAAACAAATACTATATACTATATAAATTTAATGCACAGTGATATTGAAATTGTTTCTGCATATTAAAATTGAATGAAAATTAACTGACAGGTAGAGGAAAACAACAGAAATATTTCAAAAAATGTGTCGAAAAAGTTTTGTAACAAAGTAATGCTGGCTGCAATGGACTGGCGATCTGTTCGGGGGGATACCTCACCTTTCACCCATAGACTCCTGTAGATAGGCGCCTGCCTACGCAGCTCTAATCGATTAGGCAGGAGAAGATGAATGGATGAAATGTTGGCCAAGTGCAGTATGGAAGTCATCAGTTTGTCCATTAGTAATCTGTAATGGAATTCCAGTAATAGCTTTGAAAGTGACCTTCAACGTGTCTGCATTGTTAGCTCTTGCGTCTCTCATGCTCCTCTTGACAACACTTCTCCATGGAGTTTTCATTATGCCAGAATACAACACAGTGATCCCATGGTGATTAAACTGGGTATCGGGCTTCTGACAGGCATAAATTCCTGATACCCTAAAAATTGTGATAGACCGCTGCGCTAACTTTTGACTTCAGGAAACATTGTGTAGAAGCACAGGTGGAGAACATGGCCTTCAAAATCCAATGCTGACTGTAAACACAGGATCTGTGTGTTTCAAATATTAAAGGTAAATTTGATCCAATCTTAAAGGTATAGTCGAGGATGTTCTTTCTCCATGCCGATCATCAAAATAAGTGGTCCTCCTAATTGTCTATCATTCTGGTGATATGTTTACGTGAGGTCGTCCTACATGTTCGTCCCCATTTTCACATTTTTGAATTGCAAATCTTCATTTGGAAATTAACCTTGTATGAGACATGCACAGAGCAACTTTGAAATGGAGCGTGCACGAAGAGAAATTAGGTCGTCCATGCACTTGTACGCGATTAATAGGCGTTGCCTTTCTGGAGCGGGTACAGGGTTGTGCATGTGCATTTTTCTTTTTAAGTGGAGAGGGCGGGTCTTTTCAAAAACTCGCGAAAATCCTTCACTATACCTTTAACAAATTTTGGGCTAATGAGCAACAGTCCAGTCATTTTGACTGGGACAGACGCAGGCAGGCTTTGTCAATAGGCAAGTAAAGAGGCCGACGTCCAGAGATCTGAAGAATCACCCTAATTATAATAACCATAATCACTAAATGTGTAAAGCCTTATGAGAAATAAGCAACACAAAACAAAACAAAAAAAAAATTTGCTCAAAAAAACAAAAACAAATGGTGGACCTCTGTCCAGTCTTCCCATGGTGCCCTCCTCACCCACCTGCCAGTGGTCTCTTTGATTATGCCTCACACCTGTGTTTGGAAAAGGTATCAAGAGTCAAATGGGGTAAAGAGAAGAAAAAAGAGACAGCAGGAGCTGATGAAATGAAAAGGGATTAGAAGCGTAGCAAAGCATTGAACAAATTGCACTTCTCATTGCTGAATTAAATTCATTATGCTTAATTTGTTGCCTCGTTTCAATCCCACTTAAATTGATTTTGTCTTTGTTCCTTAATGTAAAGTGAAGAGCTGTTATTTTGTGTAGAAGTATAAACACAATAGTTATGTCATTCTTTTTTGGTATTGTTGTGCTCATCATGATAAATAACATTTGCATTAAGAAGTATATTTGTTTATTCTGATGCTAAAAAGGATATTATAAGCACAAAAACTACTCTATTAATCTAGAATAGATTAGACAGAATAGTAAAGCTTTTAAACAATAGTAAAGCAATCATAAATCTGTGACTGATTTTTGATAAATCTCAAGTTACTATTGAGACTCATATGGTTAATTGTAATTTAATATATTATGATTGACTGATAAGCCCATTTGAAAGTAAACATGATGAGATGTGCCAAATTTGACAGGTGGATCTCAAAGCATTTGTACTTAAGTCACCTAAAAGGTTAGCACTGTCCCAGCCTATAAACTAAAGTGGTCAGGATAAGGTCCTTTGGTGGATTTGGTGTTTTGTGTATTTTTGCTCTTTTTCAATTGTTCTGAGACATTATTATACATCAAGCAAGAAATGCTCCTTAGATATTTAACCAGTAACAGCGAATGCTGTTTTGGTCAGCGATCAATTGCAAAATCTACATAATGAAGCTCTTGAGACATCTGGAATGTTAAATTATGTTCAGGAATGCAAACACAGAACACACACCTTCATTTATTAGCATTTATAGATGCTATATGCTATATATATATACAGTGGGGCATAAAAGTATTTAGTCAGCCACCAATAGTGCAAGTTCTCCCACTTAAAAAGATGAGAGAGGCCGGTAATTTTCATCATAGATATACCTCAACTATGAGAGACAAAATGAGAAAAAAAAATCCAGAAAATCACATTGTCTGATTTTTAAAGAATTTATTTGCAAAATATGGTGGAAAATAAGTATTTGGTCAGTTACAAACAAGCAAGATTTCTGGCTCTCACAGACCTGTAACTTCTTCTGTAAGAGGCTCCTCTGTCCTCCACTCGTTACCTTCATTAATGGCACCTGTTTGAACCCGTTATCAGTATAAAAGACACCTGTCCACAACCTCAAACAGTCACACTCTAAACTCCACCATGGCCAAAACTAGAGAGCTGTCAAAGGACACCCGAAACAAAATTATAGACCTGCACCAGGCTGGGAAGTCTGAATCTGCAATAGGTTAACAGCTTGGTGTGAAGAAATCAAATGTGGGATCAATTATTAGAAAATGGAAAACATACAAGACCACTGATAATCTTCCTCGATCTGGGGCTCCACGCAAGATCTCACCCCGTGGGGTCAAAATGATCACAAGAACGGTGAGTAAAAATCCCAGAACCACACGGGGGGACCTAGTGAATGACCTGCAGAGACCTGGGACCAAAGTAACAAAGGCTACCATCAGTAACACACTACGCCGCCAGGGACTCAAATCCTGCAGTGCCAGACGTGTCCCCCTGCTTAAGCCAGTACATGTCAAGGCCCGTCTCAAGTTTGCTAGAGAGCATTTGGATGATCCAGACGATGACTGGGAGAATATCATATGGTCAGATGAAACCAAAATAGAACTTTTTGGTAAAAACTCTGCTCGTCGTGTTTGGAGGAGAGAGAATGCTGAGTTGCATCCAAAGAACACCATACCTACAGTGAAGCATGGGGGTGGAAACATCAAGCTTTGCGGCTGTTTTTCTGCTAAGGGACCAGGACGACTGATCCATGTGAAGGAAAGAATGAATGGGGCCATGTATCGTCAAATTTTGAGTGAAAACCTCCTTCCATCAGCAAGGGCATTGAAGATGAAACGTGGCTGGGTCTTTCAGCATGACAATGATCCCAAACACACCGCCCGGGTAACGAAGGAGTGGCTTCGTAAGAAGCATTTTAAGGTCCTGGAGTGGCCTAGCCAGTCTCCAGATCTCAACCCCATAGAAAATCTTTGAAGGGAGTTGAAAGTCCGTGTTGCCCAGCGACAGCCCCCAAACATCACTGCTCTAGAGGAGATCTGCATGGAGGAATGGGCCAAAATACCAGCAACAGTGTGTGAAAACCTTGTGAAGACTTACAGAAAACGTTTGATCTCTGTCATTGCCAACAAAGGGTATATAACAAAGTATTGAGATGAACTTTTGTTATTGACCAAATACTTATTTTCCACCATATTTTGCAAATAAATTCTTAAAAAATCAGACAATGTGATTTTCTGGATTTTTTTCCCTCATTTTGTCTCTCATAGTTGAGGTATATCTATGATGAAAATTACCGGCCTCTCTTATCTTTTTAAGTGGGAGAACTTGCACTATTGGTGGCTGACTAAATACTTTTTTGCCCCACTGTATATATATATATTTTTTTTTTTTTTTTGCTATTGGCATGTTAATCACAAAGCAAAAGTAGCTCTGCCTCTATCATTTTTTTCTACCACATGTTATAGGTTGTATTTTTGCCCTGTGAGTCATGTTTTATTTTGACACTGTAAGAATTTGTCTGTTGAGGTGTTTTAAAGTGCAAGCAAAATAAAGTTTGAATGGATTAGATTTGACCTCTGAACACATTATCTTTGCTCATTGCAGCCAAAGACAAAATGTATTTAACTTGTAATTGTTGTTCTTATGCTAATAGTTCTTAGAATTCACCTAAAGCTTGTAAAAAAGTTGCAAAATACAAAAAGGAAACTCTTTGATAACATCTGTCGAACATCCAGAGTTGTCTCTAATGCTTAATTCCTCTTTCCCAAGCTCGTGTCTGTATCAATTTTGCCTGTTAATCTTTCTGAATAAGCTGGTTTAACAGGTGGGTAGTAATTACTTGCATTCACTATTTTATATTATACTTTTAGGAGTAGTTGTACTGCATCATACTTTTACATATCTCTACTCTGACTTAAGTAAAATGTTTGGCTAATCCATCCATCTTGAGTAACTTCCCTGAATAAGGAACAAGCTTTTCCTTTTGTTCTTTTTTTTAAGTAAAGATCACAGTCAATGTTTAAATCAAGTTTTCTTTTTTTTAACACATGCTTGGACCTACCATGAAATTTGGAGGTCAAGCTTATATACAGTAAGGAGTAAATATCACCACTGGAGGTACTGGTTTCATAAGTTTTAAGTTAAAAAGAAAATTGCTCTAGAAAAATGTTTCTTCTTCCAAGCATTGTTATTTTTTTAAGTATATTATTTGTTTATTTAAATTTTATTACAGTCTATAGAATACCAAAATTTGCACATACCTTTAGATTTTGGTCTTTTTTTCATTTCATCATTTTAAATTCAAATTTATAATGCTTTACTCAGTACTTGAGTAGCCTTTTTACTAAATAGAAAAAAATCACAAAGCATCCTCTTTATATAAATGGGATCCTCGTGTGGCTTTTTAGATAATATTTTAACCCTATATTTGTAAACCCTAAAACAATAAAGCTATCGATCACTGAATTAACTTCCTAGGCAAGCTAATCAACTTTTATGAAAACCATTCATTTTGTAATGCAGCAATTTTTTCCCCCTTGAATATCATTTTATTAAGATTTGTTTAAATATCTGATATTACAATGCTGTACTAAAATAACAACCTGAGGATTTTTAAGCATCTTTTCCAGAGATGTCAATAGAATAACCGGCCCTGTGCATCAGCAGATTTAGTCACATTTCATGTCTGTCAAATGTGACATTAAAGTCATGCCTTGCCTAACACTTCTATTTTCACCTAAGGGTATTTTATCTTAAAAGCTCAGTAAAATGTTCATATCCCTGTGCATGCATCTCTTGTGGTTGTGATTTTCAAAACAAACGGTGGTTTTTCCATGCTTAAGGCCCTGGGGTAACATTTCTTGATGTACGTTTCATCTCCGCTCAAAACAGGCATAAAGCATCTCTCTGTCATCATGAGTCAACCATACAGTCCATTAAGACAGGCTGTTCAGTGATCTGACCAGCACTGCTGTGTGGTTGAATACACCCTGGTCCTCAGCTTAAAGAACGGCAAACAACTCACTCAGAAACTGAGACATCCGCTTGCGGCAATTCCCTGAAAAAAAAAAAGTAAAAACTCATGATAGCTGTCTTAGCTCTTTTTTGTGTTTTTGTATATAGACGATCTCTAGCATTTTAACCATTTTACCTTTTTTTTTAATTTCGCTTTTTTTAGCAGCATGCTGAAAGGAAAAGAGCAAAAGATTACCTTTAACCATTTGAACACAACACCACCAAAACGTTCAATGTATTTTATTGTTGTTTGTTAAAGACTATTGCTAATTTCTGCAATCACAACAAGAAGGTGATCTTATTTGAATTTCAACTAGTTACAAAAAGCCTGTCTGCTACTCTAAAAAGACTGTGTGCATGATGGTTTATGAAACAGCCCACGGAAATGACCCACTCTTCATGAGTAATGAAGAACTGCAGATTGGCGCTCTTACATTCTCTTCCACCCTCCCCCATACAATAATGCATAACGAGTTGGTCTTTCACAGCTCAGCATTACAAAAATCTGTTGCATTAATTTGATTTTTTTTTAAATACTTTAGAATGACAACAACCATTCAGATAACAGTTTAGATTAAGGGTAACTGGTCATTCTATGACATACATCATAAGAACAGGTAGCAGAGCATTGCTTTGCATAAAGTACATCTTCAGTAACAACAATCACCTGACACAGCAGCTCAGAAACAACATTTCTCTTAAAGGATTTATAGAAAACCTGAAAACTATCATGATGGGTTTTAAGGGTTTGACCCACATGCAGAGACACGCTCAGGAGCCAAGGTTAAAAGTTAACAGGTTTATTGTGGATAGCAAAAACACAGAGTGAGAGATATACAGGTGGGTAACACTGTTGGACCACAGCAGACTGGTGAACCAGAACTGGAAACTATGAAGAGGAGATCACAATGATCCGTTCAGGGAACGTAGGAAAAAAGACTGAGGCTTGTAATTTTGCAGAGGAGGCACTCACGTTTATGGGGCTCTTTGTTATTCTTTGGATCCAGTTTGTGGGGTTTTAACCAGAGATGAAAGAACTTGTTGGCGGGCTGACAGGCAGACTAATGTTGGATCCAGATGAGTATTGGAGCGGACTGTCACCGGGTTTTCCTGAAGAGGACTGGAACGGATCATGTGGAGGTTTCCCCTTGCTCAGTGTGACTCATTTTATCCTTCCAGGAGGGTAGAAGATCCCGGCTTATCCAGTGAATCAGGAAGGCTTCCTGCCGGAGAACAAAAGACAAAGGCAAGCTTAAACTCAGAGAGACAAGGTAAAGGTTAGACTCAGCTAATCTCAGTTTGACTAGAGTACCCAATACTGGCAAATACTCTGGTGTCAAGGTGGTGACAGCCCGCTGCTCAAGTACTCCTCCGGTAATGACTCAACGAGCCGCAGGTTTACCATCAATCTGGCATTTAAGCAAGAAAGCAAAGATTTAAAAAATCCATTAGCAGTCAGCTTATCTCTGGACACGCAACAGTTACAGTGGGAATTTTTTGATGGCAGCATTATGTTAGGGTAATGCTTTTCTTTTCAATATAAGTCTCTACATTGAACCAAGACTCTGTAGCACTGCTGTACCGATGTTCTTTTTCCTCCTCAATCCTAGCTGTTTATCTATCTTACCCAATAGAATGAGCAAAAATGTGAGTGCAGATGTTCAAAGCAGGAAAGACGAAACCATAAACCAGTGGTGTCAGCCAGGTTTGCAGCATAAATACCAAGTGACATCAAGACTCCATCTGATTTTAAAATATTATCTTTCAGGCTTAGAAGCTGATTAAAAACAAACCCAAAATGTATTTTTTAATTGTTGCAAGTGGGCAATAATTATGTACAATATGTAGGATTCACAGTTTGATTAGGTTTAGATATTTAAAATGAAAGATGTGTAATATTTAAATTCTATTTTATTTAAAAGCCCTACCCGGGACAGGGGTTATAAAATGTGTGTTAGCTTTAAACCCTATATAGAGCACCATAGTGGCATGCTTAATTTTGGCACAAACACAGTTTACATAATCTTCTTCACTTAACTCTTCTTTGTGAAATAATCTCCAGAGGTTCTAGAGTTCCTAGAACAGAGCTGGCCTTCTTTTTTAGACTGATGAGCTTTTTTAAGTTATTTGCTCAGATGCTCTTACTCCAGCAGATGATGGAGGAAGGGATCACATCCTCCACAACAGACTTATAGAAGATATGTAGCATCTAGTTGCAAATGCAGAAGTACCTAAGCTTACTTAGGAAGTAAAATCCTTCTGTCCCCTTGAAGCCCAGTCAGCCTCAGGAAATGGCTGCTCACACTGAGCCTGGTTCTGCTGGATGTTTCTTCTTGTTATATGGGAGTTTTTCCTCTCCACTGTTGCTACAATCATGCTTAGTGTGAGGGATTGCCTTTGAGGCAATGAGTCACTGCAATCTACTGGTTTTCCTTAGATAGAAAACTTTGAATCAATTTGACTGCATGATCTGATTAAATTGTAAAGTGCCTTGACATGTGCTGTGAATTGATGTTATATATAAATAAACTGAATTGAATTAATCCGCTTTGTCCCTTCTTGTAGACAGTGCCACAGTTGTGTCTCCAGTCCAGTTTGCTGTCCAGGTGAACACCAAGGTTTTTATATTTCTCCATTGCCTCCACTTCTCCTTCCATGATGTTAGTAGGATTCAACTTTTTTCCTGTTTTTCATCTGAAATCTACAATCAATTCTCTCGTGTTGTTGACATTCAGGATCAGACTTTTGTTTCTACACCATGCCACAAAGCAGTTAACAAGCTCCTTGTACTCAGCTTCTTGCCCATGACTGCAGAGTCTTCCAGGTAGAGTATTTCTGCAGATGACGGGACTCTCTTTGGTACTGGAATTTAGGCATGAACAGACTAAAAAGGAATGGTAAGAGTACTGTCCCCTGACGTGCTTCTGTGCTGCTGACTACTTGATTAGGCTGTTGATCCTTCAGTCTCACAAACTGTGGTCTGCTTATCAGGTAGTCTTTGATCCAGGCAATTATTGAAGCCTCCACCTGAGTCTTCTGGAGTTTCTGACAACAT
This sequence comes from Cyprinodon diabolis, assembly GCA_030533445.1. Classification (NCBI taxonomy): domain Eukaryota; kingdom Metazoa; phylum Chordata; class Actinopteri; order Cyprinodontiformes; family Cyprinodontidae; genus Cyprinodon; species Cyprinodon diabolis. The sequence goes on from CM060068.1 coordinate 25,403,591, forward strand.
AACTTAGGGTGAATTGTGTTAAATGCAATTGAGAAATTAAACATGATCTTCACAGCACTGTCTGCCTTGTCTAAATCACAGTGGGTTTGTTGAAGCAAGTATAATCGCATCTTTAACTCCAACTCCACTGTGCTGTGAGGGCAATAGGTCTATAGTCACTGAGGGGTCTTGGCTAAATCTTCTGTGGTACTGGAACAAGGCAGGCTGTCTTCCACATCCCTGGAACTGTCTCCTTGGTCTTGCTAAGGTTGAATATGTGCAGCAGAATCCAACAGAGCTGCTCTTTAGAGGTCTTCAGGACTCAGGGGCTGACGCCATCAGGACCTGTTGCCTTTTTATGATTCAATCTCTCCAGTTGTCTCTTCAGTGGACTTCTATAGACAGACAGTTGAAAGGCAGAGGGAGTAGCACCATCTTCTGATTTGGCTGATAACAAACCTATAGAAGCTGAAGAGAAAGAGGTTTACCTTCCAACTGAAAAAATCTTTTGAGGCATTGATGATTGGGGTTTAAAAGTTTCTTCCAACTAATCTGAATTGGTTCTTTTTTGCAAAAAAAAAGAAAGATTATTGAACTCTCTAGATGTGCAACACTGGAAGAGACATACCCCCTAAATACTCGCAGCTGCTCTACAAGTTTTGACCTTAGTGACTGATTACTAACATACAGCAGAGTAAGCAGATTATTGATTATAAAAGGAAAACATGAAAAAACATTTTTGTTCAGCAACTTGCATCATCATTTGCACAACTTCACAGATCCTCGAAGTTCTGAGTTATGTTCTGAGAAATGTTTTGCTCCTTTTTTTCACTACAGTCATCTAGAACAGGGGTGGAGCTGCGGTTTCTTACAAGTCAGAACTCTATTGGATCTCATGACCTTGCAAATGATGATGTTTGCAATTATGGACTACATCTTGTTGATCTATTAAAAATATATCCAATAAGATGCACTGAATGGTTACCAAAGTTTTGGGGATTTATTTTACCTGCATTATTAGGATGTCAACATGTGGCTATGCATGACAAATGTGAAAAAAGCAGAATGAGGCTACTTTGATGATTCACATGTAAGCTATCTTCTGAAAACTTTATGATAAACAGGTACTGATTTCTTTTAGGACTGACTGAATCATACGTGACAGCAGCTGTACCTGCAGGTGTCAGGACACCAGAGGAGGAAATAATTTTATGGCATAATTTGATTCCTAAATTCAAAGGCAGCGTGTGTTCATGCATCTGTAACTCACTGTATGGGAATCCTCTGACTCTTTTGCTCTCTTTTTTCATTATAAACCTCCAGATACCAAATAAGCAAATGAAAACACCTCAAGACAATCTGGAAAGGAACAACACCTGTCATGTAGAAGATAATGAGACTGCAACATGGCTTAAGTAGCGTGGAGCATGTGTGGATGCTGACAGCTCCCCCTCGTACGGATTGTCTTTCTCTCTTTGCGAGGCAGCGATGACACTAGCACACAAAACGCTTGTCGTGATCTATTAGAGCAGAAATTTGTCACAGGAGATTCCGGCATTTACAAATTCATGCATCAGACTCACACTCTATTGTTGCATGCACACACTCGATTTGAACTGGTACATATGTTTAAATAAACATTTGCACAAACAACGATCCAGTGAGCAAGGAGGATAAAGTTATCTGCCATTTTAGTGTGACTTTTAAATGAAAATACAGATTTTAGGCATCAATATTTCAGAGGGCCTGCAAATTGCCTCCAAGACATGCACTGAATTATTGAGAGAGAGCTGTTTGCAGTTTGAAGCATGTAGTGGGTGATTTTCCCTGACAGGGGGGGATACTTTCAGAGAGGGGGAAGACAATAGACTTGTTTTAGGTCTTTGGTCGTCTTCATTCGAAGGGATTTCAGATTTTGTGCCAATGTAAACTAGTGTTCCCTAAGAAAACATCTTGCACACTAAGTTGGATTAGACACTGAACATTACTCACCTTTCGAAACTGATCCACTGGTTGAAAGAGTCAGTGGTTGAAGTTTCTGAGTAAAAGAGGTCAAAGTTAAAAGAAAATATATATATATCTTCACAATGAGCCATTTTTATTTTTCTAGCTTTTTTTATAACAGAACACATCTGAGCTCATTGTACGCCCAAAGTCTCTGATGGAGTCAGTGTTATGTTTCTACCACACAGTCGGAATGTATTATAGATAAGAGAAATGTGTTTTCAGTGAAAAATAGTTGTAAAACAAATCATATTCACCAATTTATTCAGAACCCTCCACAGTTTACTCACTATTCATTGGTTTGTTTGTTTTTTGTAGATATTTCTGTACAAGGCTGCCAGCTAGAGTTTCAAGAATGAAATACTATTTTTTTTTTCTTTTTTTTTATCCATCCAACATCTGAACCCTAGTTTCCTTGCAGTCAATGATGGGGCGGGTAGAGGTGCTGGTGGTTCCTACTGTAAGCAGTTATGAAATCATAATGAAATTGCTTTTAGAAATGATAGACCATTGATTAACTGTTAATAAGCTCTTTCATTACATTTATATTATAAAATAATTAGCTTCATTAAATAATGTAAATGCTATCAAAGCTTTGTGTGATGGGTAAAATGATATTTCCCAGGAGCCTAAACTACGCACTTTACACAAAGGACTGAGAGGAACATCTTATGAGAATATTTTATCAATCAAAATGTAATAATGTGAATGGATATAACAAGAGATAAATGAGTTATTTTAAAAAGCAAACATAATGTATAGCATATATATATATATATATATATATATATATATATATATATATATATATATATATATATATATATATATATATATATATATAACCATCAAATATACAAAAAAGAAATTTTAAACAAAAAACTGAAATTGACCATGTATATTATGTTTTCAAAAGTAATATAGATTTTAAGTATTTGCCTTCATCAGAGGAAGTTAAAAAAGGTAGATGCTTTTAATGATGTATTGATACAAAGCAATTTTGTAATCGATGATACAGGAGACCCTCCAGTTGGGTTCAATCTGGTTTTACTTTACAAAATCAACTGTGAGATCAGCCACTCAACACAGAGGGTCTCTCAGATGATTTTTATAATGAAGATAATCGATAAAATGTATAAGCAAGACACAATTTGATATAAACCTATTAGTCTGGAGTCTCTTTAAAGCCCTGAGGTAAGAGGATAAATGAGTACATTTATTTTCTGAGTTCTCCCCCAGAAGTAAAATATGATTACCTCAATGCAAATTATTTGACATGCATCTAAAACAACTGTTTATAAAACAGCTTCATGTCAAAACTGTTTTGAGAGTCTCAGAAACAGTTTGCCCAATAAATGTAATACTGGACCTCATTTCTTCCCCTTATGACGGAATGGGTTGCAGAGCAACAGAGACCCTCAGTCTTTTTTCAGTGTAGTATCTGTTCATTAGGGTCAGAATTAGTGAGTTTCTACAACTGCATCTTCCCTAGCTGAATCTGAAAGCTTTGGCTTTGTTCAGAAACAAACAAGTCTTGGCTCTGATTAGTGTAAATCTGAGGAAAAACAGTGACTGAGAACAATGCAGTGCTGTGATTCAAAATAAAGTAAAAATCAAGGTGTTGAGCTATAACAATAAAGTATGGAGTTAAGGTGAAGAACGTAAACACTGTCAGGCAAGGTAATGTAGCACTATTCTAGGGGGCTAACTCAATGAGGAAAATATCTCAAAAGACACTGAAAAAACTTTGACTTGGAATGGATGAAGGAAACCTATGTTAAGCCTCTGGAATGGCCGCTGAGCTTCAACCTGTGGAAATTTAAGACCCAGGGTTAAAAGCCTAATCCCTGCTATAATTTGTTAGATGAAAAGTTGTGCAATAAAATGTATTTAGCTGTGACTTGAAGGAAATATGTATTTATTTAGCTTTGAAGATACTAAAATTGATCTGTAAATAACCCAATTTTTTGTCTTAGACTGTATTAAAGTTGCATGTTGCATAATCAGTCCCCCAATAAAAACAAAGGAATTCCCCATATGACATTCATTATCACAGCTTGATATAAACCTCTGACTGGAAGTGGATTTGATTATATCTTTAGCAGAGGGCCGACTGCATATCAATACACATGAAGACTTCTCATTCACAAAATTTGCTGTCATGTTTAGGACTCCCCCCCGCTGTTCTCTTAAAGCATTTTACATAAGGTGACAAATTTTATGGTTAATTTCAAAGCTTACATTTATCATCTTTGGGCTAAAGGTCAATCAGTTATCTTTTAGAAATAGTCATATTTCTCTTTATATTTAAAACTGTCTGTTGAACTTAAAAAGGGACCTAGTTAGTGGCAATTCTAACAAAAAGCCTTTTTAAAAAGCTTAATTGATGCAATTTGTCCACATGCACATTTCAATGTCTCATATCATAACATGTTCTTTTCCATTTCAGCTGTTAGTTTTGTATCTGGTAGTCAACCTTGTAGATTTCTTATGTACCTCTACCTCAAAGAGAACATTTCTCCTTCCATGACGTTGTTTCCTCACCATTATCTGTGAACTTATCTCATTGTTTGTAGATGCATTGTAATAAATTGAGCTCCTGAGAGTGAAACTTGCTTTCTGAAAGTCTGCCTGTCTTGGGGTTTTATTTTTTCACACCTCTGGTCGTGAAAATTACTGGATAATCGGATTTTGATTATTTGGATGTTTGAGCAAAGGCTTTTGGTGTATATTAGGATATCTACAATGTTAGGTCATTAAATTATCAGAAAATTGTCATTTTTAACTCTTTGGATATACAAGGTTATTTTGAGACAGGACTGCCTGAGGAAATTGAACTGCAACTTTTTCTGGTGAGTTTTTAATAATTTACTGTGAAGGTTATCTTAAAGAAGTTGGGTGATCATATTCCAGGTGACTGTATAATAATTACAGTAGGTCCATAAAGACTTCATAGTTTTTAATCTGCAAAAACAATCCTGTGGACTACAGTATTATACAATCCATTTAATCAGTAGCACACTCAGTAAATTGAGATGTTAACAAAATGGAGAACAAACCATAATCTATTTTCTTTTAGGGGATCATTATTCCAGATGAAAAAAAAAAGAAAAAATAACAATTTCAGCTGAAGGATTGCTAAAGCTGCTTCTCAGGCCATTTTGGTTTAAGACTGAACCCTGGAATGCTTACGGAGTTTATTGGCAGAAACACTAGCCTCAATCAGGAGTTGCTGAAACGAGGCTCCATTAAACTGACCAACTTCTGGAAGGAGTAGTTAAAACAGGTGTGACGCAGCTTCAATAAAGTCACACTGATTGTGTTTTTTGGTCGTTGACAGTCAAACAGAAGCGCCTCGCTCAGACTGTGACCCCTCAACCTCTTTTTGTCCATATTAAGTCGTTTCCTCTGGCTGCTACGGCTTCTTGTTGTGAGGGGCGGGTGCAACATCCCTGTTGACTTTCATGAACACAACTGGTCAACGGTCCAGCGAGCGTTTCTGAATAGCTTCGGACACCGCTGTGCGCAGGAGGGCAATGACAGAGCGAGGATCGTCACTGCCGATCACAGCACTGCCTGACACGATCATGTTAGCTCCTGCCTGTGGGAAAGGGTGAGCATTCACTTATTACCACATGTTTAAGCTACTCAATGATTTTCTAATATTTGCATCATTTACCTCTGCACACTTGTGAATAGTGTCAGGACCGACGCCTCCGTCTACTTCAATGTCTAATGAGGGAAACTGACCACGCAGCCAGCTCACCTGGGTGATGCACACAGCAGCAGAGAAAAGGTCAAGCATATCTGACAACATTTTAAATCAGATAAACTGAAAATGAAGCTGCTTTAAGATCTGTGGCAATGTTTTTTTCAAACAAACAAAAGTATTAGTAGATAGCAACAAATAAAAATTATTTTCTCATACATTAGATTTAATAACTCTGACAATTTATATGTTAGCTTTCAGATATTGCTTTAACACTATCGTGTCATCAACATCAAGGGTCATCCTTTCAGATAAAAAGCACTCCAAGAACACCACAAAACACCTGCTTCTCAGGGGATGACACCACATCAAAGCTTGTGCTCTGTATCACACGTATTGCTAAAAATACATACTCACATGTGGCATTAACACACTAAACCAGAGCTATGGCAAAGCCTTCGCATTCATCTCTATATAAAGAAGCTAAACTGTTGTCAAGAACACAGCTTTGAGGTTTTAGTGAAAATCCATTTCAACAATTACTGTTTGCTTTTAAACTTTGCTTTTAAAATGTCATATTTAAAGTGAACTTTTATGTTCTGGAACTTTTGGGATCACCCATAGGGCTCAAAAATTTCACCATTCGGGGTCAGAAAAAGTGCAGGAATTGGTCTGTTAGTTTCAATTGAGACTTTCTTGCATGTTGCCAAAGATCTCTTTGTGAGCAAGCAGAATAACGGTACTAGAACCACCCCATGTTTAGGACGGTCCAAATCTGCTTCCCAAACTGTTTAAGGCTTTGAAATTCTCCCTCACAACTTTCAGATTGAAAAAGCCATGTTTTTCCAAGTTATTTTAAGGAATTTTGATTAAAGCTATAAAATGCAAATATTTTATGCATCTAGGTGCAGCATAAAATCTTTGGACCTAAAGAAGCCCCGATAGATAAGATAGATATTTTTTGCAGTCCAGCCCTTTGTCTGCATAATTGAGGAAAGTTTTTGTCATAGTTAAGGCACCTCTGACATGGATTCTAAATGGCTCCTCCTGGTGGTTCTAGTGATATTGACGTTTTAAAAATTCCTTTGCCAAGTTTATAGCTGAACACTAAAGCATATTACAACCCTAATTGTGACCAACAATGAAAAGATAATGTTGGTTAGATTTCTTTACCTTATGCATCATGTCCTCCATGAACTTTTGTCCTCCGAAACCAGGTTCCACTGTCATGACCAGAGCCATGTCGATCTGATTAGCCCAAGGTGCCAGTTCTTCCACTGTGGTACCAGGCTTTATGGCCAACCCCACCTATGACAAAAGGAAAAAATTAAATATCAGCTTTCATTCCATTATCACAAGCGTGAAAAGGCATCTACGAAAATGTCTTTTAAAGAATTTTAATATTTATCCAAGCTAGAAAAGTCCTTTTACCTGTTAATCTGGCCCAGAACAAAAAAGGAGACCTTTATTTTATTGTTTGTTTTCAGGTTTTACTGTAAGCAAGTGGATGCTAAATTCTACAAAAAGCATGTAACGGTCGTTGCTCCCACTGGAATGAAGGGACATGGGTAGGACACAGCTCAACTTTAAGAAGGTGGAAAACTATTCCTTCATGATACACCTCTTTCTGGGTGTTTATGTCGTTATTACATCTGCAAAATCGAAAGTGTCAACAGCTTATTCAATTCAGGTTTTGAGATGTTTCCTTTCTAATAGTGGAATATTGTTGGAGGATGTGCCTTACGAGCCAAAGGTTTTATGTTTTCTGTATGTGGATTAAATTGAGGTGTGTCTCAGTTCAGTAGCTTGGTCTGGATCAGGGTTTGCTTTAGTGTATTCACAACTGCACAAAAGGTCTGGACCAAGGTCTGGTGAGTTAAAACCTGACCAGAAATGGAAATAGTGAATGCACCCTAACTTAATAAATGGTGCCTGCAGAAATAAAATGAAATGAAGTACAAACTTATACTAGAGACAAAAAAAATTCATTTATTTTATTTCATTTCCTACATTTCCTGCAACAGTTTCTTCCCCACTGCCATCAGACTGCTGAATTGTTGAAAAAAACGCTAAATCAAGTCACAGACTCTGCATCACACTGATAATACCAAACCAAAAATACTGCTTATTTGAACTATACACATTTAATGCTCTGAACTTCCACATAAATGAGTTTTTTTGCACCCTGTTTTTTCATTCCACACTGTGTACATTTGTTCACTTTTTGGAATGGAAATGTATTATCTGAAAAGCTGTACTAAGTGAAATTTTGTTTTGTATACCCCTATGTGTATAGAAAATGACAATAGAAGTTGCCTAAGTCTAACATAAAAGACACTGCTTATGATTCTAAGATACATTTATAGAGAATGGATGAAAATCAAATTTTTTTTCTTCTTTTTTCTTTCACAGGTATCACTAAAAATGTCATACCACCGTTATGGGATAAAACTGAAGGATATTTGTTCAAGTAAAAAAAAAAAAAAAAACACTCTGGAAGAGAAAAAATCTGCTTTTTTATTAGGCCATCAAAACAGGCCTCAGGCTGAATTGCTGAGGCAGGATTACTGGGTTAGTGAGACAAATTCAGGTTTAATCCTAACTTTTAGGTATCACAATGCTGGATTTATTCTTAGCGTGGCTAGTCACCATGGTAGCATATTTTGAATGAACCCTGCTCTGGGAGATCTGGTTTTAGGCTTGATCTGAATCCTAGAGAACACTTCACCAAGCAGCCAATCAGATGTTCGGGAAAACATGATGTGCCCTTCATTAATGACCCGACAAAAAAAAAAAAAAAACTCAAGAATATATATATATATATATATATATATATACACACACATTTTTTTTTTTTTGGAGTTATATATAAATATATATATATTTTTTTTTAAACATGATAACCATTATTATAAGCCTTTATTTCGGGTAGTATTATGTTTAGTACTGATATACTCTAGGAGAGGGGAAATACTTTAAAACTGTATGAAAATACACAATGAGAAATAACTAAAAGTACTAGAAATGTGTGCCTTATATATTATAAAACCAACATACACGAAAAGCATTGGAGAAAAGATGCAGATTTTTTCAAGCTCTGACATTGCAGCACTTCTGTAATAAGACCCATATACTGATACATTTTCTCTTAAGTAATAAACTAAACCAATTTGAATGAACTTTTAGTTTACAGTCAAAGTATGCTTACAGAGTATACATTTAACTAGGAATATAAATCACGAACAAGGGTTTGGATTTCTGGTAACACATAGGCATTAAATAGTGCAAGTTTATTACCATAAATTAAAGTATTTTTGAATACTATTATAAGACACATCTGAACTAAATGAAAATCTACAGACCAATGGTCTCTGATTATGATCTCTAACCTTCATGCCGCTCTCCTTTATCTCCTTGATGAGGTTTCCAGGGTTGGTGGTGGCCTCTAAGTGGAAGGTGTACTGGTTGGCTCCTGCTGCAGCCATCGGCTTCACCCACTGCTCTGGTCGGGACACCATCATGTGCATGTCTGCAAGGATGTGAGAAGAGTGGAGCACATTTATAATTATGTTCATCATTTGATATTGCATGTTCTGGGATGACTCCCTTCTCACCAAAAAAAGGATCCTGGCCTACAGTCTTCCTCAGACACTCTACCATGGGATGTCCAAATGTGATGTTGGGGACAAAGTGCCTGAAAAGGTCAACAGAAACAGCTGTTGAGCAATTTCCAATACTGCCTCTTCAACTGTGAAGTTAATCAGATCCTGGAAAGTAAGGGTTAACTATTAAAGATAAAAAGGAAGGTTAAAGTCTAAAGTAGGCAATACTATATTCTAAATGCTTTTATATGTAGATTAAAAACTCGAGAAGTGACACTCTTAGAAAACTCACATTTAACGGCTTAACTTTTCATCTGCTAACTTAGCTTTCTGATGTTAGCCAACTTCTGCTCTCAGAGCTTGTGTTTAGCTTGTTAGCTATTAGCATGCTCGCTAAGGAAGCCCGGGAGAAACTGACCCGTCCATAACGTCCAGGTGCAGATAGTCCGCCCCGCACTCCATCATCCGGACACACTCGTTGCCCAAACAGGACAGGTCGCTGCTCAGGATAGACGGACCTATCTTCGCACTGTATGCCATGCTGTGTCTGCTGTTGGTGGGATTTGCCTGCAGCCGCGACAGGCGAAGTGCGAGTCTACCTAAGCGTAACATGTTAGAGCTTCCGGTTAGGACCTTCAAAATAAAAGTGGGTAGTCACAGCGGTAACTACTGCCCCAACCCCAAGTTTTTAAACTGCATTTTGTGATAAGGTGAGGTAATAATTTGAGGTTATACTTTTGTCATAGTGTCATGTAAACATACAAGGATCCAAATTTCAAGTATTGCTGTTTATTCACGCTCATCAAAACCAAGACAAAGTCAGAACACAAAATAGTAATTTCACAAAAAACAAAAAAACAATCAGCCTACATCATGTCATCTTTCTGGGTCTGGCCACAAAATTTTGTCCACATCGCATGCGATATCCTCCAATCCAAGGCACCGAGGAAAATATCTCCTTGAATGCCGTATCCAGGCCTGACATGATGCCTGGTCAATATCTCCACATGCCTCCTCCATTGCCTGTAAAAGGGCTACCTGTTGATGAGGATGGAGGGAGGATGAGTGCCATGAAGAATGGATGGTCTGTAAACCAGTTGCGGACCAAAGCAGCCCTATGGAAACTAACATTGTCCCATATGATGAAATATCGGGTATGCTCTGGTCTATGAACAGTGAGCATGTCATGTAAGGTGTTCGGGAATGCAATAATGTGTGCAGTGTTGTATGGGCCTATGGTTGCATGAAGGTGAACAAAACCATTTTGGCTTATAGCTGCACACATGGTTATGTTACCACCACGTTGTCCTGGGACATTGATGATGGAACGGTGTCCAATAATGGTCCTGCAACGTCTCCTTGTTTTACTGAGGTTAAACCCGGCTTCATCTACAAAAAGTAGCTCATGTCCCATGGCATCTGCTTCTAGTTCCATCACTCTCTGAACAAGACAAAACAAATGCATCACATCAGGCCCATGCACAGCACTACAGTATGTACTTCCAAAACTTAGAACCAACGACACTATAGCTTACCTGCACATAGTCATATCGCAGTTGCTTTACATGTTCTGTGTTTCTCTCGAAAGGAATTCTGTAAATTTGCTTCATTCTGATTCTGTGGCGAGCAAGTACACGACTTAGTGAAGCAATGCTTACACTGTGTATATTTTGAAAGATGGTGTCATTATCAATGATGCGCTGCTGTATTTCATGCAGTCTTATTGCATTATTGGCAATCATCATGTTCACTATATGGGTCTCTTGCTCTGGAGTGAACATTCTTCCTCTGCCACCAACATCTGGACGTCTAGCAATTCTGTAAAGTTACAATTTCTGTATTTTTCCATGTATGGTACTGTTGTGTTTCTCAATATAATATGGCGGTGCTACAAAGTACTTACAGATTCTCATTTCGAAATGTCCTAACGATGCTTTCCACAGTGTAGCAGCTCAAATTAGGCCGAACCCGTTGGCCAGCTTCCCTCAGGGTCATCCTATGGTTGATGACATGTTCCACTATTGTAGCTCTGATGTCATAAATTATTTTATTTCTTACTCTTCTTGCAGTTCCTCTTTCCCCTCCTTGTCCTCTTCTTGCTCCTCCTTGTCCTCTTCATCTAACTTCCTCTAACCCTCTTGCTTCTTCAACTCCACGTCCTCTCCCTCGGCCTCCTCTGATTCTCACTCTTCTCACTCTTACTGCTCCATCCATTGTACTTCACACAGACAGCTTACCTGTGGCTTATTTATAGTGCTTAGGCTGATTGCAAAGTGAACTAATTATCTAAAACAGTTTTCACATGTGAAAGTGTACCAGACAGTTGGAAAAATAGTGTTAATGATAGCCATACATGTGTATAATTTTGCTAGGAGTGTGTTGGAAATTTGGTAATCGAGTGTTGTGCAGTGTACTGTGCCTACAGTTTTGCAAAATGTGTGTTACAAAATTGCAAACTGAGTGCAATGCAGTGTTTGTGCTTTTAGTTTTGCAAACTCAGTGAGTGGTTTTGCTATAGGTATTAATAGTTTTAGAAATTGTGCTACAAGAATCACGATTAGCGCTTAAGCATTCAGAAAAAACTGTAAACTTCTGTGGAAGCACAAAACTAGCTTTACTGGTATAACTTTAAAATTATGATTTATTTTTTTATTTAAGTTTTTCCATTTCCATTTGTCATTTTCCAATCAACCTTTTTCATATCATTTAGAAACCAGTAGGTTTAAAGACTTTCCATTGAGTGCTATATGAAAATAATGAAAAGTTTGCTGAAATAGAATAGAATAGAATAGAAAATCACTTTATTGTCCCACAATGGGGAAATTCTGGTGTTACAGCAGCAAAAAGATTATAGAAAAATATAATCACAAAAATGTGGACCTTAGAAAAGGTGTATATGACTAACATATTAGTGAATATTAAAAAAAAAAAACTTAAATAACCAATATACAGCTATGGACATTTTTACAGTAATGGATATTTGAAAAGTAGCAGCAACATCAGAGATGTGGAAAATGACAGCAATGTGTTATTTAACTGACTAAGGTAGAAACTGTGCAAAATCAGCATGAATGTAACAACTTATTGAGGTTGTGGGAACAGTTGTGGTTACAGAGCATTACAGCTGCTTGGAGGAAGGATCTGTGATAACGCTCCCTGATGCATTTAGGGTGCAGCAGTCTGTCGCTGAAGGAGCTCATGCATGGGGTGGGAGACATTATCCAACAGAGATATTAGTTCAGTTAGAATCCTTTTGTTTCCCACCTCCTGCACTGAGTCATCCAATCACAGAACTGGCCTTCCTGATTAGCTTATCCAGCTGCCTTCTCTCAGATAAACCACTGCTCCAACAGACAGCTCAATAGAAGATGGCTGATGCCACAATTGAGTCATAGAAGGTTTTTAAGAGCACACGCTGCACTCCAAAAGACCAGCAGGAAGAGTCTGCTCTGACCGTTCTTATACAGAGCCTCAGTGCTACCATAAATAGATATAATTTACTTGTGTATTAGTATAAGCCGCATTTGTTGCATATTTAATCTCACTTTAAACTTTGTAAGTAGCTTTGATAATGCAAAGCTACTGCTTCCTTTTACCCCTTCTTTTATTTCCAACTACAATGATAACTTCCGGTTGTACTTTAACTGTAATCGCTATTTGTTAGATTTATGCATCTGCATCACACGTCTGCTTTCAAAATGTGACATACCAGCCTTTGAACACTAGATGGCGCCTAACTCATGTTGCTCCAGGTTTTTGAACCTCAGTCGATTATGGATGTGAAAATACATTACAACTGCTTTAAAAGAGCAACTGTTAGAAGAACAGTCCGTAAAAACTATGAAGTCTAAAGTTAAAATCTGCACACAATTTTAGATGATGACGATGACAATGCCAGACATCTCATTTTTACTCAGCTTCTGTTTTCCATTTCCTTTGGTTTTATTTTGTAATACTTCTGTGTATTGCCAGAGTTTCTTATTGGTGACCACTTTTTCTATAAACTACCATGTTGTTTTCTCGAATTGTAGGACACAGTGCAAGAGTTTTCCTACCTCTGAGACATTTTATTTTTTTAATAACAGAATAACAGCCAAATAAACATACTTTTGAAGTGGGATGAACATATGTATGTCTCCACTTCCATTTTTCAATTTGCATATCAGCCATAAAAACTCCTATACATTCATGTTTAGGTTGTTTCACTCTAAGGCTGTCCTGTGAAGGTTTTATAGGGAGTTAGAAGATAACAGTGAAAAAAATAGCATAATAAATACCAAGGAACACATGAGGAAGACTACGGACAGCATTATCAACTGCCCAATGTCCTAAGCTTTGGAAATCTGACCGATTATTCTCAAATTCATTGTATGAACATATGTAAGGTTTGAACCAACAGCTAGTATACTAAGACATTGCTGTCCAAATAAACTGACAGGTCAGGTAAGGAAAACCAAAATGGCAATTTTGGTGGAGCTGCAGAGATCCATTAGCCTCGTGAGACCATCCTGATCTCGCGAGCTTTCAAGGTTTCACTCGCAGATCAGTCTGGAGACTCTCCGTTAAAGAAAATTTGGAGCCGTCCAAGTAGCGTTGGCTTTGAGGCGGGTCGAGGTGTGACGCAACGAGAAGCGCGACAGTTCAGTCTAAAGAACATGGCGGCTTCAGCCGATGAAACTAGCATTAGCGTGGCTATCGAGCAAGTTTTATTGGAATTACACAGTATTTCTTCACTGAAAGAAGAGCAAAACACTGCTCTGGAGGCTTTTCTCAGAGGAAAAGATGTTTTTTCTCTTCTCCCGACTGGTTTCGGCAAGAGTTTGATCTTGTGGTTGTGTTTTCTTCGTCGCTCTGTTAGTACGTCATATGCTTCGTTGATCTGATTGGTTTATTTGGCCTGTCTATCACCAACATAGGCCAATCAGCTAACCAGTATTTTCGCCCCTTCCCAAAATTACTGCAACGAAAGGTTTCCAGATGGATATGCGGAGCAAATCCATCTGGCGGAGTCAGGTTAGAGATCCATGGCTCTGGTGGAGCTCTTAGCCATGGGCACATTAGTTGCCTATGTGGATAAGCACTATAAGAGAAAGGTATTGTAGAAAACCTCCCAACCACAGAATATATGTGGCAAAAATTGAAAATTGTTGCCCTCTATCCAATCTGACTGAATGTTTGACGACCTTCACAGATAACATACAAGTATAAAACTATTACCCGCTATATGAAATAACTCAGAAAAACAAGGCCCTCATGCCCTAACAGTGATGCAAGAAATATGATAATTGATCAAGCAAGAACAATTTTGCAAGGTATTGTGCATTTCAGAGTCACTGCAAAAAGCAGACATCTAATCGTAAAATTTATGTATTTCCCCTAATTTGAGCAGGTAAGTAAGACAATTTGCTAGTGGAAAAAAGTATTTATGTTTACACAAGAAAAAATAACCCCTTATCTGACTGATCTGAAGTTTTTAATATCTACAGTACTTATTTTGGGTCAAAACACACATTATGTTCACAGATCACCTGCTCAATTTAAGAGGATTTTATTTTTTAAGAAGCTTTTACCTATTTTTCAGATAAGTTTTTGCAGTGCGTTGGTACCTGCTGTGTGGAATAATTTATTTGTCACATCAGCATCAACATTTTTTTATCTATTTATAAAGTATATAAGTATAAACAACTCTAAATTAATTAAACATAGCAGACATTTATTCACTTCAGTCTTACAATTTATAATGTTTTACCTCAGTGATTCCCAACCAGGGGTACACTCCCTCCTTGTGGTCTGCTAGTGGATTGCAAGGGGTACATTAAAATATATCTTTTTTAGGTAATTAAATAAAAACAGGGCTGGAATCTGTTCTTTTTTAAGAGGACCCAACTAGAATAAATAAAATAAGATTTTTTCAACCAAAAATCAAGTTTTTCTTATATGTTTGAGTTCACCTTCAGGTTTGACCCACATCAAGCAGAGGAACAGCCTGGATGTAGAGAACAGCCTGGGATAAGCTGTTTTTCCACTCCTGATCAAAGCAAGCTCTGGTGTCATGAACGATGAAAACAAAGTACAACAAAACAAAACAAAGTAAAACAACTGGAGTGAGTCTGACTATTATTTTTGTTCAGTGTTTTGTTCCCAATTCCTCAAGTTGAAATGTGATTATAGTGGAGTTACTAGGAGAAGCTGTGGTTTCTACAAAGGCAGAGTTATAATAGGATTTAATTATCTATTTATGTTTTTGTTTAGTTCCTTAGTAAATTCCAGGCAGCATATTTATGTTTTTTTTTTATTGGAGTTGAAAAGAATAACATGCCAAAGAAATAATTGTTCAAGTGAAAATATTAAATGAATTATTTTTTATTATATAATCAGTTATGTACATTCCACTTCTTGTCAGTCATCAATACTTTTGAATAAAGGGGGTAATCATGGTATGACAAAATGCACAAAGGGGTACACAAGTAAAAAAAAAAGGTTGGGAAACATTGTTTTACCTTCTTTACTTTGCTGTCTTCATTTTACCTCCTCATTGGATTTTCCTCTGTCATCTTCACTGATCTTGGCTACATCCCACTGAAATAGTTTGCATGTTTCTCAGAGGGGTGTGGAAGTTGCAGTGATTTAAGGAGCAGTGGGGTTAAGGTGTTAATAAACCTCTCTGCTAGGAGTCAACCCACAAAGAGCACCACTCATTTACCCAGGCAGTCTGAACAGATTGGGACATTTATGGGGTTTTTGCCTGCTCCTTGCATTACTGAGGAAATGATGGAAGCACGGGTAGCCTGAAGTGCCTTAGAAAGAGGACAGACATGATGTATGTTGTCTTTAAGCAGAGATGAGACAGAGTAGGATGGCGCCACTGAGAATCTGGGCCTCAAGGGACTAAAGAAGATAGTAAAAAAAGTCTTTGAGCTTTGACAGACATAGTGGAGCGTTGCTATAGCTGCAATTTTACAGAGGTGTGATTACAAAAGCTCTTGAAAGGGGCTTTGATTGTGTGAAGATGGGGTCAGGGAGAGATGATTCACAGTGGGTCAATAAGTGAATTTGAGCTAAACTAAAACTAGAGTCTTTGAATGATTTGGATCATGCTGAAAGCACATGCACTCCCCTGCCTAACTGGTTAAACTGCAGCTCATATTTTATTCAAAATACTTCTAACACTTTGCAATTCATTCAATCAGTGACAAGTTTCTGTTTACATTAGGCCACCATTTAAAAACACCTTTTTTTTTTTTTTTTACCCCTCTGTCTTATCAGAGGGAAGGCGGAACAAGTCAGGAATGTAACTCGAATTCATTTTTCGGATGTTTTCAGACTGTTCCCTGTTGTGCTTTGTTGACACGGTCTAAAAACACTTTCCTTTCCGAATCAGTGGGAGTGATGTCATGATTGAAGCATTTCCTTTTCCTGCAACACAAGTAAGTCACTTTAAAAACATAGAGGGGGACAGTTCACTAAGGAAAAACCTTAAAGTGTTCCAGAATACAAAGGGTTTCTATGAGATATAGTAAGAGATGTGGAGATGTTTTATCCCTAAGAAAGCAATGTCTTTTACGTGAACGTGTAAATGAGACCATTAGTAGTCCAAAGCTGATTTTCCACTATTGAATTATTATCTGCTGGTACAGAAGTTGGTTTATTTTACGAAAAGCTGATTTAAGATCCTTACAAATGATGAAAAGCCTGAACATATGCACATTCTCTGTTGATAGTAAATCTGCTGCAGTCCTAATGAGCTTGTGGATTAAGCTTTCACTCTACATGCATTCCTGCATCTCAGTCATCTGTGCAGACGGTTAAAATGTGTCTCTAGCAGCACATCAGGGCAAGTATTTGCTGATGGTGACAAAAGCTGAGGAGTAATCAACCTCACACACCTCCTCAAACTAATTATGTATTTATTATTTGCAGCCGTATTGAGGAATTTCCAGGCATTGAACAGCTGCTGCTAATGATTATTTTAAATTAATATCTGTTTTTCTTTTAACCCTCATAATCCATCAAGTTTCCAGCTTCTGTTTGCAAATTTACCACATTACATCATCAAGTCTTTTGGTTTAGTTCTAGGTTTTTGTTTTTGGATATGACTTTTAACTTGATGTACACTGAACATAATGGAAGAGAATTACTGGGACTCCAGATGTTTTATTACTTCAAACAAGGGGGCTTTAATCTTTTTCAGTCCTAGACCACCTTGATTAATTGAGAGGCTATGCAAGGGCCCCTTCATGCCTCTTTACTGTGAGCTCTGAAAGTGTAAGCAAGGTTCATCTTCCTGTCTTGTTTATAACACATCCGCTTGTTTCAAGCTTTTCTCATTATTACTGCAACTGGAAATATAAGCAGAATTGCGAAGATTAACCGATCTGCATATATTTTCATGCCTACTTGTCTTCCTTGCTTGAGTTAAAGAAGCGAACAGAACCAAACTTCTGAGTCATCTAACGTTTACCCCAAGCAAATGGGAAATAATGGAGGCAAATTCAGAGTACCGTGATGGAAGGTTTGATAAGCTCAAAATAAACAAAATAAATAATTTACTTACATTTATTTAATTGTAAGTATTAAAGATCTGTTCTTGCCAAACAAATAAAACCCCTCAGATTAATTGCAGGTTGTATTTAAAATATCCATTGCGATGATATTTAACTGGAAAAACCAAAATGAATTTATTCAACTTACCATGCGTGCAAATAAATGCTGAGGTTACTGTATGAATAAATCAACCTAATGATTATATACCACATTTTAAAATCTCTTTATTGTTTCTCTTTTAGTTATAGAAATATGTCTAAAAAGCATATAAGGAAAGTCCTGCAACTTTCCATTCACTTTACTTTTATTTTTTTTAACCCTGAACCTGTTCTATTTTGATTTTTTTCAACTGTTCAGGCAGATAATTAAGACCTCAACATGCAATCTGCCAACCTAAACAAACAAACAGTGATTTTGCGACAGTCAGATGGAAAATCTGTCTTTGTAGACTTTGCCCGGCCAGGATTTTACGTCATTTAGGTCAGGGTCCATGGCTGGAAGGGGAAGGGTGGGGTGGGGGATACCGCCCTTCATTAGGTCAATGATCAACTTTTGTTGCCTGCCACATGCTTGTGTCTAACCTTTGGTATGAAGACACTTAGAGGAACCTCCTTGGGTCACTGCTTAATAGGGGATATCCGTAATTAGGAACAAAATCAACAATATTTTCTTTGCTTCCTCTAACTGCTAATTTCCTGGTGCAAAAAAAGGTGAAGCCAATTATCATGTGGAAATGAGCCAAGGAAAGAGCACATCTCATAGTTAAATATGCATTGGGTTGTTTGCCTTCAAATGGTTTAAAACATGAAGATTTTCACAGAATTTATTTTGCTCTAATGATCTCATATAAAGGTTTTCCCTTTATGTAAATGACAAAGATCTTATTATCAAACACTAAAGAATGAAGCAGTTGTAAAAAGTCATTAAGACTTTCTGAAGTGTAATTATAAACAGAAGAATAAATTGCATCAAAAAACCTAGGAAACTAAGGAATACATTTTCACATTGTTTAGTATATCACAGAGTATGTTTTATGATAGAACCTTTGGAATATATGTTTAAATTCCACAAGATGGTGCAATAATAAGGAAACTCTGATCTAAAGAGCAAAAGATAATACATTTGTTATTTTTTATGAGCAGGATTTTCTCCTGCGTTTCCTGCAGTTTTAAAAGGGACCCAAAGAAAATATTTTGGCATACTGTATTTGATGTGCCAAGAATAACATTTTTGAATATTGAATATCTGCTAATAATACTGTTCAGAAGAAGCACATATTCTTTCAATCCTAATGCAAACATATAATTCTGTATGTTTGCTGCTTCATCTGTCATACATTGCTCCTTCCAGGTGTTTCTATGTATATGGAAACAATTAGTACATGATTGTTTTTTGTTTTTTCGCTAATAAGAAAATATGTTTTGCAGCATTGTGACTCTACCTCTCTTTACTTTGATAACTCTTTACTTTGATAAAAATCAACTGACACCAATAATGGCATTGGTCAGGTAATTTTCTAATAAACACTACATTTTTCATTTATTCTTTTTTACGACACTAGTGGCTCGTTTTTTTACAGTAGGCTGACAGGAAAGGGGTTATGAGAGATGGGGGGAGACATGTATAACCGGAGACATGCATTCGAACCTGGGTCGGCCGCATCGAGGACTGAGGCCTTCATACATGGGTCGTGCGTACTAAACACTGTGCCCCTTGCACGCCCCATAATTTAATCCTGTAGGTAAAGCAAAACTTTAATTGAAGGCCTCTGAGGTCTATTTGGATATTTGAATTGACAAAAAAAAAAAAAAAACATAAAGACCCTGGAATTCAGCAGATAGGTCAGAAAGAAAGCTTTGTGGAAATTTAAATCATGATAAGTCTAAATATGTTATGAGGCAGGACAGAAGGACCCAGTATTCAAGGCGACACAGAGAGTAGGATCATTCAAAGCGTTTAAGAGCTCTGTTTATAGCAGTAGCTGTAGATAGGGCATCTATGACTGGAAGCTCTGGTTAAACAGAAACACAGGTTAGTGACCATGATTACCAGACAAAGAATGATTGTCCATATGAGTCACTAACCTGGTTTAACAGTTCAGTCCATCTCCATGGACGAGGTAGGCCACCCGGAGTGCTGCAGCCATGGAGGACAAGCAGGAGTCCTCCTCAGAACAGGAGGGCTCAGAGGTACAGGAGTCCGGAGCCGGTCAGGCAGAGCCTTCAGGTGGGAACAGACAGGCTCAGTGGTTGTGTGGCGGATCAGGATATCCGAAACACTACAGAACTCTAAAAACCAATCTCTCCACATGCCCTCAAGAATGAGCACTAGAACAAGAGCATCAATAATCTGGCCATAATGGCTGGGAATGAGCCGTATAAACAGAAGCAGCAGCAGATGGATTAGATGAGCAGTAATGAACAACGGGGCAGAGTTAGACAGGTGAATAAAGTGAGCAATTAGTCCAGCCATCAGTGCCAAGATCACGACAAAATTGTTCTATCAAGTACCGTTTTATTAATCATGTGAAAATGGAAAGTATGGGCACAACTGCAAACAGCGACATGTTGAAACAGGAAATAACTATTTAGCCTATTTAGTCCTGCATATTGTCGAAAATGTTCTCTTATGGTTTTCTTAAAACAATAATAACAACATATACATGCAGATGGATGAAGCTAAAATCAGGGTGAATATGGAAGCAAACCTGCAGCAAAAATAGTTTAGACTGAGATAGATACAAACAATAACTATATAAACTTCAACTGTAAAAACATGTCATTTTTATTCTCACCTGGTGAAATTGTTTTTATGCAAGTTTTTAAAACATGACCATTAAGTCAAACTTCTTCTAAGTGTAAAAGCTTTATTTCTCAATAAGTTTTATAAAATCTCCCACTATATATTTGATCTATATATTTTAACATTTACTCAGACATTGCTAAAGAATTATATGATTTCACTACTCCAGTTTGCTCAATCTATCGGGGTGCATGGTATTTTTTTCAAACAGGAAATTAATTTACTTTTTATACTTCTGGAGGGAGTATCTTTATGTTTCTTGGACTTTTAAACCATTAGTTCAAAAGAAAATAAAAAAGAAGAAGAGGAAGAAATTCCTGCTAAAGTAAAAAACAAAGCTGATTTCTTGGTACAATCTGTCAACCATGTCTACCTCCCAACAGACCCCCATTCGTTGATTTATAATCCTGTGTTATCCTGCAGATCCTGGGTGAAATTAACTGATTTATTTTTCTTTAGCCAGTGAAATATTTTCCATAAGACCCCAAAGCATGATGAATCCTTTTAGAAATGTGCTATATATCATGCTATAAAACAAAAACAAAGCATAAGCTATATATAATGTATATGCATAAGAAACAATCTCATGGTAATGGTAATGATCTCATCTAAAAAATTATTTTAATCCTTCATCTTTAAATGTTCTAGCTGAACTCTGCTGTCATTTGTGTAAATCCTTTAGCTTTCACTCAGTTATTTCAACAGCAATAATGATATTTCATGTCATGCTGCGCGTTCTTTGACGTGACCTTAACTTTTAAGCCTTAACAGGAGCCCTCCTTTGACCATGAGTGGCTAGTGTGTAACAATGCTTTGAATCTTTACTCTGGGGAGAAATGAAGCACTCTGCTTGTCGTAATTTACGACTGTACAGGGGACGGTTTTTCACTTCAAAGCCACAGAAACAGAAGTACAAGGTGGGAACTACAGTGGCATTTGAGAGTAATAAAAGAGAGCTATAAAAGAGAAAGACATAGATTTATTGAGAATAGTTATTGTGATTTAATATCAGAAGCCCACTAAGAGTACCATCTAGATTCATAAAAGAGCATACTCTTTCCAATTTTAGCATGAACATCTAGGAAGTAATCAAAAGAAAAAAAAGGTATGCCACCAAGTTTATTATTTTTCCTCAATATGAGTTCACAGAGGGTAGAAATTTGACTTATGAAAAAACCTAATCCAATTTTGATAAGAGTTCTCTTAGATCAGAGGGGATTATTTTTCTTCTTTTCCAAGCAGTTCTTTTCTTGGAGCCTTGAAAATATGAGGTTTAAATTAAACTCATCTTATCTTTTTCATATTACAACTCAAACAAAGTTTTATTGAAAAATAAAGGCTAAATCCAATAACCCATGTAGAGTTTTGCAAAACTTGACTGACTTAAACTTATTCACACTTTGACAGGTTATAACCAAAATCTTACATGCATTGAGGGGGCATTTTCTTTGTAATAGGAGGAGTGTATTATTGTATATTTTAAAAGGAAATTGATTATTTTTTCACAAACTGTGAAAATTGTGTTTTATTATTATAACTCAGCCATTTTAAAGCTACAGTGTGTAATAATTTCAGGGATATACAGTCAGAAATGTAATATATTATACATAACTATGTTATTTACAGTGTTGGGCACATTACTTTGAAAAAGTAATTAGTTATAGTTACTAGTTACTTCTCCCAAAAAGTAACTGAGTTACTAACTGAGTTACCCCACAATAAAAGTAACTAGTTACTAGTAAAAGTAACTATAGTGTTACTTTTGTGTTTCTCGCCCCATAAACCTCACCACCCAGCCCCCACCTTCTCGCGGTGTGTTTCCAAAGCCAGCTGAATAGAGTGGATGACAAAGACAAGAACCTGCAGAGAGTTTTGCATTTCTTGTAACTCAATGTAAATGACATCAGGGGGGAACGCCATGTGAAGTTTTTTAACAGGGCATTCAGATCTGGTGAAATTAATAACTGGGGATGTCTAATTCTGAAATCCTGTGTGTTTGGGTTGTTATAGATACTGCAACATCTATCTATCCATCTATCTATCTAGATGTATACTCTGTGTGTGACATAAAATATGGATCTCCATCCCTGCCACAAAGGCCATCAAATAATGTTTAAAATAAAAAATACAGTAGGTTGAAAAGTCAGAGCATCCATCCATCCATCCATCCATCCAGATTTCTCCCTTTCTTCATATAGGCTATCATTTGATCGTTCACGCTCTCCATAGTTCTCCTGTGGCGCGAGCACAGGGCGAATGTTGCGCGCCTTTAGCGAGCATGCGCGTTTCCTGTCGCTTGCGCGGTGACTCTTGCCGCCTGCGCTGTGCGAAGATGCAGAGGAAACCATATGTGATGGGGAAACGCAGCTCGACGTAACACCGGTATTTCCATCAGGAAAACGCTGTTTTGCTGCTGGAGTCATCCTCACTCTCCATCTCTCTGTGTGTGCTGTACGTTAACACCCACCAGCAGAAACACCCACCTACCAACTGACTGACGGACTCTCACTATACATCAGCCATTCTCATCCTCCCCTCTCATGACAAGGCGCGCACCTCTGGATGACCTAAAAAATAATCTTTAATATCTCTTAAACTAAAGCAGCACAAACAATATTTTTTTCTGCACAAATCTGCACTAACGTTGCACTAACCATTCTTTCTATTTGCAGAGTTTTTTGATGTGGGTGGGGTGTCAGCTTCACGCAGCTGCGCACGAGTCCTATCATGAAAAAAGGTTCATTGTGCGACCTGAGTAACGCGCAGTAACGGGGTGTCTGCAATGGTAACTGCGTTATAGTTACAGTCAAAGTAATTAGTTAGATTACTCGTTACTAAAACAAGGTAACGCCGTTAGTCCCATCACTGGTTATTTATCATCATCTACAAGCTCAGCCTCTTAGCTTTAATATTTGCGTTGCCTTAGAATTCGTTATTTATAATTACATAGGAGCGGGTCTCGCAGCCATGGAGGCAGACATCTTTGCGCTACGGCAGTGCAGAGCGAAGAAACTAGCGATTGCGAGATCGCCCATTACGCTTGAAAGTAACTACGGCAAGTTGAGAGAGATGAACTGAGACGGTACTGAACACACAGACTAATGAAATACTATCTGTAAAATTATCTATGTAAACAAACCTCATCACTTGAGAAGGTAGGTGATGCGGACATCGTGGAAGACATTTTGTCCCGTAACGCTCGCCGTACTGTTGGGGGGGGAGAAGCGGTGGGGGGGCGATGTTCATGTTGCTGCGGTCTGCAGTCTGGACGTTAGATGTCGCTGAAAATTACACACTGTAGCTTTAAAGCCTTTTTTGGAATGTTTCAAACTGCTCATTAAGACACTAAAAATGCTTTCAATTCAATTCAATTCAGTTTCTTTACAACATATGTCATCTCAAGGCACTTGACAGAAAAATTCAACCAGATCATACACTCAAATTGATTCTAAGTTTTCTACGGAAAACCAATTTATTGCATCGAATCACTGACTCGAAGGCAATTCCTCATACCAAGCATGCTTGTAGTGAAAGTGGAGAGAAAATACTCCCTTTTAACAGGAAGAAACCTCCAGCAGTATCAGGCTCAGTGTTAGCAGCCATCTGCCACGGCCGAATGGGGTTCAAACAGACAGAAGCAGAGATACAGAAATAAGCAGAAATACGAAAGGAATTTGTCAACCAGCTCTACAGGTTTGCCCCCTCCAGGAAAGACACAGCCAGGCAGACGAGCTCCGAGCCAGCCCCAACGTCAGAGGACAAAACAACACATCCAGTTAGTCACAGTCCGAGAAACAAGACTACACTGGAAAAATAGGCAAAGCTCAAACATCTCTAAACAAAGGTGTTGATGGCAGCAGCACAGCTGATATTCCTCTTGAGGATGATGTCACAGCCAAACAAGAGCAGATCAAATGAAACTACTACTGTATTTGAAAAAGCAAAGGGAACATAATGTTAGAGATTTAACTAACACATTCTGCAGAGTTGTAGAAAAGATTGACAGATAGCACTGGATAACCTGAGCCACTCTAACTATAATTATCAAAAAGGAAAGTTTTAAGCCTACTCTTAAAGTAGACAGGGTGTTTGTCACACGGACTAAAACTGGTAGTTGGTTCCACAGGAGAGGAGCCTGATAACTAAAAGATCTGCCTTCCATTCTACTTTTAGAAATTCTAGGAACCACTAGTAAATCTGCAGAATGAGAGTGAAGTGCTCTGCTTTGGAACATAGGAAACAATCTTATCTGATGTAAGATGGAGCTTGACCATTTAAGGCTTTATATGTGAGAAGGAGGACATAGGCTTTCTTCCTCGTTGGTCCTGTCTGTAGCTCCATCCATCTTCCCATTAGATCAGATTTTTGGAGTTCACAACTCATCTTCAAGCTGTTGATCTTCTCCAGAAAAAAACATGGGCTTCTTTTCTTCTCTGAATTTCTAACTATTAATTTTGGTAGACAGCCATGTCTTTGTGAGATCGTACTTTGATACAGAATTTATTAAATGACGGATGACGCGTTGCCTAACGAAGAGTTGAATGGTAGCTAAATGTTTACCAATGATCTCGGACAAACTTCTAGGGCCTTCACAGAAAGCTGCAGCCTTACTGACATTGGTTAGACATACATGGACTTTATTTACTTATCTAAATTTTACTTAATGTCACTGTCAAACGTTTTTTGAGTTTTCTTTCTTCAAAAACAAGCAGTCCCTTGTGTTGTCTCAAAATAAATGAAATACAGATAAAGCATGGGACACATTGTGAATTTTAAGTAACCGCATGTGTAAAACTTTGAGATGTAAATGCTTCTGCTGCAAGGCCTAGTATGTCACAATTTATTTATTTTTCTCAGCTAAGAATAAAATGAAACGCTTCAAGTGCTAAGAATAAAACAAGAACCCCAGCTGCTGAGTGAATCCCAACAGTAATGTGGATAATGTTTTCGGCACCGATCGGCATCTCCTTCGGAGAAGATAATTTTGTAGTGGAAAAAAAGCAAGAGCTATAACTATCACTTGATCCAAGAGGGAGTGCGAAGCCTGACCCCATCTGGTGTTTCCAGCAGCTGCTGGACCCACTGTGGAGCGTGCTAAAGAGTCAGAGACAGTTTCAACAAATATTTCAAAATCCCCAGCTTGGAGCCTCTGTGGCGGTTCAGCTGCAGCAACTTGAAAGGTGAGTAAGTGGGAAAGTGATGGATACAGTTACATGCATATAAAGTGATACACATGTACCTCTTGAATGTGCATAAGCGGACTCTCCATGACAAAAGTAATCACTGTAGACAAAAGAACACTGTGAATATGAATGTATCTGAAATGCGGTTTTCTTTTTCTATTGTACCCCTTGAATCCAAAACCGAGAAAAATACAGATGTTCTTTTTGTTTTTTTAATAAACTAACGTGAGACTCTCAGTGCTAAATATTTTTAAGCCAAAAGTATGACATACTACACACAAGTACAAACATTCATTTAGGGCAAAAAGGGTAAAAAAAAAAGAAGAGAAAAGGTTATTAAGCATTTCTACTACCACAAGATATTACTATATGTTGGTGTGAAATACAGTATACACAATAAGGTGAGTGATAAAGCAAAGCTGAAAGTCTGTAGAGCTACAGTATTATAGGTATAAATCTGGATGAATTTTAGATATATTTTGAACATTTTGTTTAAGAGCTTTTTTGAATTTAATTGTTAAAATCGTGTGATTTTATTTATCTGAAAAGCCAATTATTTGTATCTAAATTAATACCTTTGACGTATACCAGCTAAATAAAAAGAAAATTCCAGTAGTTTAAAAACGAATTAAAATGTAAACTCAAGAATATATATATATATATATGGAAAAGGCTGGACTGAAGGACAGCACAGAGGCACTAATCATGGCAGCACAAGAACAGGAACTCAGTACAAGATCATTAGAGGCCAGGGTCTACCACACCAGGCAGGACCCCCAATGCAGACTGTGTTGAGATGCCTCTGAAACAATACAGCACATAACAGCAGGGTGTAAAATGCAGGCAGGAAGTGCATACATGGAACGCCACAACCAGGTAGCTGTCATAGTGTACAGGAACATCTGCCATGAGTGTGGGCTGGAAGTCCCAAGGTCAAAATGGAAGACACCTCCTAAGGTAGTTGAGAATGACCGAGCTAAGATCCTATGGGACTTCAAGATCCAGACTGACAAACAGGTGATGGCTAACCAACCAGACATCGCGTTGATTGACAAACAGCAGAAGAAGGCAGTAGTGATCGATGTGGCAATCCCAAGCGACAGCAACATCAAGAAGAAACAACACGAGAAGCTTGAGAAATACCAAGGGCTGAAAGAGGAGCTAGAAAAGATGTGGAAAGTAAGAGCAGCAGTGGTGCCAGTGGTAATTGGAGCACTGGGGGCTGTGACCCCCAAACTGGGAGACTGGCTACAGCAGATTCCAGGTAAAACATCAGAGGTCTCTGTCCAGAAGAGCGCAGTCCTAGGAACAGCTAAGATACTGCGCAGAACCCTCAAACTCCCAGGCCTCTGGTAGAGGACCCGAGCTTGAGGATGACACATACCACCTCATGAGGGGTGAGAAAACAGTTTTTTTTTTTTTTTTTTATAGATATATAGATATATATGTATATATATTAAATGTATTAACAGGTACTTTTGTTTTTACAACAGATACATTTTAGAGAGATGTTTTTAGCTCATAGTTCTGGTGAGGGATTTACAGATATACTGAAAATACTATCAGTCAACCCCTTATATGGAAAATAACCAACAGGTAGCAATCAAACATAACAACAGCCAACTCTCACCCTGAGATCAAACCACAAGATGCTGAAAGAAAAAACGTAAAAATATCTCCAAGAGACCTGGAGAGTATACTTCGCCTATTAAATAATGTGAAAATGCATGCCTGTCCAATCTGAAAGAAATTGCACAACTTTAACTTTGATATGAAATTTTACTAGGGCAAAACCTTTTCTCTCAAAGAAAAATAGAAAAGTCAAAGAAAGAGTTACCTGGAGGAGCACAGGGAAAGACAAGGAGTTTTGGAATAATATTTGGGCATAAATCAAAAACAGCATTCCTCATGGTTTGGGAATCCTTGGCTGTTGCAAGTTCACCGTCACATAAAATCTACTTTATTAGGATATTGTGCACCATCTCTAAAACTTAAATAACTGATGCAGAACGGGACATTTCAACATGACTAGGGCTCTTAACATATTAGCACATCCTTTAAGGATCGGCTGAGAATGAATAAATTGAATCTGGAAAATTAAGAAGCGCGCTGAACTTAGGAAAAGAGGCACCTTTCCTTTGAGTGGTCCATGCTGCCAGAAAGGTCTCGCATAAGTTATTTTAGGTAAAACATTATTTTTTTAGTAATATGTGTTTTAGAGCTTTGTTCAGCTAAAAGCATTCTATTTTCTTATCTTTATAAATTACTTAAAATATTGTTTGTTTACCTTAAACAAAAAAATAAATATTAGTTTTCAATGTAGGAATATTTCTTAATTGAAAACAAGATATTTAACATATATTCTATTATTTTCACATGGCTTGATTCTTAAGACAATGTTCCTGTTCCGTCAAACTGTTTGTTTTTTTATTACTTTTCTGCTCTTTGGAAAGAATAAAGTTGTTTTTTGGGTTTTTTTTTTTTTTGCTATGCAGGATATCATACCCTGTTATATATTGGTAAAAATATAGCTTTAACTAAAAAAGACATGGCACTACTCTTGTACAAAAGCCCTGTTTTTTCATACAATCAGGTTTATCTTGTATTTATTTGGTGTAATGCAAAAGTAATGCATTATTGTTTCTAAGGTTATTTATACAGAGTTGACTGTTTACTTATAGCACCAGGTAACAACTCTGGTTAGGAGGAGTTTAAACCGATAGGACTTGAAACTTAAGTGGTGTAACTGTAAATACTTGAAACCGTGCAGCAACATGAAACCGAAACCCAGGTCTGTTGTTTCAGATAACACAACCTTTCAGAAGGCCTAGTGCCACATAAAAAATGAAAGAAAACTATAACATAGAACAATCCATCCATCCATCTTCTTCTGCTTACCCATCAGGGTCGTGATGGTGCTGGTGCCTATCTCTGCGGTCTATGGGGAAAAAAGCTGGTTACACGCTGGACAAGATCGGCAGTCTGTTGCAGATAACAAAGAAATATTAAGCTTAGAAAAAGTTCTTTTCATGTTTTGATACTTTTCTCTGGTTACAGCGCGTTATAAAATGTCTTATACTGTTGTTTCAAGTATAAGCTTTTCTGCAGCATTTTATTTAGCTTCCTGGGCTTATGTCTGATTATTCTTAAATATTTCTGGTTAATTTTTATTTCCTATACCACATTGGTTTCAGATTATTTATTAATCTTACAACCTGAGATAAATTCAGACAAGAGTGGAACAAAAATAAAGTCTTTCACAATAAAAACAGTAATTTGTTAAACAAGTAGTTCTAAATTGGTTTATGATAGCTAAACAATTAGAAGAACAATTCCTTGAAAATAGTTAAAATTAGAAGTATATAGTTGCACGGCCTAAAAATGACTTAATTTGTCATCACTGCAAATAGGAATTCCATCTTGAAAAACCATTATTTATATCTGGTATGAACACACCACAGTAATGTTAAAAAATACAATACACCCATACACAGAACTGGGGGTAAGGAGATTTACTGGCACTGCAACAAGACAACTAAGAGGAAAGTCCCAAATACTCAGCCATATAAGAAAGCAATATTAGTTTACACTCATTATCTGAAGACATTTTAAAAAAATGAAAAACACAGGTTTCATATCCAAGCAATTGAGCACTCATGAGCTTTAGTTATTATCTTTAAATCCTAGGTTTTCAAAATAAAAAGGTGGTGGCTTTTTCCTTGCATTACCTCGTGTGTAGTAAAACCTTTATAATCCCATTGGTATTAAGGTGTATTTCTGCACAAGACAGTGTGGCTTAGCAACGCACAGGGTTGATTTGAGCAAAGATCAGCCACATGCCTTTTCAAATCTCCAAGTCTTTATGTTTCACTGTGCAACTGAAGCATGAGATGTCATGACAGACCAAGACTTGCAGTGTTTAGAGTAAAAAATGATACTTCCAGCTCTACAAATTACCAAACAGCAGGGGAAGAGTCCAAATGTGTTGTGTCTAAGAGCAGGAAGGCTTGGGTTTCATTTCAACTCTACATGGCAGTGAACTGTGTGAGCACCATTATCAGCGGAAATCTCTTGTTTTATTTGGAAAAGGGCTACGTGTGTGTACGACAATAAAGAATTACGCACACATCCTGACAACGTGTTGTCCTGCTGTCCAATTAACCTCACACAGAGAACGGATGGAAGTTAGAAGACCAGTGTGCTGGATTACTGCCCCCTAAGGAATTGCACAGTTGGGTGAAACCTTTAAAATGCCCTTAAAGTCTAAGTGTTTTTACTTGGCCTGCATATATCCGCTTTTGTAATTTTTCCTTCTTTTATTTGTATTCTCTTGTTATAGTTGGGCAGTATGAAAAGATAATATTGACTTTACTGATGCGTTTTTATTTAGTGAGGGCTGGATGATTGTTAGCAGCTAATAATGGGCTGTCCTATATTTTTCTTTACATATTATGAAATATAAAATAGGAATATCTTAATTGATTGCTGAATATGTTGTGAAAATATAGTCAGAGGAATGTAAACACTTTCAATATCAAGTGCCAAAAGAAGCAGTATTCAATACATCACGAAGACATTAAACAAAAATTTATAGATGTATTAATGATAATAGAACCGAAAATACTGTAGAGTTATGAATCTAAGTTAAATGATATCTAGATACTTACTACATAGTTCCATAATCTATCAAATAATCAGTTTGAAGGTCACCTACATGGATGGCAATCTAGATTATATAAAAACAGATTACAAAATCGATCATAGATAGAAAAAAAGGAAAGTGTTGCCAACACCATCAAAACAACAGCAAGTTAAACTAAAATCTGCAAACTTAACCCCCAAAACCAAACGGCACCAGCTAATATGTTGCTCTTCTGTCATATAAATGATTACAGCCGCATGTCTTCAGAAGTAATTAAGGAAACTTTTCTGTTTTCTTCCTGAATTTCCTCTAAGCATCCAGGTAATGTCTCTACTTAAGGTCTGGTCCCATAAAACTTCATGGTCGACTTTCCCTGATGGTCTTCCATTTTGCAGAGGGAATTTGTAGATATATAATTTTTTTAAATTTGCAGTTGTTGGAATTTTCAGCATCTCTCATTTTACTTATTATTATTTGTGATTGAAGCATTTATTTATTATTTGTGTTTGTTGGAGTCTGCATCAGCTACTTGTTTCCTGCTGTTGCCCACATGTTTCACCATTTGTGCTTCTAGATGGGCCTTAACATGAGTTCAGCTGCATTTAGAAGAACAACTTCGCCATTTTAATCTAGAAAGATCATAAAGTGGAGATCCTACTCATCCTGTCGCTACAAGGGCACTTGAAAGGCAGTTTGACACAATCAGTTCTTATAGTTACGTTTCAAGTTTGAGCAAGGAAAATATAACAACAACCCATAAAAGTAAGTACATTTATATTAATGTTTCATTGACTTATCAACAAAAAAATAACATTTAAAAAATAATTAAAGTTTTTTATTTATATGTACTCAATTT
This sequence comes from Cyprinodon diabolis, assembly GCA_030533445.1. Lineage (NCBI taxonomy): Eukaryota > Metazoa > Chordata > Actinopteri > Cyprinodontiformes > Cyprinodontidae > Cyprinodon > Cyprinodon diabolis. Next base: position 25,434,912 of record CM060068.1, read on the forward strand.
CTTATTAAAAAATATTACAGCTTGTCTAAATTGTCACATATATAAACATTGATCTCACACAATATTTATTATTTTTGAATTTACTAACTCGCTGCTGTATTTTATACTTGAAACATTTTCCTTTGCATGTGTTTTTATGTTACCATAATTTTTGTGTTTGCATTGCATCTTGTATTTGCAGAGTGCTTGCTATCTTCTGTCTATTTTAATGATAACAGTATTTTTCTTTTGCAATGTTTTTTTTTTATTTGCCAGCATTTTGTGTGTTAGTCTAATTTTTGCTTTTAATTGCATCCTTTTGCAATTTCCAGCCTCATATTTGTGCTTGCTATCCTTAGTTTTTTGTTTGTAATACTTTCTGTATTAACGCATTTATGTGATTGCAGAACATTTGCACCTCTCAGACACTGTTAATATTTATTGCTACTAAAGCTGTTTAATAGCATTATAGGGTTTAAATTAGGTCTTTATTTGCTTTCTTTAAGATTGCTCTGAGCGGAAAAAAATCACACGAGAATAGTTATATAGAGGAATAGACCTCTGTTTTCCTTCCAAAAACAGAAAGGAAAAACAGTGTGGCACTGAGAGAGGAAAAAGAGCGATAAAAACAAATTGCTACTGAGAGTGAAGGATTAATTGGCCCTTTGCCAGAGTATGAGCTACTCCATCAACAAAAACACAGAGGCAGGCAAGAGTGCTCTACAGATCAACCAGAGCGTTAACAAATATTTTTCTTCTATAGAGACAAACAGAAACAGTGGTAGTTAAGGAGGAGATTTACTGAGCAGTAAATTTCAGCACAGAAAAAAAAAATCAATGTTGTTTTTCATTGCTGATGAAAGGCTGTTCCTTCACTGGGTTACATAACCTTAGCTAATAGAAAATGGAAGCCATTTATTAATCTCTCTGGGGTTAATTTCCCTGTTTGGTTTATAATCGGTTCCTCTGAGTAATTGACTAATTAATCATGTTCCTGTGACTTTATGTTCTCAAGAATCTCTGATCACTAAAATTATTTTCAGCTAAGTCTGAGTTGAAGATATTAAAATGATTCTTTATGTGATAACTTATTTTTGATGTATATCACATTAAAGCATATTTAATATGTTTAATCAGGATGGTTGCTTACATTCTCTGTTCCTCAAACCTGTTAAAGACTTTTTTTTCTAACACATAGCCATCCATCAAACCCGTTCTAATCTAACAATCTTTGGGTGAAAAGCAGGGAATGTCCTGTACAGGTTGCAAGACCAGCTATTCACACACACTCGATCTTAGAGCATTTTAGAGGCACCAAACCATCTCTACAGTCGTGTCATTAGACCGTAGCAGGAAGCTGGAGTACCCAGATAAAAACTCATACAGGCTCTGGAAGCACATAAAAATCCTTGCAGAGAGACCTTTGGTGAAGATTTGAATACTGGGGCTTCTTTCTGCCAACCATTCGTCTAAATGGTTTAACTAATTAATTAAAAGACCAAAATACAACAAAATACAACTGCTACATGTCCTGTCAACTTCTGGCTTTTGTATGTAACACATAAAAATGTGAATTTACCTAATCCTCTGGTATAACTGATAGAGAAAACAACTGGCTTTGTGACTTTGGGTCAAAGTGTAGATATTCTCCCACTAGAAGAGGGAGTGTATGAGACCGTGTATTGGGAGCAGGTACCCTCTTCCACAATATGGAGGATGGGATGTAATGTCTGCATTACATTTTCTTCTAAAAGTGGGCTAAACATGAAGACTTAGATTCTTCATTGCTGGTATGTGGCCATTTTACACTATGACCACTGTTGCAATGTTAAAAAAAATTTTGGTATTGTCTTGTTGCACCAACCTTCTATAATTCCCAATGTGAAGTACAAACAGAACCTACCAAAACAGCAGCTGCATGTTCTCTGTTCCATCATTTCTCTGTATTTTACAGGAACATTTAATATTCTTAACAGGTCCAAACATTGGTGTGGCACACTTATTTAAACCTTATCACCAGGAACATCTGCTGAAAGTGCAGCATGATTGAAACGTTTTTATATTTTGACAATGACGCCAAAAATACTTTTATCCCAGGCTCTGGCCCATTAGAATATGAAATTCATTTTACATAGCAGATATAAGTCAACACATTGCTGTTTTTTACAAATGTTGGTTTTTTTAAGGGTGGTTATTAACCAGACATGCCCAATGGCAGATTTTCTCTGTGGCAGCTCTCCCATGTAATTTACATGAAAAGGGGTTAAAAACATTGCAAGATCTATATGATAACAAATAACACATTCCCTGAGCTTGCTGCATTACAAATTAAATCACGAAAGACATTTTTCTGTTAAGTTCACTGAGAAAACTCTTATTCATAATTCTGTGTGACAGAGTAATGTCAATTATGCTATTTGCAGCAAGCAAACAGTAACAAAAATCACGCCTCATAGCCAGCAGCGACAACCATTGTTGGTATACTGTATATCTGTAGCTGTCATGACAGTTCAGTAAATTCCAGTTGTGGATTCCAGTGGTATTAACACACTTAAAGATCCCTGACAGGAATTTCCCCACAACTCTGTTTTTCTGTTTTTCTTGCCATGTCCCTGCCCTGCCTTTAGAGGTAACGAAAAGTTCAACCACAGAAAATGTGGAATCTGAGAAAGCATTATTATTTTTCACTCCCATGGTGTTCCTCTGCATCTTTTATGTTATATTAACTTGATTAAAAAGTCATAAGTACTTAAGTATTCCCATATGTATTTGATACATTTCTTAGACTGTTGGCATTTTGAGTTGCTACAGTATCTACGTGAGCCTCTGTGAAGGGTTAAAAATGACTAAATCAGAACTATAATAATAAAGTATGCCATTAAAATGACAAAGGGGAACATTATTTTGCACAGAATTTAAAAACAGTATTTTTCCCAAAAGATCATAAAAATGTTTAGAGTTTTAATTGGGTTGTGTTTTTAAGAGAAGAATATTTTGTTGCCATCAAGACAGCAGAGTTGTCTTACTCTTCCAGTGCTGCTGGAGTAAGAAAACGTGAACTTAAATCCATATCAGCTTAGCTCCGTGGATTTATTTTAAATCCTGCTTAAACCTGGAACATTTTCACTGACAGTAGGGGAAAGAAGACAAAGGATGAAAGGGTGGAACATGGTTTCCTTTTTACGTCATTCCAGAGATGCGTTAGATATCAGAACCAGATGTCGGCCACCGCAGTACGTGCCACACCTTTCCCGGGATCTGACCTTTACATGATATCACAATGGAGGACAATCATTTTATAACTTCATAAATGTCAGTCTTTACAAATAATTTGTAAAATTAACAATTAAACAAGACTATATATTCTATCATGATGCAATTGTAAATATAAATAAAGCTTTGCTTGACATTATTGATCCACTACCCAGTTTTATACCAGCGAGAAAAATGACCTTTCCATTCCAAAGCCGTAATGACCTTTAAAATACTTCCACAGCACCAATACACAAAATATGTGATAAGGATCCTTTTCATCCTCTTCCACTGATTCAACAGGGTCACGATTTTCAGATAGGCAGCTTAGTGCCTTTCTGCAGCAGTCTCCTAGCAGCCTAGACAGGTCAGTTAAAAAAAACATATTCAAACCCACCAGAAGTAACTCCAGTCACAATATAAATTGAGAAAAGCCAAACAAAGCAGAAGCTGAAGAAGAAAAAAAGGCACAGTCAAATTTCATAGAATCTCTCAAAACAAAAACAGTATTTAAGCTAAATGTGCAAACAGCAGATGCATGCAAGATTTTTTTTTCTTACCACAAAAACCTGCTGGTCCATGATTTATTGCAGTAGAATAATATGACTCAGACAAATAGTGTACATCAATGACCCTATTAGGAAAAAACACAACCATTAAAAACCCAGCTCTGGAAAAATCAGAACGACTTATCCAATGGTGAACCTGTTTTTATATAACTTTTTTTTTCTAAGCTTCTTGATGAAAACAAAGATAACTTCCTTTAAAAAACATCAAATCCTCCAGAGATTGGACATTTTTAAACAAGAGAAATCCCCACTTACTCTGGTTAGTGTTTCTACACAACATGCCAGAGATTTAAAAAAAATCACCACTGGTTTGGAAACCTAAAACCATTTTTCCTTTTAAAAAAAAATACTCTCCATCAGATCCGAATCAGAATCCCCAAAAGATTGCTGTCAGTGTGGTCAAAAACTACTGTGGTGAAAACAGCCAGCTTGCTTGACTGCAGAGTGGAACTGGTGTTACAGGTTGTTGTGTTTTGTTTCACCACCAACTGTCAGATTGTTTTGTGTTCAAACAAAATTACAACACATGAGAACTGATCTGGGTCAGATCAGCTGAAGTTAAACAGGTCACCAGTCACCAAGTATCATGTAAAGTAAACCCACCAAAGGTAATAAAAGATTTAATGTTAACATAGTTTGAGATGCACAGACTTTTTTTTCATTTAACTGGTGGATAAATTGTATAATCTAAAAAAAGTAATAATTCATACTCAGAATCTGTTGTTATATGAAATATACGAAGTGTAGTGTCTGGAAACTATACTTCTTCAGGTTCCTTACATTTTATCACATTAAAGAATACTGTTTTTTTTTTCAAAGAGGTCATGCATGAAGATAGCCTAGTAAAATAGCCCCAACTGCCAACGAGTTTGGTCTAGCCTTGATCAATGTCTCCTGGAGCTGGAGCTGACTGCACCACCTGCAGCTCGTTTGCTCATCAGGAGACCAGTACTTAAGGAGGCGGAGAGCTACACTTCGACGCCAGAGTGTTTTGCCAGTTATGGTTAGCAAGCCTGAGCCAACCTGCCTGTCTGAATCTCTGACTCCCAGAAAACCTGAACCTAATCTGTTTTGTCCTCTCTGCTTCCCAGGTTGAACCTGCCTGAAACCTGAAACCTCAAAGAGTTTCTCTGTTGGAACTCTGTCAGTCTGATCTCTGAAGAACCCTGGAGAATCAAACCTGTCAAAGACCTGCCTGCCCGCTCTCTGAAGAATCTGAAAGGGAAACTCAAACCTGTTGCCTGCAATCTCTAAAACCAAGCTCTGCGTCCGCCAAGCCCTCAGTCTGCCGATAGCCTCTGGACCCTCCTGGTTCCCCCTCTCTGCCGCTCTGCTCAAACTCCAGATCAGGTACAGACCTGCACTCTCTCACCCTGCAAATTCCCTGGACTTCAGCTAACCACTCTGTCCCCCTCTGCAGTGAACCCAGTCGTGACCAGTCCTGGATCTGATAACCCCGTGGATCTGTTCTTTATTCAACTGTGTTGTTTCAATAAACCTTTGAACCTCGAAGAGTTTCTCTGTTGGAACTCTGTCAGTCTGATCTCTGAAGAACCCTGGATAGACAGACCTGTCAAAGACCTGCCTGCCCGCTCTCTGAAGAATCTGAAAGGGAAACTCAAACCTGTTGCCTGCAATCTCTCAAACCAAGCTCTGCCTCCGCCAAGCCCTCAGCCTGCTGATAGCCTCTGGACCCTCCTGGTTCCCCCTCTCTGCCGCTCTGCTCAAACTCCAGATCAGGTACAGACCTGCACTCTCTCACCCTGCAAATTTCTTGGACTTCAGCTAACCACTCTGTCCCCCTCTGCAGTGAACCCAGTCGTGACCAGTCCTGGATCTGATAACCCCGTGGATCTGTTCTTTATTCAACTGTGTTGTTTCAATAAACCTTTGAACTTTTTCTCCTGTTTCCGAGTGTTTCTGCATGTGGGTTAGGAACCTAAAACCAAACATGACACCAGGCCCTAGATCTGGCGGACCAATCACAATGAAGAGATGTGTTTTGAATTTCTGGATGCAAAGTGGGCGGGGTTTGAGGGTGCGACAACAAAGCAGCACTATGCTGGAGGAAGCACAACAAGGAAGATGGCAACAACTATTGAACAGTAGCATGCACTGCGGCAACAGATTCTTTCAATGGAGCGCTCCATTGAAAGTTAAAAGTTCTCTTTTCTGTTGCTGTTGTTCAATAAAAGTAAATTTTAAGAAAATTTGAGACAAGAATATAACACTTTAAAGCGTGACTATACAGGGTCCATTTACCGCTTAAATGTGTAATTAAAAAAACAATTTCCAAAGTTGAGAGGAACGCTGCAACCAGCGGACCTCCGAGGCTGACGGCAGCCCGTCTGCAGTGGCCCTCTCTCGGCATAGTCGTGTGTGAAGGACCGCTGGTTCTGATGGCAATTTTTTGACTCAGTTTTGGAATCAGTTTTGGGGTTATAGTTGAAAAGTGAGCAGGAAAAGGCTCTACGCTTATTAATTTTTAAGAAGGACGTATTTGTCGTTTTACAGACAATCTCTTTGTTTACACTCCCCCACCAGCTTTCTGTTGCGCTTACTACGTCACAGTCAGTTACACTCATTGGTCAGAGCGTTGGCCAATAGGCACAGACATGGTTTGAAAAACAACGGGTTGTTCTCATCAACAATCTTCCGATGGCTCATTCATCGGGGCCAGACTAAATTAAACATTTAATCTCACATTTAGTCTGGTTTATCAGGCTTACATGAACATGAAAATGTTATGAGCTATTTATATTCAGGCCCATTTACTTTTATGCTCAATAAAACTAAAGCAAATCCTGATTACAGAGTTGAGCCCACACATTTATCGTTTGCCCTCAGTAAAAATAAGAAGTTGCTACAACAGTTTTAAGTTATGTCTGACAACCCGAGTTATTTTATTCTGTTGAATGTCATAATAATGAGAAATCATAAAACGTTTAAACTGTTTAGCCCAAGCAGTTTCCACCTGCAAACACGCAACTTCAGTACATGAAGAATGGTCCACAAATATAATTTTTACCTCATGATCTTTGCTCGCAACTTTATTATGTAAATTGCACCGTTCCCTACTGCAGCCAAATACCGATGTGGCTGTTGATAGACTGTTTATGTCCCTGGGCAGTGTAAAGTCTTCAAATCATCCACAGACATTTACAGTATTAAATCATTGTCCTCTGAGTAAAGTCCACCAAATTCACCTCTGTGGTACTTGTGTCAAAATACATACGAATTCAAGTTCTTGCCTCAAGCATCAGATGCAGTTTGACTTCGGGAAGAATAATGATTCCTGTGTTTTCTATGCAGTCCAAGTGTTTAATCTGCACATCAGCATCATTTTATGTAAAGAAAAGAAAATATTTTGGGGAAGGATATTTTAAGCATCTGTTTTTCTGATGTAATCTTACAGTCTTTCTCTTTTAGCGAGCCAAGGTTTACATCTGGAATAATAATAATGTCACCGAACTAAGCTAAACTGAGTGCTTTGGTAACATCTTGCTTACATTGTCATCATATCGACTGAATCGCTGCCCCCATGTGGTCGACAAAAACCCACAGGTGAAATCTTCTGTGTGGGCTGTGTGCAAAAGCAATGTTATGACTTTCCGTGGACTGCAGTGATTTCTCTCAAATGTTGACATTATCCTTCTCTACGGGCTGACTTGGGTCATTTGCACACTTCTGCTTTCAGTTTACAGTTCAGCTGTGTGTCCCAGCAGACCCACCACAATATCCCAAAACTCTCAGCACCACAGGGCTGAAATATGTGACTGTTAATCCTGGTTTAGTCTTTTAGCCTTTCTGAAAGTGAATTGTAACCAGGTAAAAGGTAGGTACTGTACCTTGTACTCACAATGCCATTGCGGAAAGTCCAAATAGACACCTGTGACTCTGAAGCAGCAGGTATCAGACCCCCGATGTATGATGTAAAACCCTGCTTAAACCTGGAACAGTTTCACTCATGGCGGGGAAAGATACCAAATGGATCCAAATAAAATTACCAAACATGGAAGGGTTAAAAGAGTTGAGTACTTTATCAAGATGAAGTTCAACTTGAATTGTAGAAGATAACTTACTACAACCTACTACTACAACAAAATAATTGCTGCAGAAGTAATAAAAAATAGAAAGGTAACAGGAAATAAGAAAATGTACTAATATATACAAAATGAGTTGTCAAAAACTCAAAGAATCTCTGAAGGTGTCATAATGGTTTGGTATTAAAGATGAAAAAAGAGGAGACCAAAGCCACAGTTGAAAGAAGTCAGTGGCTGTAATATCTATATGTGGATGTGTTGGAGCATTGCCAGCTTGGAGCTTTATGTAACCCAAACATCAAAATCCTTCACCACAATGGTATCTCAAGGGTAACATCAATCATTTTCTACCAAATATTAGTCTTTAACGATCCCTGAAAGTAAGTATTAGAAGTATTAGACAGAAACATGAAATCTGGATTTCATGTTGCCATACCGCAGCCCTGCCTTGGGAAAAAGTAAAACCTAAGGAAAAACACATAGGCATTCTGGGAAAACAAAGCTCAGTGCAGTAACCACTAATTCTCTCAGGACTGTCTAATGAAGAGTGACAAGTTCAAAATACTTGTTCCAGAAAAAACAATGAAAGGCTGATATATATATATATATATGTATATATATATAGAGAAGAGAGAAGTACACACCGTTGTAAGAAATTTTCAATTTCTTGGCAATTTCTCGCATGGAATAGCCTTTATTTCTAAGAACAAGAATAGACTGTTGAGTTTCAGATGAAAGTTCTCTTTTTCTGGCCATTTTGAGCGTTTAATTGACCCCACAAATGTGATGCTCCAGAAACTCAATCTGCTCAAAGGAAGGTCAGTTTTGTAGCTTCTGTAACAAGCTAAACTGTTTTAAGATGTGTGAACATGATTGCACAAGGGTTTTCTAATCATCAATTAGCCTTCTGAGCCAATGAGCAAACACATTCTACCATTAGAACACTGGAGTGATAGTTGCTCGAAATGGGCCTGTATACACCTATGTAGATATTGCACCAAAAACCAGACATTTGCAGCTAGAATAGTCATTTACCACATTAGCAATGTATAGAGTGTATTTCTTTAAAGTTAAGACTAGTTTAAAGTTATCTTCATTAAAAAGTACAGTGGTTTTCCTTCAAAAATAATATATATATATATATATGCATATATATGCATATATTCAACAAGGTGCTGGAAGCATTCCTCAGGGAGTTTGGTCCATTTTGACATGATAGCATCACACAGTTGCTGCAGATTTGTCGGCTGCACATCCATGATGCGAATCTCCCGTTCAACCACATCCCAAAGATGCTCTATTGCATTAAGATCTGGTGACTGTGGAGGCCATTTGAGTACAGTGAACTCATTGTCATGTTCAAGAAACCAGTCTGAGACTATTCCAGCTTTATGACATGGCGCATTATCCTGCTGAAAGTAGCCATCAGAAGTTGGGTACATTGTGGTCATAAAGGGATGGACATGGTCAGCAACAATACTCAGGTAGGCTGTGGCGTTGCAACGATGCTCAATTGGTACCAAGGGGCCCAAAGAGTGCCAAGAAAATATTCCCCACACCATAACACCACCACCACCACCAGCCTGAACCGTTGATACAAGGCAGGATGGATCCATGCTTTCATGTTGTAGACGCCAAATTCTGACCCTACCATCCGAATGTCGCAGCAGAAATCGAGACTCATCAGACCAGGCAACGTTTTTCCAATCTTCTATTGTCCAATTTCGATGAGCTTGTGCAATTTGTAGCCTCAGTTTCCTGTTCTTAGCTGAAAGGAGTGGCACCCGGTGTGGTCTTCTGCTGCTGTAGCCCATCTGCCTCAAAGTTCGACGTACTGTGCTTTCAGAGATGCTCTTCTGCCCACCTTGGTTGTAACGGGTGGTTATTTGAGTCACTGTTGCCCTTCTATCAGCTCGAACCAGTCTGGCCATTCTCCTCTGACCTCTGGCATCAACAAGGCATTTCCGCCCACAGAACTGCCGCTCATTGGATGTTTTTTCTTTTTCGGACCATTCTCTTTAAACCCTAGAGATGGTTGTGCGTGAAAATCCCAGTAGATCAGCAGTTTCTGAAATACTAAGACCAGTCCTTCTGGCACCAACAATCATGCCACGTTCAAAGTCACTCAAATCACCTTTCTTCCCCATACTGATGCTCGGTTTGAACTGCAGGAGATTGTCTTGACCATGTCTACATGCCTAAATGCACTGAGTTGCCGCAATGTGATTGGCTGCTTAGAAATTAAGTGTTAACGAGCAGTTGGACAGGTGTACCTAATAAAGTGGCTGGTGAGTGTATATATACATATATACATATATATATATATATATATATATATATATATATATATATATATATATATATATATATATATATATACAACATGTATATACAAAATGATTGATGTTACCCTTGAGATACAACAACAACAGATTTAAGGTTATTATGGTTCATTCAATTAACACGTTTCCAATTAATCTGAATCCTGTTCTTGCAGTTTTTTATTTGTAAAAGATTGAAACCTATTGCATTGATGTTAAAAAATCTTGTGCTTTTCATATAAAATTCTCAAACCAAGCCAGAAACTTTTATTGTGCCTCCTTCTGTGAAAATACTAGACCTAGCTGCCAAATGCTCTCACCTGCTGCATGACACGCACATACATTTCCAGACAGACATGCATGGGTGCCCCCACCGCACATTTACCACCTTGGAAACACAGACACGCATGTACTTGGACACATCTGTGAAACAGACAAGACCTGATTGATGTGCAGAGCAACTGAATGAAGGGAGCTGAGCCTTTGATTTTCGTGTATGTATGCGATTCCATTACAAGGCCACCTACTGAGAGCTATTTATATAGTGTACTGCAAACATAATCCACATAGCAGGAGAGGTAAGAGTTGAGGAGAGAGTCTGGTAAGAACGAGTGGAAAAATGTGCAAGGGTTTAATTAAAAATGCGGATTAAAGCAAGAAAATAATTACACAGTGTGAGAACTCAGAGGGGGATTAAGCTGCTTTCATAGCTTGAGAATAAAGGCCACCTGTATGTTCCCTGGATGTGACCTGTGTTTAACACATGTTTGTGTTTGTCCAACCCAGATGTGTTTGTGCGTCCAGTCTGTGACCTGGTGCCGACCGAATCGGCTGCTTGTGTCTCTCTTTCACTGAAAAGCCAACTGGTGGGCCGGAGTGATGGATGACACCTGGAAGCTCAACAACTGGATGTGGTTTCTGAGTATTTACCAGTTTATTGGAAAGGAATTGTTTCAGTTTGACTGTAAACCTGTAGAAGTTGGAGAGTAGAAAAGGGGTAACAGGTTACTGATGGCTACTGTGTTTCAGGTGTCACTTTAACACTACTGGTTATGAGGTGGCAGGCATGTAAAGGGGCAATATATAACACTGTAGCAGAGTGTGGTAAACCACACTTTGGCCATTCTTTCCACAAAAGCCATGTTTGTTCAAACCCCCTCTGCTCCTATAGAATTACAAACCATATAGTAAGAACACGGTGGAAAGGCCAGTTAAGATTGCAGCCTTTAGTTTAGGTATTTCTGCCTGAATGAAAATATTCAATCATCAGCTTTAGAGTCTGACAGAGTGGAGTTTAAAAGCCTAAAAAAACACAATTTAAAATGGTAAATTAAATAAAACTTGGAGGATGGAGATGTGAATGCTGTCAAAAGCCATTTCCAAAATATTCATAAAGCTACAATGGTTGAGTCTTGTTCTCATCGTTTTTACTGACAGGCCTGAGGAGCTCACTACATTATGTTTCTTTAGTCAGTTTAGTGGGTAATCAAATCATTCATCAAGTGATAAAGTAGATAAACAGTTATTTATCTCATTTACTAAGGATATTCTTTGATTCGTGGGTCTCAAATATCCAAAGCCAAGCACTTTTTTCTTTCAAGTGGTTTTGTTATAAAAGCACCTAATTTCCAAGCTCTCTGTAGACTAGATTAAACATTTTACATCATATTGCACCCCTTTTAAAAGGTTTAAGGGCAACCAAACTAGAATACTAGAAACACTAGAAAACAATGTCCCAGAATTTAAGAAAGCATGAACCTGTATTAACAGTATTTTTCAAATAAGTTTATTAAGAATTTATTTTTAAGAACAGACTATTTTTACCCTAGAGGGAAATTACTTTAAATGAATTAATTGTTAGTCTGCAAAAGCAAAGCAAGCGTATTTATTTCATCCGCAAGACAGTTCAAAGTGCTGTTATTGAGCTAAAACTAAATAAAACAGAAAGTATGTTGCAGTTGCATAGAAACAGCACGAATAATTACAGAGAATAAAAATTTAATCTTGAAATAAAATGCATCCATCTTCCACTTTTCCATGAGGGTCACAGTGGGGCTGGCACCTATCTCCAGCAGTCTAAGGGCAAAAGGCCGGGTACACCCTGGACAGGTGGCAAATCTATCACAGGCGAGAGACATACAACCACACTCACACACAGAGGGGCAATTTAGAGACACTCTTAAGCTAACATTTAACCTAACAGTCATGTACTGGACTGTGGGAGGAAGCCAGAGTACCCAGAGAGAACGCACACATGCAGAGAATGGAATTGAACCCAGGACCTTCTTGCTGCAAGGCAATAGTGTTACAATTGTGCAGCCCTTATTTGTCAACAAAAAGGATAAAATAAAGAAGCAATAATTTAAAAAGGGAAAGTTGGATTGGCAATGAAATGAATTTTGTTTAGATAGCACAGTCAAACGCCACTCTAAACAAATACAATTCCAATCTTGATTTAAAGTAACTAAGGTTTTCAGCATTTTCACAGTTTTCTAGGAGTTATTCCAGATTAGTGAAGTATAAGAACTAAACAGTGATTCTCCAAGTGTGCATCATAACACAAAGGAAGATTAAATGTATTTTTGCCCGTCATTTAACTTGGAAAATTCAAGATCTGCACATTATGGTTTGAATTTCTTCCTTGTTTTTTCAGCCCCTTACATCTTGTTTATTATGGCGTGCCTTGATCTATAATTTTTTTGCAATTTGTGGTCTTACTTTATTATTCTTACTGTTTACTTACTCTTTGTCAGATGTGCTCTAGTTTATTTCTTTAGTTCATTTATGTATTTAGTATTTTTGTTTTGTAGTCACTTTCTAATTCATTCATTTTTTATTTTTAAGCCCAAAAATACTTTTGTACTTTGGAATGGAATAGTGTCATTTCTCACTGTGTACCCTTGTTTATGGTAGTTCTCCTTCGGTCAAACTCATCAGTTAATATTGGACACTATTCACCTGTTCCTCTTCATTTTTGCCCATTGTTTGTACTTTCAAGCTTTCAGTTTGCTTTCTGATTTTTTCTTTTGGATCTTCTGATTATGTTCCTCTCTTCCAAGTCTTGTATTTTATGTGGGTTTTATTACTTGTACCAAACTCTACAAACTCTCCATGCTGGGTTCTGACATCCATCTGTTTCCTGGTCCAGAAACACAATCCTGGAAATTAACTTGGAATTTACAGTTATAATTACTTTAAGATCCAAAGTCAAGCTTTTTTAAGCCTTTCAAAGTCACTTATACGACAATATATGATGAAATAATGTCTTTAGCACTATGTGGGTGTTCCTGGTTATGAAATGATGCCCATGCATATTTTTAATCTGGAAAATTCTGCCAAACCTTACCTGCTACTCTACTGCCACATCATCCAGATCTACCTCTGCCAATCTTTTCCTCCTCTCCAGGTTTCCTTAATAGCCAATAGCATCCAAAATTCTCCTTTATAAGCCCAATCACCACTGTGAAATGTGTCTGCCTTATTAGTATTTATTAATATATACTAACCTCCTCTTTGTCTCCTTGCAAGTCTCTCCAGGTTAAAATGTTGTCGTTTTTCAAACCATTCAGAATAATACCTGCCTTCAATGCAAAACCATCTCTCCATATTTGGGTGCCACCCATTTCAAGACGTTGTGATATTACAGCAGTTCTGAAGAATGAACAAATCTGAGACCTTACGAGATCAGAAAATTTCAGAGTTTGGGAGCAGAGCTTTCTTCCACTCTGCTCCCAAACTCTGAAATTCACTCTCTCCTGATACTATTAATACTGATACTTCACCTATGTTTAAACAAGACTAAAAATTAATCTCTTCAAGTTTTTATTTCTTCTCAGTGTGTAGATACATGTGTAATGTAAATTTCTTTATTTTGAACAGAAGTAGTTGTGAATTGATGTGCACCGTTAACTCTATACCCATGATTTGAGCTTGAATCCCACTTCGATTTGTTGTCCTAAAACAGCCAGTTGCCCCTCTGATTGCAGACATCATAGGACAGTCCAAAAGTTAATTGATTAAATAGCAACGATAAAACTTAATTTCATTACACAACATTAATTTGTAAACGTTACTTCAATCCCCCCGAGTGGGGATTAAATGCAAAGTTATAGCATAACACTGAAGAGTAGGACATGCCACCTGCTTCAACAAACTCAGACCAAGCGGACAGCGCTGTGAGGATCACATTCTTTGATTTCTCCAGCGCATTTAACACGATTCAGTCCAACTTACTATGAGAGAAACTCTAGGAGACCCAGGTAGAGCCATCAATAATTGCCTGGATCAAAGACGACCTGATAAACAGACCACAGTTTGTCAGACTGAAGAGTCAACAGTCTAATCCAGTAGACAGCAGCACAGGAGCATCACAAGGTATAGCACTCCCAACAATTCCTTTTTACTGTGTACACCACTGATTTCTAGTACCGGACACAGTCCTGTCACCGGCAGAAATACTTGGAAGACTCTGCGGTCATTGGGTGCATCAAAAATGGACAAGAAGCTGAGTACAGAGAGCAGGTACTGTTTGTGGTGTGGTGTAGAAACAGTTATCTGATCATGAATATTAAGAAAAGAAGGAGTATGATTGTGGATGCCAGAAGAAACGGGAAAAAGTTAAATTATATTAACATCATGGGAAAAGAAATGGAGGTGATGGAGTAGTATAAATACCTTGGTGTTGATCTGGCAGACTCGACTGTGGACGCAACTGAGAGTTTTGTGTTTTCTTTAGTATTTCACTTCACTACAACATGAAGCTCACATGCCAGTTTCAATGCAGCCACCACTCAAGTCAATGATCATGGCAATTTAAAACAGATTTAACAAACCAGTAGTAGTAGAGAACTTTGGGATTGTGCTTTTTTTACTAAAAGTATGATGAAGTATAATAAAGCACTTTAAAGTTAAACTTCAGTAATATCTATGCTGTTTTTCCATTTCATTCATTGTTTTTTTTTTATTGTTTCCCTTTTCTAAAAAAGGGTTTTGTCCAAGAAAATTAGACACAAATTACTTTTTATTTCTCATTCACTATCTGTACTGGCTTCAATCCCCAAATTATGATATATTGTCTTCCTAAAGTAATTTGTCAGAAAAAATATAAAAATTTTGCCATCGAGTGAGACATGAAATGCTAGTTTCTGAATGTTTAATGTTATATCAAACTATGCTTAATTCTGATAGAGATATAGCACATAACTTATTTTCTTTATATGATCATATATAACCTTTGTGTTTTAGTGAATATATCAAACTAGAATACCAGTCAATTTTTACAGTATCAACTCCTTTTAATGCAAATTAATGCAACTGTAGGTCCTGCACATCACAAACACACTCAATAAATTTATCCATAATCACCATAAGTGGTAGAGTAATATCATTTAAAAATGCCAAAAATGGCAACTGTGGGCAAGCACTAACACTATATACACTCACCGGCCACTTTATTAGGTACACCTGTCCAACTGCTCGTTAACACTTAATTTCTAAGCAGCCAATCACATTGCGGCAACTCAGTGCATTTAGGCATGTAGACATGGTCAAGACAATCTCCTGCAGTTCAAACCGAGCATCAGTATGGGGAAGAAAGGTGATTTGAGTGACTTTGAACGTGGCATGATTGTTGGTGCCAGAAGGACTGGTCTTAGTATTCCAGAAACTGCTGATCTACTGGGATTTTCACGCACAACCATCTCTAGGGTTTACAGAGAATGGTCCGAAAAAGAAAAAACATCCAGTGAGCAGCAGTTCTGTGGGCGGAAATGCCTTGTTGATGCCAGAGGTCAGAGGAGAATGGCCAGACTGGTTCGAGCTGATAGAAGGGCAACAGTGACTCAAATAACCACCCGTTACAACCAAGGTGGGCAGAAGAGCATCTCTGAACGCACAGTACGTCGAACTTTGAGGCAGATGGGCTACAGCAGCAGAAGACCACACCGGGTGCCACTCCTTTCAGCTAAGAACAGAAAACTGAGGCTACAATTTGCACAAGCTCATCGAAATTGGACAATAGAAGATTGGAAAAACGTTGCCTGGTCTGATGAGTCTCGATTTCTGCTGCGACATTCGGATGGTAGGGTCAGAATTTGGCGTCTACAACATGAAAGCATGGATCCATCCTGCCTTGTATCAACGGTTCAGGCTGGTGGTGGTGGTGTCATGGTGTGGGGAATATTTTCTTGGCACTCTTTGGGCCCCTTGGTACCAATTGAGCATCGTTGCAACGCCACAGCCTACCTGAGTATTGTTGCTGACCATGTCCATCCCTTTATGACCACAATGTACCCAACTTCTGATGGCTACTTTCAGCAGGATAATGCGCCATGTCATAAAGCTGGAATCATCTCAGACTGGTTTCTTGAACATGACAATGAGTTCACTGTACTCAAATGGCCTCCACAGTCACCAGATCTCAATCCAATAGAGCATCTTTGGGATGTGGTGGAACGGGAGATTCGCATCATGGATGTGCAGCCGACAAATCTGCGGCAACTGTGTGATGCTATCATGTCAAAATGGACCAAACTCCCTGAGGAATGCTTCCAGCACCTTGTTGAATCTATGCCATGAAGAATTGAGGCAGTTCTGAAGGCAAAAGGGGGTCCAACCCGTTACTAGCATGGGGTACCTAATAAACTGGCTGGTGAGTGTATATTATCATTACTTTTATATAAGATTATGAATAACAAAAATAAAAAGTTGAAATATGGAAGATTTGAAAATCATTTTTAGATAAATAGGGGTGAAGTCTAAAAGATGCAAAGAATCATTCAAAAAAGTAAATCTTGTTAAGCTATCTTGTATGCAATGATTTAGCTTCATAGAAAGGAATTGAGTTCATGGGTTATGTGTTGGAGGCGAGTCTCTGAGTTAAATTCTGGGACGTTGGCAATAATTGCATAACCTGGATCTTCTAACAGCTGTTTAAGAATCTTTGATAAGCTGGCAGAGGAAAATCCTTATTTTGAATATGTTCCCTGCAGAAACATATTCAAAATAATAAATAAAGGAGCAAGAAAGCAAACAGAATGTCTAAAACCATCAGAATCTTTCTAAGATTATAAGTTTGCAAAACATCTTTATTACATCTTTTTTCAACTCTAAATGAGGCTTCATATGATAAGTTATCTCCCCAAGCATTACTTTCATTGAGAAAGGTGACTAGTGACACCAGACAGTCACTAGTAACTTTTTACACAAGTGTAAGCTGCACGATTTATTGCTTAAAAGCTGATTTTTCACAGGATGAAGCACCTAAGCATATAATTGACATTATACATGTGTACAGCTGAACTAAGTGTACATTGACCTTATTATGAGTTGTCTGATGCTTTTGCACTGAACTTATCAGTTTTTCGGCCAAATAAGAATAACTAAATAACTAGTTTATCGTTTTATGTACAGTACAAGCAAATTCCGTGATTAACCAGTGATTAACCAAATTCAAAATATATTATGATAATTTAACCATGTTTTTCAATAATGGTATAATAGACAATGTTCTTTTTCCACTTGGATCATCAAATAAGACATAGACATTCCCTCTTGGGAGCGGGTACAGGGTTGTGCATGTGTATTTTTCATTGAATTGAAGTGGGCAGGTCTTTTCAAAAAATTTGCGAAAATCCTCCACTATACCTTTAAGCCCCTATTCCTGTATTGAATGGGTTACATTTTTTGTAATATTCTAATTTAATGAATGCAACTATTATACAATTTACTTTACTCTAAGAACCTACATTGTGAAAGTGTCAGTAGCACCTGAAATAATTCACCCTATGGGTAATGTATAAGAATAAAGGGTAGTGCTGATAGTGTGGTAGTGTGGTACCGGTTCAATCCCCACATCCTGCAGTCTTGGTTCCAGAGCAAAAACTCCTGATTGCTCCCCGGGGGCCACACAATGGCAGCCCACTGCGCCCCACGGGGACGGGTCAGAATACAGAGAACGACTATCCCCACTGTGGGACAATAAAGGGATTTACATTTAACATAATTAGATTTCATTCAATCATTCAGTTGACTGTCAGACAGTTTTATTCTTAGCCTTATCTAATTTCGATTATTTCTGATTGTAATTTTTCTAAAATCTTCTCTAAGGTTTCTCTCAAACCTCTTCTTCTCAAAGCCTTTCTTTTTAAACAATAACACAGCAGCTCTGATAACTATACTGAATTCAAGACAAACAAAACCAGCAAAAGGGCAAAAAAAAAAAAAGGACAAACCCTCTGTTAAGGTTCTGAAAAAGTTCTATTCAAAACAGAATGCCAAAGAGGGAAATACAATCCATGACTTGTTTTCATTCGGTCAATTGTGAGAGTGAACGCTGAGATTTGGTGTCAGTCTGGGCGTGCCAGCTCACAGCCTCCACACCCTTAACTGCCCTGACCCCACATGGAAACCACCACTTCCTCCCACATTTATCACACTTCTTTTGGTTTTATTTCCTATGAGCTCTCTTTAGAAAAATGAATTTTTCAACTCGTGTATCAGTTTATCAAGCCTTTTGAAACTAAAATAACTGAAACAAGTGCTGCACTGTAATTTCTTATTTTAGAAAAATAGAAGAATCGCAGGAACAACAGTCTGTTGAAGAGGAGAAGTTTCAAAGCTATGTCTTTCTTTTTAACACAGACAAAGCAGCTAAATAATTTTTTTTCTGCAGGGGGTGGGTTCCTACTGTTGCTCATTACTTTTTTCTCTCTTTCTTCAGCAGTAGGGTGCATGGCATAAATCACAGTTTGTTTTAAGCCTGAGGGAGCCTGTAACCAAAACAACGTTTTGCAGACTGGGTTGAATGAGTCAGGGACGACTCTGCCGAAGTTCCTCTCCTGCAGGAGGCAGTAACTGTGGTGTGATGGAAGATGACGAGCTCATGGTTCAGCCAAGTCTCACTAAGGTGTCTGTTGAATGACGCGGAGACATTCATTTTCACCTCAAGGTGTTCATTTTCTGTGTCAGTGATGGTTTTAAAAAACTCCCTGAAAAGTGATATGCAGAGTCTTTCTGCCCTGCTATAGAAACAAGAAGAGAAGTGGAGAAGATATAGGTGAAGAAAATGAGATGTTTTCTTTTTTGTTGGTGATTGACAGATCTAAACACGCCATCAGAGATAATCACTGAGGAGCTATAAAGTGTACATTTTACACACAAGTATAATTGCAGTGAAATTCTTACAATGTTTTTTTATTTAACATAAGCCATCCAGCAATCAGCTTCTGCTATAAATAACATGACTAATCAACCTAATCAGCACTTACACTTCTGGAGCGCAGTTGGCAGGAAACTTGATTTTTCAACTTTGTTTCTCTCTATGTCAGCTGAACAACTGTCAAAGCATTTTACCCCTCCTTAATTTCCTCTCAAAACGGACATGTGATTGAAAAAGCAGGTATGGGGAACATTTTGCACACACAGCCAATTATTGATGATCATTACTGCCCTCATCTTCTTTTTTTTACTCTAATTTAACATTGAGGGGATATTGCTTTACATGTGAAGCCTAAAAGCCTTCAGGTGTAATTGTTCCCAGACAAAAATGAAAAAAGCACAATGACATCTTTGAGAATGCACACAACATGCGTTGAGTGGTTTTTGTGGTGTGTGACCCGGCATTGATACATGTTTAAACAAAACATTTCATCAGACGTAGGAATGTTGTAATGAGAATATCACAATGCACATAAACTGAATTGTCTGTGCAATGGGGAAAAAAGCTGTATAGTTTTAGGGGGATTTCCATGTTTTTCCTTTAGATCTGAAATATTGTTTTCAGACAGCTCCATATATGGTGGCCAAAGGGAGCCCATGTGCAAACATAATAATGATAAATAAAAAGTATATTTCCAGAAACCTGACAAAAAACAGAAAACAATTTTCCTTCACAGACAGAGATGTGTAAGAGAGAGAAAAAAAAATCTGTTTTGCCAGATTTTTTTTTTATTGTAGCTGTAACTTATGAACTTCTCAAAGTTTTGCCCACAAACTTCCCTGGCATTATATTGCAAATATAATGCCAGGGAAGCTTTAGTCTATCAGTATAGATATCTTGATAAAAAAAAACAAGAACAACAACAACAAAGAGACAGTATTATCCAGACCCAGGTATTAGTTTATGCTCCATTGGATGTCTAATTGGTCAGTGAGAAAAACATCAGCAGTGCCATTGAAGGAAAATACCAGCAGAGCATGTTCTTTTATTTGAAGTGAAATATTTTTATTATTTTTATTTTTTTGTCCTGAAGCTGTTCTTTTATCATCTGTTTTTAATCTTTTTTCAATGTTATTACTGTTTATACTCTGCTTAGTTGTAACATGTAAATCTGTCTTCAGTGTTGTAATGTTGAATATGCTGATATGTTGATATATCACATCTAATTCTTGAATAAAAGAAAAGTAACTTTATTTGTTCATGTTAAATAAATGAGAAAGATATTAAAGTGTCATCAGCTTGAAATGCTGCGAGTGGGAAATTCCGAAATCATTAGTGAATGCACTCTTTGGTTACCATAGAAAATGAGGGCCATAGATTTTTTTTTTAGATGTGCTATTATTCTAATTAACATTACACAGTAAAACAACTATAGCATACTGTAATTTAGGCGTTATACTTTAATAAGATACATCTCTTTTCCCACAACTTCATGTTGAATCTGAATACAGGCTTTGCTGGTGCGCATCCAACATCTGATGGAAATCTTTCAAACATCAATAAATGTTGCCTCTATGTACAAATTGAAAAAAAAAATCATTATTTAAGGCTGTGCATGTCTTGATTGAGCTATACAGTTTCTTTGCAAACATAAAACTCTCAAGGAAAAACAAAACTGACAAGTCTCTTTCAAGAAAAGCAGCTATAGCTGAGTTAGAAACATCAATAGTGAGTTAGTTAGAGGGTATATACAGTACTATTTCATGATGGATTTTAGGATTTTCAAAGAACTGTAATTGGGTTTAAAGCTTTTATTGGCTTTGTTATACCATAGGGTTGCTGTGATTTCAGCCATCCTTACCTAAATAAAAGGCAGCTGAAGTAAGCTGGCTTTCAATTTAAAGGACCACCTCAAAGCGAATAGAATATAAACTTCTATGCGTAAACAAAAAAGTAAACGTTTACTGCAAAGGACTGCTCATGTCTTACAAATTATATATTTCACAAAGATCCGATAAATGTGTCATGACTTATGAAACAGACAAAACGAGGAGGCAGCTGCACGTTTATGAGGCTTATTAAAATTGCTCTGCTGCGGTAATGTCATGTTGACTTCACTGTGAAGCATGCTTTTGTCTGAAAAAACAAGACATGTTTATTTAGCGGAATGCCACAGTCTGACCCCAGACAGGAACCAAAGGAGGACATTTGGCTGCTCAAACATCACCACAGACAAAACATCTCATGCAGCAAAAGGATTGCAGCGTTTTTTGTCACTTCACAGAGCCACATAAATCCTGCGTTCAAACATGGCTGTCTCTGTTAACACACTGTGACAGCCATGATAAAGGTAGGTCAGCATCCAGGAATCAGAGTAAGCTCTCATTATCTGCACTTGGTCTCAAAGTGCTGTTGGGAAGTTATTTATCAGCGATATAGAAAAAAATGGTTGACTTCAACACGCAACAATAATAAAAAAGAACATACTGTCATCTAGATGTAGGTTTTTGACCGTACTGCAATTCTTTTCACTTTATAAGCTGAATGTAAAGTGACAGAAAAAGGCAGAGGGGGGACCTGAGGAGTCAACAAATCGTCTCTATGGCCGTTTCCGAACGTCCTCCCTAACCCCTAAATCCCTCAATCACTATATAGAGCATGGACTATATATTGGACTTTATAGTGAGCTCAGTTAACTGACCATTTGGATGGATGATCACTACTTTACAAGGTGCTTATGGGAAATTTTGAGTCCACTACCTTTTCATCCACTAGGCGTGGGTTCTCTCCGGGTACCCTTGCTTCCTCCCACAGTCCAAAAACATGACTGTTAGGTCAATTGGCTTCTCTAAATTCTCCTTAGGTGTGAGTGTGTGTGTGAATGGTTGTTTCTCTGTGTTGCCCTGCGATGGACTGGCAACCTGTCCAGGGTCTACCCTGCCTCTCGCCCATTGACTGCTTGAGATAGGCACCAGCACTCCTTGTGACCCCACTTGGGGGGGAAATGTGTTAGAAAATGGATTGATGGATAGAAAATCGGCTCATAATCCAACTGCAAAAATGATCTAGAATTTGGACAACATTTCTTAAATTAAGTGTATTTACCATTAATTTGAGATACATAGAGGATTTACCAATGCTATAAGTATTTTTTTCATTCTTGAAAAAGACTAGAAAGATAATAAGATAATATGCCCTTAAAATAAGACAATGCAATTGTTTTTTCTTAATTTAACTGTTGTTTTGTTCCATTGACAAAGTGTCTCAATTACCTTTTCAATTCAAGAAAAAATGCATTTATTTTAAGAAAAAAAATGACTTATTTAGATTTAAAATCTTTGCAGTGCACCCTGGCATTGCTCTAAACCCAGTATCAAACGCTTATAAAATACCTGTTTGATAGGAGATTTGTATGGACTTGTTTGCTTTTTAGCATCTATCTTCTCCCTGACAATTCTCTGAAGTTGTAATGTTGCTTCTGACTCGAGTGTGCTGTTTGGATGATGAGTGTCAACTGAACCTGAACAACAGGGTGAACTCTTGAGGCTGACAGGATGGTGGATGAATTAGGTGACGTTGAAACACTTGAAACAAAGCTCTGGCATGAACTGTGGTATAAATCACTCTAAATGTGAGGCCTGACCAGTGGTGTGTCTCCTGCTTAAATCTTCACATTTGGGGATCTTGAAGCCATTAGAGGTTTTTGAAAGGAATGGGGAAAAACCACAATGAAGCAGTAAGAGATGAAGAGGACACCCCATAATTACGAATACATTTGAAACCTATTTGGAAAAAGTGTGTCTAAACACAGTTTTCACTGTAAACATGATTTAGATATTTAGTCAAGCAATCTCACCATGTACAGCTAAAGCAACCACTTAGCTACTGTTGTCCTTATGCCAGTGAGCCTTGCACATTTATATTTACATTTATTGGGATAAAATGTGGTCAGCATAGTGCTGTGGTTATCGCTGTAACCTCACTGCTTCAAGGGCTTAGGATTAAATATCAGTTTGGCAGGCTTTTGTAGAGTTTCTGCTTGGGTTTACTTGGGGTACTCAGGTTTCTTCCCACAATCCAAAAATATGCATGTTGGGTGAATTAGGGGTTCTCAGTTGACTTTGTGAGTGTGTTAATGCATGAATGTTTGTCTTTGTGTTATCCCCATGATGGATTGGAAAAGTGTCCAGTGTGTAGCCTTCTTTTAATCCAATCTTATCACTCAACAGCACAGAGGTTTAGATAAAAAATACAATACATGCTTTGGTATTTCTTTTTTGAATGTGAAAAAAGCTGGTTGTATAAGCAATGTGCTGATATTTTAAAACAGATAACTTAATTTCCCCAGGAAGTTTGATACATTATTCAGTAAAAACGGCACCATTTTCATTATGCTATATATAAACCTAAGGCCCTATTACTTATTCATTACCTGTAAAACATGATTTATTATACTTAATATATCTATTTTGATTGACGTAGACTTATATTAGAACATATATGAGAACATAAATAAGCTGTATATACATAAATAAGTTCAAAATGCATCAGTAGCTCAAACTCTGATACTAAATATTATGGACTATATTTTCCTTTTTGAGAGTTTTGTTTGTATTAAGTATGAAGTATTGCATCAAGTATTGTTGTTTAATCACAATGAATGTTAAGTTGTGACTTAAGGGTTTGTACTAATAAGACCTGATAAAAACATGATAAGTATTTCTAAACTTCTTCCAAAACTCCTTTTCGAACTTATAATGTCTCTTATTATCTATGCAAAATGTGAGTAATTGTTTTTCATTTCCGTTTAAAGGTAAATAAAAAAAAAAAAAACATCAGATGTCATAATTCAACATAAGGTTGATTTATAAAGGCTTTGTCATGGATGAAGCTAAGCAGGGTTACCCTGGTTAGTTTCTGGGTGGGAGACCGCCTGGGACCACCAGGTGCGGTAAGCTTGTGGGGAGTGGCGGCCTAGTGGTTAGGGCATAGGGCTTGGAATCCTGAGGTTGTTAATCCGAAACCCACTCCCACAGACGGCCACTCTGGGTCTCACTGCTCAGTGGCAGCCCACTGCTCCACGAAGGGGATTGGTTAAATGCAGAGTTGCTTTCTCCATTGAAAGATGGATAAAATAAAATGTTTTTCTTTTATTTATTAACATATCAAGTGCACGCTTATTGCCCTTATCTAGCTATCATGCCAATACAGATGGAAATCTCTGCGGACAAATTCTAACACCTTGTTGAACATATTTCAGGTAAGGTGTTAAACAGTTCTAAAGACAAAAAGGGCTATAATGCAGTACCACGTGCGCACAGCTTAGCATATATAGCAGGAAGGGTTATCTGTTATCTTATAAACACTATGGTATTGCTAGCCCTTGGTTGCTGAATAGCCAGGTGTATTGTACTGGCTGTAATCAAAGATGAGTACCAGTATGTCTGCTAAGAAGAGCCACAATAAATATAAAAACACACTTTCTTGTGTCTCATTGGGCCAAGCCACTGGGTTTACTGTGTACTCTCTAAACTTTAATTATCTCTCATTGATTGTTTAGCTCTTGTTTTCTGCTGGATGAGATATCTCAAGCCTTGGAAAAATAAATCTATCTGTGTTGTTTTTTAAATAACCAAAGCTTAGTGATTCTTGGAGTCCTTTTGAGATTTATAATCCACCACTTACTTTTTAGGAAAAAAATACTCTTAAAGATGTAGCTTTATGAGCAAAACAATGTAAAATCCATCTTTAGAAAATTTCCCTGTGATGTATCCCAGCTCTCTTCAATATGACGAAATCAGGATATGTTAGAAAAAGATAAACATAAACATCTCTGTACATTTCAAGGTACTGTTGCGTTGCTTGATCAAAAATCCAGTTCAGATGATTTTTCATTCTTCGCTTTTAGACTAAACATCTGCCCAACATCTGGTCACAGTGGTTGTCCTTTCCTGCTGACAGTAGTGAGCGCTAAACTAAACCAGACAATGAGGTTTTCTTCATTCACACACCAAAAACTTCTTCCGATCACAAACAGCTGCTTTCTCATTCTACTTCATTAATTATTCAAATCCCTCCTGCATGGAGGAAAGCAAGCTCAGACTATATTAGGAATGAAAGTTCATTAGATGTCTGGAAATGGTCCAGAAACAATATTACAGTTTAATTTATCACACAGACCGTTTTTTCTCAAGACCAGCAGATAAATGTAAGTGAAATTTCAAAGTGTTCTCCTCCTGAGGAAAGCTGAAAAGAAACCATGTGCTATAAATTAATCCACTTCTGCACCTCCTTTCTATTTTATAATTCATCTATGTTATCTTGTCTCAGTGAAAGATAGAGGCCATTATTGAGCAATAAGAAACAAAAGAACCCCACTCCATTAACGGAATTTATTATCCATTACCAGTGCTTATTAAATCAAACCAAGGTAGATACCTGGCTATTAGGTAACGGCCATTAAATCATAGAAAATCTGATTTAAGAAAAACAAGACCAGAACATGGAATTATCCAAGATGCCACATTTGGTACATGAGGAACTTTGCATTTTATGTTCAGTGTTCTGTTTTGGAGAGGATAAGCCACACTGTCTATGCCCCTGTAAACATAAAACTCAAATTAGAGGCAAAATGATTAAAGACGAGTATCTTGGTTTGCTCCTCTGAGACATGTTTAACATTTTTTTTATACTGTATTTAGGTTAAGAAAAAAAAGACTCTCAGCTGTAGGTTTGATACATCTACATGCATAACATCTGAAAGCAAAAAATCTAATTGGAACTGGCAAACTGTGACAGAAAGCACAGCAGTTTATAACCTAACTTCATTCCAGGGGAAACATAAGCCGTTTAGCTGTAGAGAAACCTCACTTTTCACCCTGAGAAATCCGGTCCTGCAGCAATGGGAGAAAAAATATATAGAAACATATCTGCAGTATTGTGGCTTTTAGAGATTATGTAGTTTTTGACTAATTACACTGAGTATATTTAAACTACTTCAATTAAAACAGTAGCTACAGCTAATGAGGACCAAAAATTATATTATCTCAAGTTTTATACATTACTTTGGACCAATGAAAAGTATGGAAATGCAATGTCATGACAGATTATTTTATCTATTTTATCATATGATGTAGTTTTCTAACCCACATTAACCTCTTAATAGCCACCTAAATTTGGGTAATCATCGCCTATTTTCCATACCCAAATGGAAAAGCAAATTAGGAACTGTAAGCCCAAATTACAAGTGCAATACATTATTTGAAAGCTAACACCCTCTAGTTTCCTAATATATAAATTAAAATCTGGTGACTAGAACACAGACCAACCTGTATCAGTTCAAACAGGACTCAAAGTTGTTGTTTTTTATTCTCGGAAATGATAGGTCTTTTTTGAACAGCAGTAATAAAGACATTCTTGAGAAAAGGCAGGTTTTACTGTATCATGTCAACCACAAATGCAGAAAATGTCAGACCTCTAGCTATAACAGTTCCAGAGCTGTGGGGTATGGAACTTTTGGTATCAGTTTGGAGCTGCGAGCAAAGGCTCCAACTGCTGGTAAAAATTTTCCTGTCGGAATTTTATGCATTCTGAATTAATACCCTAACTTAAGGTCCACCAGGTCGCCGGCGACCTGTTGGGTTGGAAGAGGTAAAAGTTAAGTGGAAGGAAAACAATATGTGGCAGAAAAAGGTGTAAACACAAGAAACATGGCCTTGAGATGGCCTAGTTCATTAAAGAATCTGGTGCAGATTAGATGTGTTTTGTAAAATAAAAGTTAATGATTCAAGAGCCACTGCACATAGACATATCAAAGATGTGGGCTACACTTTGCTGAACCAGAAACATAAGTGTCTTACTTGAGCTAATGATTTTCAAATCAAAACCCCCTGCATAAAAAGATGGAGAGAGAAAGAATCCAGGTTGTTTCAGATCCAGTAAGAAGTTTCAGTTGTCAGGGATCATTTGATTTGTTTTGTCCTTCGCTAGTGTAGGTCCCCTGTGCTTTGAATTTTAAAGTTAGTCCAACTATTAATCAGAATATTTTCTTTTATTGAAACTAGGGATGCACGATATAATCGGCCCCCTATCGGTATCGGCCTGTATCGGCCTTAAAACTGAATATCGGACATCGGCCACCCCACCGATATTTAACCCGATATTTGATCAGCTTCTGAGTTTCTAAAGTCTAAAAAAAATATATAAAAATACTTCTTCTTCAAAAACTTCTTTTTTACAGAATTAAAAACTTCTAAAGACGAGGGAAAAAATATTGATACATTAAAATATCCCAATATCTTCATATGCTGATATATTGCCATTTAAAAACACCATATCAATCTCTTTTACTAATGAAATATTGCTATATGTCATCGTTATGCTACGAAATCCCCCGAAAATTCACGAAATTTTGCCATATTTTTATATGTTGTTATATTGACGCGGTATCGATCTATTTTACTAATAAAATCTCACAAGAATTTGCAAAATATCACGAGAGTTTGTAACAGAACAATGAAATTTCACGAGATTTTGAAAGTAAAATAGATCGATACCGTGTTTTTAAAAATCTATTTGATATCAGCATATGAAAATATATTTGAGTATATTATTTTTCAAAGTGTCAGAAATGGATAACAAAACTGCTATTTTCAATGACTACTTATTTTTGTCCAGCTTTAACATCGGTATCGATATCGCTTATCAGCTACATGAGTTTTAAAATATCGGCATATCGGATATCAGCCAAAATCCCAATATCGTGCATCCCTAATTGAAACAGTTAATTTAAGTCTCGCTTACAAGAGAGACCTAAAACAGGAACGCAATAAATCTTAAAGAACTTCATGCTTCCCTCTGTTGACAAGCATTATGGAGATGCCGATTTTCCTTTACAGCTGAAATTGTCTCTCCTCACAATGCCAAAAGTACCAGTGCCTGATTTAATGACCATAATATAACTCTGCATGATAAACAACCAAACTATGCTGAACAAAACCCATTGGAAACCTTTGGAGTATGTCAAAACAAGCATAGGCAAAACTTTCATGCGACTTTATAAAGATTTAGTAATTCCTGTACAAAGATATCAAACCAAGAACTCTGCATAAATACTTAAACAATAGCTATGAACATGTCACTCTGTGCACATAGCATCTACATAATATATAAGGAATTCTGTTTTTATTGAGGTATTTAAATAGATTGCTTTTTAAAAAACTTTCTCAAATGTATGTATGTATATGACATTTATAGTAAAGTCTAAATAATTGTTTTCAATATCTGTTTTAATTTTCTTTTAAATAATCTATTTGATGTTTCTTAAGCCTCCCAAACTCATGAAATATCCCCACTGGCACTACATAGACATTCATTTGGCTGTTGTCTGGAGCCAACCCTGAAGAAAGACACTTTGCCTTCATTGTGACGCTGCCTTGGTTGAGCCGCCCGTTTCATGACTGTGCATACTTGGTGCAAAAAGAGTCTTTTCATCTCAACTTTAAGCAGCAGTGATTCCTGCTGCCTCACATCACCACTTGCCAGTTAAGGGCAGGCCAGGCTTGGCTTGGTCAAAGTAGTTGCTTCCTGGAGGAGCTGGGTAATGACTGTTGATCATAAAACGCTGATGACCTCTCTGTCTCCAGGACAGGGAGGGGCTGTTACTCAGAGAGAGGAATTCAAAATGATTACTCAAACATGGGTGGATCAATAAAAATAGCACTTAGGGCATGATTTTGAAAAAGCTATATATTATAACGATATCATCAAAAGTTTTCAAAAGTTGATTTTTGCATAATATAAAAACATTTAAAAACAGTTATGCACATTTATTGGTAACTGATTTATTGGTAACTGATTGGTTGCCAAGTCACATCTTCTAACATCTTCTTGTTTTAGTAGATCTTTCAACCAAATACCTTTGCAACTGGAAATATGGACCATCTGAGATGTAGATAACACAGTTCTTTAATGTTTATGACTTTGGGTTAGTGCAAAAATAACATAATTCCTAATATCTCTTTAGCACTAAAACAGTTTTCAACTCCAGTAATAAAGGGAAGATGTTTATAACATTGCTGCTGAGAAGACCTCTCTTTTAATGTTTTATAGCACAGTTTTATTTCATTTGCATAGTCTTTGACAAAATGATGCATGTTTGCATTTAATTGCACTCACACAGCGTTTTTTGCAGCACATGGGTTTCATTAGGACCCATCACTGTTTAAGATCCACTTGCATAGGGATCACTTTCAGTAGCAAACAAGCCTTCAGTACCATTCCTTCAAAGCGTTGTGTGTTCTTTCCCTATCAGTTGGAAAGTGGATGGTCGCTGACCTTTAAAAAGTCTTTGGAAGGTATGCCCAGGGTCAGATAACAAAGTCAGCACTGGGAAATAACTCACAAAAAAGGAAGGAGGCTTTTTCACATTGGGTGTGCTGGGAGATCAAGGTTGTGTCTGAGAGAGAAAGGAAACTGGAGGATATCGTTAGCAGGTCACTCACTTAGTTTGACCTTCGAAATTCCCTGTGCAAGCTGTCTTATCAGACTAACCTGAAACAGTGAGGCAGGACTGTGCCACTAGATCTGCAAGCAACATTTGCTTCCCTTATTTTACTGCTGAAAACCTTTAGCACAGCCTGTCAGGAAAATATTCTGTCTCAAGGATATTAGAAATGTGAAATACCACGGAGAAGATAGAGAATATGTAGAAAAATATGTACAAACATAAAGGTTGAAGTGTTTTATTGGTAATGAATTTTAGTGGTTTTCCTGAAATTTTACATGTAGCAAATTGAAATCAACTATAAAAACTCACATGGGGGAAAGATCAGAATTTTATTCAACCAATGTTAATTTTCTGTTCCCATTTAATCCTTACAGGGTCAAGGGGTTCCCGATGTGTCCAGCAGTCTATGGGTGAGAGGATGGGTAAAACCTGGACAGGCTGCTGTTCCATCACAGGGCAACAAAAGGACAAACATCCATGTATGCACACATTTGGCCCTTAGGGCAATTTAGAGGGAACTGTCTTTAGCCAGTTGGAGTAAGCTGGAGTACCCAGAGAGAACCAACACAAGCATTACTATGGGACTTAACCCAGGGGCATTTTTCTTCAAGGCAACCGTGCCAACTACTTTCAAGAAATAAAAGACTATAAACCAAACTACACTAAAAAAATCTTTGTAAGGAGACACTCAAAATAAATTAGCATTGTTTTTTTTTTTAAAGAGAACAGCGTGTTTCTACTCTTTTGGTGCCTTGTGCGTCAGTAACTGAATAATGCCTTTTTTTTCTTCTTTTCCTCTAAATTTCTACAATTGAACCATGGCTGGACTAAAGCTTAGTGTATGTTTGACATGACAGCTGGAATAAACCTCAGAAAGTGATACTTATTTACTTTTCTTGGAGCAGAAGCTTGATGCTTTTGTTGTTTATTTTGAACTCGATAACTTAGGCTTAGCAGCAAATGGTTTTATACAAAAAAAATGCATTCAATCACCATTAAACCTTAAAGACATTTCATCATTGCCAGTGAGTTAACAGTCATTTATGTATTCAAAAGTCAGAAGGATACAAATGTATAACAAACAACAATGAAGCTAAAGTAAAATTTTTACTGTTTTTATTATTAAACATAACACATGCTATACATTACAAAGCAAAGGGAATGCTTGTTGTCTTTCAAAGATAACTCTTTCTCTGTTCTTTTTTATCCTAATTAAACTTTCTTTTTTAAAGCATAAAAGTTTAACACAAAACCAACTACAAAATAATATCAAAATAATACAGTAAAGAACATATCTCTTCATACTAGTAACACATCAAATATTATCCCTTGGTGTCCAGCTTTGGGTTTATTCATAGATGCACAATTGAATCTGAATTAATGCAATGAAATTTATGCAGTTTGCAGAAAAAGATGCATTCTTGAATGATGCTCAGCACAGCTCCCCCTCCATTAAAAAACAAAACAAAACTGCTATTGAAGGTTATTAACTCATTAAATGTGAGCTGCATCTGGGTTGTGCTGACATACAGAGATTATGAACACATGGAAATTTGTAACTGACATATAATTGATCATATAATTTACTGATATAGCATATTGTAACATTTAATAAATGAGAATGTGGTAACAACAGGAGCTTCCTGTTTTTGCTTTCTATGATCAGTAGTCTCAGCAGAAGCCTACAGATAAAAGTGGAACACATTTACATCCAAAGGTAACAGAAAGGAGAAAAAAGAAAGTTTGACATCTTAAGTGGGGCTCTGCAAAGACTTTATGAGTTAATATTCTGTCTCTCTTGAGTTTTCGAAGGCTTCAGCTGATGCAAAATGAGGTTATGAATCAAAATGAAGCAGCAGGACTAAAGCTTAAAGGAAATGTTTTCCCATTTGAGCAACTGTGCGAAGACTTTGTATCAAAACACAATAGAAGAACAGTGTAAAAAATTCATATAAATACAAAAAGGCAGATACAAAGGTATACTTATGATGATAATAATACACATCTCGCACTTTACGGGTACACGCACACACTAATGCTCAGAACATCCATACATAATAAAAACCACTTTATACAATTTACACACAGTTTTGGCTTTACATATACAAGGATTTGTTAGTCAGCTGCTATTATAGACTGCTTTAAGTGCTTTTTGATCAGTCTTCAAGTTTTTCAAGGACTAAAGCAGATGTTTGTGAAAAAGATGCTGGATTGGTTTGTAGCAGATAAATCAAGTGTAGCACAAGTTCACACTCCACTAGACTCATGGAGATCAGATATCAGATCAGAGGTGGGTTTTCTACAGCTGAGTATTCAGTCTCTGACACGTTATTAGTCTCAAAGAGACGTGCCAGGCCAGTCCGAGTTGAGTATTTAAAAATGAAGGCCTTCATGAGGTCATAGCGGTAGTTTCGATTAATGAAGTTGTAGAGTATGGGGTTGAAGCAGCAGTGGAACAGGGACAGGCATTGGGTGAGGTGTAACACTATGAAGAGCACATTGTCCAGGCCACAAGTGAATGGCACCAGCTCCAGCTGCATCAGCGCATCAACGAGCAGAGCGGCATGATAGGGCCCCCAGCAGGCTAGGAAAACCACAATGTAAGCTAGAATCACCCTGCGGCTTACACCGCGCTCCTGTTCCACATGGGAGGATGATGCTGATGATGAGCGCTTGAAAGCTCTGGCCAGTAGGATGTAAAACACTGCAATGACTGGGAAGGGAACAACAAAGCCCAGCAGGATGAAGCTGAGCTGCACTCCCGCCATCCACTTCAAGTGGTTTTCCTCTGGGTACACCGCCCTGCACATTATAGTGTCTCCGTGCGATGACTTCACAGCATGCAGGTAGTAGGTTTCAGGAGAAGATGCCACCAGAGCCAGAAGCCACACTCCAAAACATGCAGCGCGGCGGATCAACTTCCTGCGCGCACCTCCCTCCTCTCTGTGCTGCTTCACACTTAGGTAGCGGTCGACGCTCATGCACGCCAGGAAGAAGATGCTGCTGAAGAGGTTAACAGAGAAGAGCAGGTGTGTGAGCTTACAGGCCACTTCGCCAAATGGCCAGTGGCCATGCTGGGCCAGGGAGCTGACCCACACAGGAAGAGTGACACACACACATAAGTCTGCCACTGCCAAGTGGGCAATGTACATATGCGTCTCATGGCGAGGGGTGGAGTCTCTTTGGGCACGGATGTTCACCCAGAGGACCAGAGCATTAGCAGCCAGGCCGACAATGAAGATGAAGGTGTAGAGGACACACATGGAATACAGCAGAGCATTGCGGTTAATAGATGTCGAACACAGCACCAAATCCACTCGTGTTATGTTGCTGAAAGAGTCGGAGACATTCAGGTCTCCAAGGGACTCCATCAGCTCCTCCAGGTCGGTGGCACTGAAGCTCATTTTGTAACACTAGGCAAAGGCCACAGACCACTGGGAGGTAATACAAACCAAAGAGCAAACTGCGGTAGATCCTGTAAAAACAGAAAAACAATATCATCACTTTTCATAAACAGCTTGCACAAGTAAGTGGAATCTGCCAACTAAAACTGATATGCCATGGCTAATCAATTCAGTGCATTGAAAACAATCATCTTTGGTTTGAAAGGTGTTCCTGATGAAAGAAGTTAATGTTATTTAGAAGGAAACATTTTTTATATAAGTGTGCAGCTCATTGAGGCAGAGAAACAGTGAGAGAAAGCAGCACTTATGATATCAAACAGGATGACTGGACGTTATGCAGCGTGCTTCATGTGTTTCTTTCTTAAAAGCTTTAAATCTCAGCTTCTTTGGAACTTGATGAATTTGGAAATGTTGCTTTTTTTTATCTCATGCTTAATTGGCATGCATAATTAATAAAAGCTTAGGGTGAGGTTAAAGGATTTCCCAGGTTTCTTCTATATTTCTTTTAACACAATCCTTGAAACAAATCCTTTCAGGTCAAAGGTTTTCAAACTGGAAATCTAAAATCAGCAACAAAATTCGGCTTGGTACACTTGTAGCTGAAGATTTATGCAGCTGCATCAAGCTTGTTTTATTTTACTACATCTGAACTAATAAAACATAAGACCCTGAAGAACCTATCCCTAATGTGGTTAAGTTGTTAAAACACTGCATTCATGAGTTAATAACACCTCTCTGTTAGTCTGTCATAAATGGTGGGGTTTTTCAATGATTGATGTGCACTCTGGGGGAAGCACAATAAATGTTTATATTAGCTCCACTGGCAGAGAGAGCAGAGTGGACATAAGGAAGCGGGATCGAGAAATCCAAACACTGTGTATTTCCGGAGCATTCTGGGCATTCCAAGATAAAGCACTGGTCAGGCTGGGAAATCTGATGCCTCTTTCAAGGGATTTTTCACCCTAAGTATGCTTGTTTTTGTAAAACACATCAAATCCCATGTCTCTTCATGAGGCAGAGAAAGAGAGGGAGAAAAATCAGCTGTCACCACCCAGATGATCAAAGAAAAGATTGCACATGGCTTCGAATGCGTCATTTTCCAACATCTGATTCCAATAAAACAGGCATACAACATTAGATTTCAAACTTGGGGTGCATGTAAGCAAATGAAACAGTCGGGCAGATAAAAGGAGTAGGCGTCTATAGTCCTGTGGACACTATTTCCACCCCTGCTTGGTTCGCATTGTCAGCTTTTTCCTGCAATGTCTCTCTCTGCTAACTGTCAGCCCACCACAGTGTGAGAGATCAGAGGTGAGAGGTGATGGATCAAAACCAGAACACGAGTGGCTTAACCCCGCTGTTTGCCCCTCGCTGACTTCTACGCCCACAAAGTGAAATGTGTGCAGAGATCAGCAGGGGGGGCCTGACGGCTGCAAAACGGTTCGAACGGGGTTAAAAACAGGGTCACCGAGCAATGGTTGCCACAGCACGCCAGAGAGCTGTGAAATGTGACCGTGTCAGACATCTGTCTGTGTGGGAGACTAATGCTGCACACGTGATAATTGGTACACAGTCACACAGAATGAAGAAGTCTTTAAAAAAAATGCTGAAAAAGGACACCTGGAACCAGTTGTCTGACAACTTTTAATCACTTCTTATGGATTTATGTAAAAACATTTTAACAAATATTAGGTCCAAATTTTAGAAAATACAATTTTTGTTTTAGTAAAAATGGGTTAAATATTAATATTTTTTATGAAAAATTTGTTGAAGGTGTGGTTCATCTTTATATGCAGTATCCCTGAAGTAAAACCTTAGCTACATTGTTTTTTGTTTGTGGTGAAGAATAGGTCTAGTTCAAGAGAGAACATCGAAATATCCTTTGGCATGTGACCTTTCTAGATCATTTAAACATGTCTTTTTAATTAACATCACCACATTCTAGCTAACAGATTATTGTTGTTTTAAAAGTTGAAGCCCTGCCTCAGTGTCAAATATTATTGCAGTCTCTGTTGGACATTTGTTCAGTATTATCCACTTTTTATCTCAACATACACTATATTGCCAAAAGTATTTGCTCACCTGCCTTGACTCACATATGAGCTTAAGTGACATCCCGTTCCTAATCCATAGGGTTCAATATGACGTCGGTCCACCCTTTGCAGCTAGAACAGCTTCAACTCTTCTGGGAAGGCTGTCCACAAGGTTTAGGAGTGTGTTTATGGGAATTTTTGACCATTCTTCCAGAAGCGCATTTGTGAGGTCGCACACTGATGTTGGACGAGAAGGCCTGGCTCTCAGTCTCCGCTCTAATTCATCCCAAAGGTGTTCTATCGGGTTGAGGTCAGGACTCTGTGCAGGCCAGTCAAGTTCATCCACACCAGACTCTGTCATCCATGTCTTTATGGACCTTGCTTTGTGCACTGGTGCACAGTCATGTTGGAAGAGGAAGGGGCCAGCTCCAAACTGTTCCCACAAAGTTGGGAGCATGGAATTGTCCAAAATGTCTTGGTATGCTGAAGCATTCAGAGTTCCTTTCACTGGAACTAAGGGGCCAAGCCCAGCTCCTGAAAAACAACCCCACACCATAATCCCCCCTCCACCAAACTTTACACTTGGCACAATGCAGTCAGACAAGTACCGTTCTCCTGGCAACCGCCAAACCCAGACCCGTCCATCAGATTGCCAGATGGAGAAGCGCGATTCGTCACTCCAGAGAACGCGTCTCCACTGCTCTAGAGTCCAGTGGCGGCGTGCTTTACACCACCGCATCCGACGCTTTGCATTGCACTTGGTTATGTATGGCTTGGATGCAGCTGCTCGACCATGGAAACCCATTCCATGAAGCTCTCTGCGCACTGTTCTTGAGCTAATCTGAAGGCCACATGAAGTTTGGAGGTCTGTAGTGATTGACTCTGCAGAAAGTTGGCGACCTCTTCGCACTATGCGCTTCAGCATCCGCTGACCCCGCTCCGTCAGTTTACGTGGCCTACCACTTCGTGGCTGAGTTGCTGTCGTTCCCAAACACTTCCATTTTCTTATAATACAGCTGACAGTTGACTGTGGAATATTTAGGAGCGAGGAAATTTCACGACTGGATTTGTTGCACAGGTGGCATCCTATCACAGTTCCACGCTGGAATTCACTGAGCTCCTGAGAGCGACCCATTCTTTCACAAATGTTTGTAAAAACAGTCTGCATGCCTAGGTGCTTGAATTTATACACCTGTGGCCATGGAAGTGATTGGAACACCTGATTCCAATAATTTGGATGGGTGAGCAAATACTTTTGGCAATATAGTGTATCTTCCTATCATCTCTGTCCAGCTTCTCCATTTCTGCATAACAAAAGCCTCCCCACAGCAGGATGCTGCCATATGTCACCAGTACTGTCCATCAGTCATAGTTTTGTCAGAGAAATGGCTACACAGCTTGTGGAAAGCTTCAAACAAGACCTCTTTTAAAATGGCTGTCTGCTGCAAGAAAGATTCCAAGTCACAACTAAAGAGTATCTTGGTTTATAAAGTCTCAGATGAATTCTATTCTTTTCAAGAATGTCAATAAGGTGGATTTTCATGTTTAGTTAGGTTTGAAGTTTTGATATGCAATGCTGCATCACATTATCATAGCTTGAGACATTGTTTCTTTGTACATCTGCTTTAATCATATCTGCAATTTACTTCCTGATGGGATCCTCTGTCCTATGGTCTATATGACTGTTTTGTGAACTAATGTTCTCTAATAAACATCTGAGGCCCTGTGACAGATGATATACAGTATATACTGATGCTGAAAGTTATTTAAAGAGAAAATAACTAGTTATAAAAGAGATGACTGCTGGCAGTAATTGATTGCACCATTATTAAGAGGCTTCTAGGGAAAAAGGTGATAAATAGAAATACATATGACATGTTTCAATGATCCCAAACATAATCTAAAAACCCTGTTTCCTGTAACTCTCACTTCACTTTCTACTTTCTATGGATTCTTTGAATATAAATCAAAAAATGAACTGAAGTTTGTGTTTATTGCAAAGCTTTTGCAGGAATCTGAAATGTTGTTATTATTGCAGGTATCTTGATGTCTTCAGGTATTTTATGTGCCCACTTGGCAGCGAAATAAACAACTCTGCCCCTATAAAGTATGATTTCTTACTGACTTGGAGGCTTTTAACTCTCTACTCAGTGATAAACCTATCTGATGCCCTTCTGCTAAATGATCTTGATAAGATGGGGGGAGATTCCTTTGAATTCTGAGAGTCTGCCCCTGAGATAATCGCCCACAGTGCTTTCTAATTCCTGTATATTATATGGAAAATATCTGAAGGTGCCAGGTAGCCCAACGGGCTTCAAGCGAATTAAATCCAAACACATGAGATAACAACAGTCTGTGCATGAAGGCTCACATTTTACCCCCCCTGATTGTTTACCTCTCCCTTTTTCTACATGTGACCCCACTATCCGGTTACAAAGACGACCTAAACGCAATTTGTTTCACAATACACCAATTCCGTTTTCATGTGCAAATGCCAGCGACAAGAAAAGCGCAGGTGCAGCATGTTCCGCACAAGCCGCAACTGTCAGTCCCGATCGACAGGCTCCCGGATAAAAATCTCTGTCTCTTCGCACGGAGCCGATGTTTCCGCGTAGATAAGCGGCCAAGTGTGGATGGGTGCGTTATTACGCATGAGCGCCTAATGGAACCAGCGATCTCAGAATACATACAATGTCATTGTATCTTTGTTGATCTAGATCAGGCTGTCAACACACTTTTATCAGATTTCACCCTACAGCCTGACTTAAGAAGTGAGGCAAACAAATGCAGCAGTGAGGCACAGCATTCCAGAGCACAACTGAAACATTTCTTTGGAAACATATTTCCGTAAAAAAGAAAAAAAGGAAGAAATGGAAGAGAAAAGAGGGAGAAAGGTGAACAGAGGAAAATCAAAGCATCTACATTAAAAGTTTAACATATTCTCCTAAAAATCTTACCTGATTTCTGTTTTTTTCCTCCCACAGTTTCTCTTCTGCGGATCAGATTTGTTTGCGATCACCTCTGGAGTTAAAAAGGCAAACTTCTCTCAACAGCGAGAAGAACTTGTGCGTCTTACTCCTTCTCCCTGCACACTGAATGCGATCCACTCACTCGGCCTGCATTTGCAGATTACAAGAGCTACGCCTCCTAGGTTGGTCCCAGCGCTGCGTATTGACATGGCATCACCTCCGGCGGCATTCAAAACAGGCAGCTCAGCCAGTTTCGCCCAAGAAGAGAGAGAGGGGAAGAGAAACGAGAATTTCTGCCTCTGATCCCCTCAGGACATTTGTAAATAATAGCTTATTTAAAGTTTTATAAGGATATAAATGCCGACTAATTAAAATCATGGGCGGTTCTTGGCAGGGGCCACCGGGGGCCCCTGTAGATCATGCCCTGGCCCCTATTATGGCCCCTCTGTTGAAGACATAATACTCAAAGAAATTCTAATGATGATATGTGCTGCAACAGATATGGTTACTGATAGGTCCTTTGGATCTATTTCATTTCTTTTCTTTACAAATGTTGTTTTATTAATTATTTAAAAACAATAAGGTGATACCTACAGTGGTATTGAGACAGGATCCCAAATTTCACAACCTATTCTCATTATGAGTGCGTATGAAATCGTACGAAAAGTTATGCACCGTAATTTCGTACGTTTTGGACGTTTTTTTCGTCGTATGCGCATGAGTATTTTTTTTTCTGTCTGCCAGCGCATTCGCATTGATATGGTTTTTTGAGGAAAAACGTCCAAAATGTACGAAATAGTGTGCATAACTTTTCGTACGATTTCATATGCACTGATAATGAGAATATGTTGTATTTCATCTGCTCATTTTTTTTCAAAACTAATTGCTCTCATTTTTACAGCAGTTTTTCTTGAGTTCTTATTCAGATTTTATAGAAAACGTTAATTTTAACGTAAATTAAGTCAAAAATATGTAAAATTCCATAATTATGAATGTTTATTCACCTAATAAGAAATAGAATTTCAATTAAACCTAATTGAATAAAACATTTCACTTCATGCAGCTATCTTAATATATTTGAATCACTTGCCCTCTTTATTTTTCACACTTTTATGTGCCCCCATGAAAAACACTCTGGCCCCCTTCTGGCCCCCTGGAACATTTGGTCTAGAACCACCACTGATTAAAATATAATCGAAAAGTAGAATTACTAAGTCATTCAAATCTAAAAGATGAAATAAAGGTGCCTAAGGTTTTAAGCTGACCCAAAATGAATTTTATGAGAAATTTAAAATACTATATAATGCTAATCAGAGAAGCAACCAGAGACACATGAGGAGGACAGAATTTCAAGGAAAGGGCTGCACACTGATGGAAAGTTAAATGAGAGGACAGTGCGTGCCAGAAAACTATGAAAAAGCAACACAGATCATTGCAGAGAAAATTGTGAAGCAAAAACTATTGAAGAGTTTGGGGGAGGTTTAGAAGGTGTGGATGTGGCCGCCTTTGAAGCTTCCAGCACACACATAGATCAGGTTATAATCATGTATTCATATTCATTCATTCCTTAATTATCAGAAAAATTATGAATTTGATAGTTTAGATTGGATAAACAGCTTTAAATCAAACTTTTGCAGCGTTGGGATGGTGTATGCCGGGGTCATTCTTTGAATGTAAAATTCAGCTTATAAGGGAAACCTATTCTGGGGTGCCTTTCATGATGAAAAATGACACTGGATTTATACATCAGTAATAGATGAAAAAAAATAAATGTATTGCATATTTCATAAAGTAAAATAGATAATGATGAAGCTCTTTAGAATGTAAGTCGATATTTGGTTTTCTTATTGATCTTATATGGGGATAAATAACAAATAGATTTTTATGGTATTGCATTGTCAGCTTTATAAGGTCGTCTTCAGTCTGCCAATATATTTACATTGGTCTGTTTGTGTGCTCATTGTGTATGTGGGTCTATGTTTGTGTTAGGGTGGGGATGTGTATTAGTGTAATTATTTAGTCTATGGCAGTTTTTGGGGTAAAGTTTTTAATAGTGGAAAGCTCTTGGAACTACATTAATTGTATCAAGGAAGAGGGTAAAGTAAATAATATGTTTTCTTCTTTCTGCACCTTTTTATTAAGTTCTATCAGAGTTGTGCTTGAAAGTTTACCCTCCCAGTAACGTGAATTATAAATTCACACTACTATTTATATATATATGTATACCAGATGCTTGCTTTTTCTGTTTTATTTCAGGGCCATTCTTTTGAGGCTGCACATAAAGCCTTTGAGAACTCACCTGCAGTTTTGTTGGCCTCACAGCTGCTTCCGTGTGGGCAATTAACCCCAAGTTCAGTTCAAGTATAAGAGTTATAATTTTTTT
Source organism: Cyprinodon diabolis (assembly GCA_030533445.1). Classification (NCBI taxonomy): domain Eukaryota; kingdom Metazoa; phylum Chordata; class Actinopteri; order Cyprinodontiformes; family Cyprinodontidae; genus Cyprinodon; species Cyprinodon diabolis. The sequence goes on from CM060068.1 coordinate 25,475,529, forward strand.
TAAATAAAATATTGATTTTGAATTTTCTTTTATAATTCTACAAAACAAACTGCGCCAGACATATTAAAGTATAAACAGTTAACAGACGTCTTACTGATAGATAGATAGATAGATAGATAGATAGATAGATAGATAGATAGATAGATAGATAGATAGATAGATAGATAGATAGATAGATAGATAGATAGATAGATAGATAGATAGATAGATAGATAGATAGATAGATAGATAGATAGATAGATAGATAGATAGATAGATAGATAGATAGATAGATAGATAGATAGATAGATAGATAGATAGATAGATAGATAGATAGATAGATAGATAGATAGATAGATAGATAGATAGATAGATAGATAGATAGATAGATAGATAGATCTAGGTGTAAATCATAATTTCACAATTATTAAATGCGATTTTTTATTTTTTTTATTTTCATTTTTTACAGAACATCTAGAGTAGCAACATTTAAGGACACAGTAACCAAACATCAGGCCTTAAACAAGTAATACTCTTTGGGTCAAAGGGTTGCAATACACTTTCCCCAGCGACTAGACGGGGGCAATACTTTGTATGTACTCCCATGAGGGCCCCACCCTAGTTTGTCTAGATATGAAATCATAGTTTCAGTAAGCTAGTGAACCATAGCGATGTTCTTCCTCCACCCAAAACCAACAAACAGGTTAAACCCAACAACCACTCCCACAGAAATAACGGATAGCTCCCCCTGAATAACGGACAGAGGAGATAATTTTACCCTCAATTCTTTATTCATTTAGTATTTCGACATATACAGTACAGAACAAAAGTTTGGACACAATGCAGAGTGAAGGCAAAAGGGCTGACAAGTGCTAAGCATCTCTGGGAACTCCTTCAAGACTGTTGGAAGACCATTCCAGGTGACTACCTCTTGAAGCTCACCAAGAAATTTTCAAGAGTGTGCAAAGCAGTAATCAAAGCAAAAGGTCGCTACTTTGAAAAACCTAGAATATAAGACACATTTCTAGTTTTTTCACACTCTTTTGTTAGTAATATAATTCCACATGTATTGATTCATAGTTTTAATGCCTATATATATATATATATATATATGTATATATATATATATATATATGTATATATATATATATATATATATATATATATATATATGTATATATATATATATATATATATATAGAGCACCAGATGCTTGCTTTTTCTGTTTTATTTCAGGGCCATTCTTTTGAGGCTGCACATAAAGCCTTTGAGAACTCACCTGCAGTTTTGTTGGCCTCACAGCTGCTTCCGGCTGGGCAATTAACCCCAAGTTCAATACAAAGAACGGATCACAAAGGGAAGCAGAGCTGTGGAATTCCAGATCACAGTGCGGTGAGACACAGTGTTTGTCGGGTCAAATAAGGATAACAAACTTTCATCAAGTTCTGCAAAATAAATAATATCATGTTCAAAGACTGAATTATTGATGTAACAAAGGCGAGCTTTTTATATTAAAAGACAAGTGAATTGCCCCGGTCAGACAGCTTATGAAGTTTATTATGACTGTCTGCCTTGTATTCAGTGATTAAATACAACCAGCAGGGTACTCTGACCTCATTAAAGAGCAAATAAGTGAAGTCAGTTTCAATGAGGCTTTAAAGAAAGCTCCCACTACGCACGCATACCCATTGTCCTCCATATCAGAAGCATCAGGGGGGATTTGTAAGCCTTTCTGATAAGCATCCGTAGTCCCGCAGACCACTGCCAACCTCTGTTCTGCAGTCCTCATTCAAGTGGAGGCTGGAGTGGGAACAGCAGGGGTGTTCGTTTGTGAGAGGTTTGTGTGCAATGCTTCTGAGAAAGGACAGTACTGGCCATCAGGAACAAGTGACTCCAATGGTTCAGAAACTATTTGAGTTGCAGCAAAGCCCTAGAAACAAACATGTTCCCTCTTCCAAGTTATAAAATGAAACTTTTGTTTTGTGAAACTTTGTTGTGGTTTAATAGTTGTTTCTATATGCAGATCTGTTAATTATACTCGTTTGTGTGTGTTTTTTTTTATAAATTTCACCAACGTAAGCTAAAACATAAACATATATTGTGTCACTAATCATCAGACCCACCCTGAGAGTAGGAGAGACTGGGGACAGTTGTACTTAGGCAGGTTGTAACAAGCCATTTTTATTAAAAGAAAATTTATTTTTGAGGTCTGAAATTTCTTTTTTTCTTGCGGTGTAATTGTTTCATACAGTCCTGTACGTTTATAAGAATTAATTACAATTAGGTTAAATTGAATCATAGTTTAGTTTGTATTGAAGTTACTTGGTTAGCATGTTCTAAAGTATGGTTAAAGTTTTCTCATATCTTATACAAACTCATTCTGCTTCATTCTGTCTATTCTCACATTCTGCAACAATTGTTTGGTTCCAACCATAATCTTATGTAATCTCTGCTTTTTCTTATAAGTAGCTTCAGCTAGTCTCGTCCTGTTCCTCTGTGATGCCATTCTGGTATAAAATATCAGCTTAGCTGCAGCCATCAACATCTCTGTTTATTGAAGTTGCAGCTTGGCATGTTTTTCAGGGTAGTCCTGTTTCCTTTACTATGATTAACTGCACATGCTCTCTTTCCTCTTTTGACATTCAATTCAATGCATCCATCCTTCTTCTAACACACTTAATCCCAAGTGGGGTTGCGAGGGGTGCTGGTGTCTATCTCCAGCTGTCAATGGGCGAGAGGCGGGGTACACCCTGGACAGGTCGACAGTCCATCGCAGGGCAACAAAGAGACAAACAACCATTCACTCAGTCACTCACACCTAAAGAGAATTTAGAGAAGCCAATTAACCTAACAGTCATTTTTTTTACTGTGGGAGGAAGCTGGAGTACACAGAGAGAACCCACGCAGGCTCAGGGAAAACATGCAAACTCCATGCAGAAAGATCCTGGGCTGGGAATCGAACCCAGAACTTTCTTGCTGCAAGGCAGCAGTGCTACCCACTGCTTCACTGAGCAGCCCTCAATTCAATTAAAAAATATTTTTTTAATCCCAAAAAGAATTTAAATAAGGCCGAAACATGAGAACTGGCTTAGAGTTTGTATGCCTGGCTGTGTCTTTCCTGGACCAGGCCGTACATGAAGCTATCTAACACTTACCTTTTTTATATTTGCTCCTTTTCGTACGTCTCCCCAGTCGGCCTCAGCAAATTGCCGCTCAAACTGAGTCTGGTTTTGCTGAAGGTTTTTTCCTGTTTAAATGGAGATTTCCTCTCCACTGTCGCTACATGCATGCTCATATTGCTGATGAGTCAAATACAAAATGCAGGCAAATATCATGGCTCCAAGCTAATCCAGAAGGAGCATGTCTTGCAAGTCAATTATTCAATACAATGAACTGCTTTCCTTGGCAGCAAACTTTAACAAATTTGGCTGTACGTAAGTATCTGTAAAGAGCCTTGTAATAACACGTGTTGTGAGTTGGCACTATTTTATTAAGCTAAATTTAATTGAATTGGGACGGTTTCTTTTTCTGTATAAAAACTTTCCTTTGGGATGTCATGAATATGTTAATAAATCATTCTTGCCATTTCATTTTAGGATTGTCTGTTTATTTTCACTTTTCAGAGAGCTCAGGGTTACAGTTTCCTTAAGCTTCATAAACAATACAAATTCTTTGATAATACACTCACTGAGAAAATAAATCAAAAGTTGATTTCTAAAACTGAATGGATTTATGACATGAAACATATGTTTTATATAAATATTGTGATAAATCAGTCCCATGTAATCACATTTCAATGGTACTGTATGGGCAATTAGCAGACAGATGTAAAATAAATATATAAATACATTGCTGGTGTAGGCTCAATCATCTCAGAGTAATTAAGAGAAAAGAAAAAAAGTCCTCAGGTTCCCCTACTTCACATTACAGTTGTACATACTGTGACTGGTCAGGTGGGATATTGATATGCTTTGTTACGTTTTTCTTTATTTAAAAAAAAAAAATCCTAATCATACTGTGACACAGTTTAAATAAATGTGCCTCTTTCACACTCATTTAAATAATGAGTGTGTTTTTTGTTTAGAGGGTATGCTAAGCGATGTGAGGGCAGGTTATATTACTGAGGCTTCATGTCTTGCTGATCCTCAATGCTGAGCTTTAATTTATACATCAGCTAATTGAATTAAAAGGAGCTAAAGGTGAGAGAGGAACAGTGAATGCTCTAACCGTGAGGAGTTCACTGTTCGCCGCTTCACCTATTCTGAGGATTTGGGGGAAAAATTGAAGAAAGTTAATTTACCCACATAAGATTGCTACCTGTTTGATATGTGAAAGGTTTTCCATGCTTGCTACAAAACTAGCAGCAGTAGTGGAGTAAGGAGATGCAATCCACTTAAATCCATCTTTCAGCTCCTCTTATTTATCCAAAAGTACTGCAATGGCACTTTTTCTCTCACTCCCAAATTGGTGGTCTGGTGCATATTTAGCTTGCCTACCATGGAAATGCCTTTCCAAATTACTCTTTTTATTACTTGACAACCTCTCATTACAAAGCAAAAATGCAGGCAATCCTTCCGCATGGATAATGAAAGCAAATGATTCAGTCCAGTCTTCTTTGAATCCTTTATTCTCATCAGCAATCTTCCTTTTTTTCCCTTTGGGATCCATGTCCCAGGACACACCCGCCGGTTTGTTTTCAACAGCCACCTGCCTGGCACTGCACCACGCTGAAACATCTGTTGCAGGCTATGAACCAAATCTTCCTTGAAAGAAATGTTTATTTTATTCTTTACATGTATTCATAATAAAAACATTTTACAGTATTGGAAAATATAATGAAAGTTTTGTTGACCTACTGCACACCATATTAAAACAAACAAACAAACAAAAAATCCCTTATTTTTTCATTTTCATACATTTTTCAGTGCAAGAGGACCATTAAAGAGCCGCGGGTTATGTTTATATATTTTTAAATTTCTAACAAATCCCGACAAGCAGGAGTCAGCTTCCTATTTAATCATGTATGTATTTAATTGAGCCCAAAATTTACACTACATCTGGCGTTCAAAACTTTTCCAAGTCAGTCTGCAAGTTGTATTGACTTCCTGTGGTGGCCTCTGCTGAAAATTTGGCACTATTTTTCTGTTATTGACAAGTTTTGCATCAACATATCTGGTTTCTGTTAAAGCTCAAGGGGTCAAGTATCTATTACCGTAGACTTGATAATGGCTATTCCATATTTTTATGCAAGAATACTCCCACTGAAGCACCCTGGATGCCTGCCAAGTCTAGATGATGCCCTTCCAATGGAATCTTTGCTCAGTCTTTCCAAAACATCGATTTGCATTTCAATTCAATTTTCCTTCTGTAGCACAACAGATTCTGCCAAAAAGAGTGATTAGTGCTGTATGTGCTGACCCTCTTTAATATCTACTTTAGAAAGTACTTAATATTTATGTTACATCAATATACAACACTACTCTTTTCTTGAAGTGTTTTGGAAAAGGTCAAGTGCTTAAAAAAACAATCAAACAGAGTAGGCAGTTTTATGAACACCATAAATAATAAGAGAGATAGGATGTGGTGTGCATGAAAAAGGGGGGAAAGGAAGTAAAATTAGAAGGGTTTATTTAAATAGCTGCAGCTTCTATTGTAAGTCTAGCGCCATACATCACGATGGTGGGTCTGAGAGACATGTTCTATTTTCGTGCAAATGTTCATTCAGAGGGTCCCTCTCAAACTCTTTCTCCACCACATTGTTGCAGATCTACCTCCCTTCTGCCTTGAGGCCCCCTCTAGCATTTTTCTACTCCCTCACATTCCTCTTTACACCCCTCTCAAAAATCACTCATTTTTCACTTAATTACTTATTCATTTATGATCTGTCAAACAGTGTGGGTGAAGCTGAATCTTTTGTATACATAGCAGATGAAGCTTCTTAAAGAGAATGTGAAAATAAAGGAAACTACTGGACCTTTAAAGCGGCCCAAAGAACAAAAAGTTGGCGGCCATTTGGTATTATTGTGGATATTCTTAGTGCTTGTGATAGGATAAATGATCTTTTCATGCAGGTGCATGCTTGGCAGAGAGTGTGTCCCTGTTGAGATATATAACAAAGGAAAGCAATTCTCACAGACATAGCATCCCTTACACCAAACTGTGAATGTGTGGGAAACCTGAGAACTTCTCAGATTTCAAAAAAGAGAAAAGTAACAAAAGGCTTTGTGTCAAGCTAGTCTGTGAAAAGATTTTTGGGTTTGAGCGAGCCATTTTATGACCACATTTAGCCACTGAAAAGGGTCACTTTTCAAAATAAAATTCATAACTTAGCATTCAATTGCTTATTTTACCTCTCCATATAATATTAATAGTTTTAGCATTACTTATGGTCCTTTACCTTCAAATGTGTACTTTCTTTCTTGATTTTCTTCAAAAAATAACCAATATGTTATGCTCCACTGAGCTTCCTACTACCCATGTAACTGTATACAGTTTCTTTGTCTTTTTTTAAATACTTAAAATACTATATCTATAATACACATGCCACCTGTTTCTTTTGTTCAAAAAGAAACACTGAAAGCAGAAGCAAACTTCTCTAGAATCTCTGTAAGCAAACCTAATATGTGGGAAAGTATTTGTCACTAACAGGGAAATTCAAATAAAAATAGCTTTGGTTTTATCGAAATCGTTTCTCTTTGACACAGTCATAAGATGTATTTCTTAAGAATCCCATTTATTATTTCTTCAACTTCAGATTCTTTAGCAAATCTCCTTGGTATTTTGTAAAGCTACCACTAAACTGTATGATGTGTCTGTTCATCAGTTTGCTTTTTGGTTGTTTCTTACTAAATCTTGTGGCTGCTATTACTAAACCCTTGTGGAACTTTTTGTCTATAAAATATTTGTTTGGCTGAATACTTAAAAGTGGTTATATCAATAAACATTTTTGTTTAGCTAGATGGGTAAATTTTATTCTTAGTAATAATTAAGAATTCGAAAATTACTTATACAAAAATTCCAGAGTTATATGGTCACCGCCCAAAGATCCCTTAATTAAGTCACCAACCTGTTGGTTTGTTATTAAAAAATATTGCTTTAAAACAGTCTGGTCCTTTTGCAGCCTTCTTCTGTCTGTTGGGTAGGGAAAAAAACTGCTTAAGTTCGGTGAAAGTCTCTAGTTTTATCAGCATTTAAAAGGTGTAGATGAGTTGGTCAATCTCTTGAGAAGTTTTGCTTTGCAGTATTTAATCATTTAACAGAATTTTACAGTGAAAGAAATAATGCTAATATCCTTTTAGTCCTCACCAAGCAAGTAGCTAAAAAGAGAAATGAAAGAAAAGATTTGACAAATTCTGACCCAGTAGAAACTTAGCACTTTTTATTTTGATTTAATTACTTGGTTTCTTAGTATGTCCTCCTACACAATACATGTGGCTCGATTTGCAGTGTTACTGAAAACCTACTTGCCACAGTCTATTTCGCTTCATAACACAAAAGTGCACATAATTCTGGCTATAAGATGATATACAATGTGGTTTGCAGCACAACAGCAATCCCTCCACTGTACCTTTTCTTTTAAAAAGAAAAAATAAAGAAATAAACATACAATGGTTAAACATGGTTAAAAAAATCTTAAACTCAATTATCTCAGCTACAAATGACTACAAGTTTTATCCTAAATGTGTGTTTGTATCATCCTTTAATCTTTCTTCATTTATTCTTTAGATGTTTTATTAAGTAAATGTTACTTTTTGTGTGTTTTAGAGTTTTTTCTACAGTATCCATGCAACTCTTTACTGACCTTGGAAGGTATGTAAAGCCAGACCCCACACATTCCCTGGAAACACCGTGAAACAGTTTCCATACTGGTCATTGATCTCATTGTGTGCGAGGACATTACAATTGATATGTTTCTGATGTTTATCCACTCCAAGTTCCCTTTTCATGTAAAAAAAAAAAAAGTGTAATACTAGCTGTGTTTACATGCAGCAAATTCCTTGATCTGATTGAAATGTGTTTAGATTAAAGTAATCCGAATACCTTGTTTAAATGGGCTTAAAATCAAGTAATCCCATCATGACACGCATTTATTTGTGCAAGTCTTTATTCAGAAAAGAATCACTCTGTCATGAGCAAACTTGTCAAACTTCCCTACAATAAGCATAGAAGAAGTGTTGCACTGTTGCCCATGCTGCAAAAAACAACTACACATGTGGAGGTGTGTTGCTTGGTTCTGACTGACTGTTAGGAGCCAAAATGGACCTAATTCAGGTTCAGAAACTGGTTCAGGGGCTGCTGCTTTACATATTAAAGCTACGGAAGCAACTCATGCTATCACTGTTCCTAATTTACAGAATAAGAAAGAGGAAGGAAACTGATACTACTTTTCACTTGTCCAGTCAGTTCAATATATCCCAATCCAAATGACATGATCAGACCAGGTGCTTGATGATAACTAATAACATTATTGATAGAATTTAATTCCAACTGAGCTAAATTTGATCATCATATTCTGACTGTCGTATTTAGATGATGTGTTTATATCCAGATTATATGAATACTTATATCCACATAGGCATTCTTAGACTTAAAAACCCCACTAAGGTTGCTAAGACCTGTTGCCAACAATACTGTATACTCCTTTTGAAGACATTAAAGTTTGAAAACTCTAAAGATTCAAACTGAGTACACAACAGATCTGAAATAAACCTAAGCTATTAAAAATAGTCTGTAACGTATCTTTACCCTTTCTTTTATTATGATGTTAAGAAACACTGTGTCCCTTTTAGCCATCATTGGTAACCTTTAACTTCCATGTTTAGCCCATTTAACCCAACCTGATGTTGCCCGAATGATACCTGTAGTTAGATTTGAATTCTACACAGTATCCATCTGGAAAGACTCCTGTGGAAAGTGTTTGCAAAATAGAGGGACATTTAGTACAATTCTTCAAGTCTATTTGGTAAATCACTAAATGGCATCAGCTTCTCATGTCAAGCTTTTAGCCAATTATAGCAGTAGCACATGTGCTGTACCACATTAACGGATTGTTTGACAAGTAGTTTGACTACATACACATGCCTGCAGTTCAGTGATTAAAAGCATATCTCTATTAGAGGCTAATGCATCTATCAGCTAATGGCAAGATGTACTTTTTGGGAAGTTTTGAATTTACAAACCTTGTGACATTTGATCTTGCTGTGTAGCATATAAAAGTAAATGCGGATAAGAAATATACAAAATAGAGCTTTAATCAGAAGGTCTAAGTTCAGCTCTGAGATAAGGTTGAATGTATGCTTAATAAGACTCCACACAGTATTTAAGTGCAAGATTGTGTAATATGTGCAAAGGAGAAAATATTTACAAATGTACAATTGTACCAATAAGGTCAGACAGTCAGTTCTATTCTGCGTGGTTTGCAGTCTCCAGTTCATATAGCCCCACAAGGCTGTATAATTGTCCGAAGTGTCTGGTTGTGGGAAGTGACCAATGATTATTGCATGGTATGTTGGTATATGGATGAGTGTGGGTTGGGGGAAGCAAGCTGCAACGTCTTGTACTGCACTGATGGAAGTTCCTTTAAAAAAAAGTGCATCTAAAAACTGCAGCAACTCCATACAGTCACAATCTCCACACCTACTGCAACACAACAGTGCACAACCATACTTATTAACTCTCATTGGAAGTCTCGTGGGAAAATATCGCTGCAAGTCTCACGAGATTTCAGACTTAGTACATGTATCAAGTCTAAGACAGCTTGGTTACAATTGCAAAGTAACGTTTAGCCCCCAAAAAGAACAATGGCAACACTGCACCATCCCAAAATTGAAAAGTCTCCCTCCTTGTTTTGGAATCTTATTGTAGACCACCTTTGATTAGTAGCATACAACGCCATCAAGTTATTTCTAAATTCGAGTCAACATCGACCCCTCTAGAATAAAGCCTACATTAAATGACAAGATTATCTAATCAGGCAAGAGTCATATCTGTTTGTTGCCTAACCAAAAACTTGGCGTAGTTAGCTCTGGTGTTTAAGGGGAGCTCAGACTGCCATGAAGCAGAACTTTGGGTCACATGATTCATTCAGTGACTGATCTGACCATCTCAAGTTACTTGAGTGGTTTTTAAGAAGACAGCCTCCACACAGCATCAACACAAGTGCTTTATATTAACTTGAAAAATAATTATATGTATCTTAAATTAAGCTAACTCTTGAGTCCAAATTTTAGACAGTTCTGCTTTTAGCTACAGTCTTGACCTAATTAGTCTATTAGATCTTACTTTTAGATTATAAAACACATTAACTCTTGAATATAATTTCCTACAACTGTCATTCACAATCATACATCAAAATGATTGAATCTACTTCTCTTTATTCAGAAATCTGACTTCTCAAAATCATCACCGTTCAAGAAACAAATCCATTTTCTGTGATCTGAGCCATAATCTTGGCCAAGGGTAATTCTTTCTGAAAAGGCTGCATACAAGAACAACAATCTAAGTGCTGAAAAATATGGTGAGTAATCCCTTTTACTGTTTATAAAAGTTTACTTTTGGCTCTCTGTTTTGACTTTCTCTTACGTCCGTGAATCTGTCAATGCTTAGGTGTTGGCCAAGACTGTCTGCTGCTCATGCAGTCCATTGACTTTGTCTATCCTCTCTGCACGTAAGGGTAACTCAAAGAAGAGTTCTGCTCTCCCCAAGCCACAGTCTTCCTCCCAGCACACACACAGACAACCATTTTGCTTGTATTGCTAGAGACATGCTACAGACATGAAGAAAGAGCAAGGTCACTAGAAACATACAGAAGACTGTATTTTCTACTCTGAACAAAATGTCTTGCCCGAAGGGACATTCAGGGCATCCTGTATGGATTAGTGAATGACAGCATCTATCAGCAGGCTCACCAGAAAATGTCCATCTCTTTGCAGATCCTGCAGTGTTCAGCTCTAATCTTGAAATCCTATCCTGACAGACCAAATGTGAGCTTTACAATGAACCCTTCCTTGCTGAATGTATGGCACTCAGTTCACAGATATGCTAGGTAACTATCACCCCTATTGTCATGTCATGCTAAATGAAAAATGGGCCCTCAGTGCTGCTGGAATGCAGTTTGTGCTTTTGGAGAGGCCTGCAGCATAACAGAAGCTTAACTGGTGGCATTAGCTGTCAACATCTTTCTAACCTGTGGCTGTGAATGACAGTCTCTGTGTTAAGGTGTTACTGGTATCAAATGTATGCTTTCGGTTAAAGGGCAAAAGCAAGGGAATATAAATGTAATACACCAGCCTTTACAATAGTTTTCAGATAAACATGTAATTTAAAATCCACTTCACCTACAAAAATAGGCTTTTGATTTATGCCCTTTAAACAGAGAGGCATTGCTACCTTAGAGGGATGATATAGTATCTGGAACAGCAGAATCTTTTATATTAGACAGAAAACTATTTTTTTCTTGTGATTGTTACATATTGTAATTATCATTCGTAACAAATATGGTAAAGAATATAACAAGAATATAACAAGTTTGCGTGCAACAGAGGTCCTCCATGCAGGAAATATTTAACCTATTGATTTGAAACAGCAGTTTCCAAAGGAACAAACCACAGCCAAGCCAAGATGATATGCATCACAGTACTAGCAACCCCAAGGACAGATAGCTCGAGCAGGGAGTCAACAGTCAGACCATTAAAGTAACCCTAGGTGTTAGTGGGTTTTCATTTTCCCAGGTAGGAAAATGACTAATTACCCTTCTCTTTAAATCTAATGAGTATCTTTAGCATGACAGAAGTTGGTATGCATCTTTTAGCACAACTTTTTTGCTGTCTGCATGGCAATTAATTAAAAGAAATAAAAAAGGAAATAAACAAGGCAACACCTGACAACACCATATCCAAAATATTATTTTCTCATTATGCTGGCATTTTGCAGGTAAAAATAAAGTTTAATATACTTGATGAGATTTAATGTGGTACTTTGACATTAAATAATACCTCATAGCTTTAACTAGAGAGAACCTTGACGAACAAAAAACATGAAATCAAATTCGAGCTGCAGACTTTGCCATTCGCATTTATGTCTCAGGTTGCAGTTGTGTTGTTTTGATGTCTGAGTCTGGTTTTCTTAATCTGATGCTATCACTCTTTATCAACCTTAAACTTTGTACATTTCCCCAATCTAGATTTGAAAATTAATATAACTACCATGCGCTGCAAACCTGAGCACAAGTCTAAAGAACAAGTTGTATAAACAATCTATTCCCTTTAAGTTTTAAGGTATGCCAACAGAACAGATTTGACCTTCTGATATCTCACTCTTGTTTTAGGAGTGTAGGCTTTAGGAGTAAACAAACAGTCTAAACTTTACTGGCTTTAAACAGAACTCTGTAGTTCTTAAACAAAATGAGCCAATAAATATTGCAGATAAACGGGGCAGATAAATAAAGTATGACTCAGATCTAAATTAGAAAACTTTGTGAACATTACATTCTGTTAAAGTTTCCCCTGTGGTTCTAAATTATTAACTTGAAGAAAAAAGACATAGAGGAAGAAGCAAAGGCAAATAACCTCAAGCTCTATTCTTCATCCCAGGTGTTTCTTATTCAACTTTCTGCAAACTTATGCACATGCAAGGCTGCAGGGAGAATTACAGTCAGGCTGTGGCATCCTAGGCAGCATCTGGAGTTGAGATTTGTTTGCCTGAAGCTTAGAGTGAGGGGTGCCGTCTCACCCACAACTTTTATAACTTATATCTCATCTGTACTCATGAGGATGGTTAATGCTATTGTACAGACAAAATCCCAAGAGACCATTTGTTTTCTTTTACTGTTTGTATCGATGTGTGACAGTTTGGCACATAGAGCAAGAGACAAACAATAAGGAGTAACAGAAAACTTTATGTCAGGGAAGATCTGCTTATGCACATTATTCCTGTTGCATCCTGTGGCAGATATAGCAGAGATCTGCTTTTCATTACAGTATGTAGAAGGATGTAAAGAGGAGGGTAATGGCTGACTGGAGTCTTAACCCCATCACTCTGACACCTCAAACCGCCAGAACCCCTCCCCAGCCTCATTCAACCCTTGTAAATATAAAACAGCTTTGGTGCCTCACGCCAGCTTCCCAGTACCAGGCTGCTCCATACATCAGCATACGAGTGGAATCCAATAGCGTGATCCCCATCTATTCATCAAAGCAATGACAGCAGGTTGCAAATTGCAGGCTTGCCCCGGCCCAATCACTACCAGCCTAGCTTAGTAAAGTCTCTGTCAGTAGCAATTTGCTAAAATGTATATGCTTGGTGTAAACTAAAGTCCAGTCCCACGAGACATAATCTCCAAAAAGCATTGGAATCCCCACAGCGCAAAAGATGTGTGAAAAGTCTCATTGTGGTTAATGTTTCCTGTGGATTTTCACATCGGTGAGAGGAGATGACAAACACAAAAGAAGGACGGAGATGAGGATACATTGAACACGGGATGAAAGACATATCCTGCAAAAATGCTTAAGAGGAGGAAGGAGGTCTTTGTTATTATTTGTTCACCCCTGTTTTCCCTCCTTTTCTGGACTTTGCTCCAGCCTCTTGGCTCTTATTTGTGGTTTTGTTCCTCCACAGCTGTTGTAGTCAACAAATTTTTATAATTCTTCCAAACAGCTGTTCAAGCTGTGAACTTTAGCAACAGGTTGTGAGGAAACACAAACATCCATACAGGCGGTTTGAACTTTATATTCATGCAGTGCTTTGAAAATGGACTCATACCGCTTGAACATTTTTCACATTTGTTTCACACAACAACCACAAACTTTAACAATACATTTACAGGACTTTTTATTAAAGAGAAGAAATTCTATAAAGCCCCTTATAGTCTGGCATAACTTCATACAATCCAGCACCAAATACTCCACTATAACCTGGTATAATAGCACTGCAATAACTTATACTATTTATTTATTTTACAAACCAGAAACCACACTTTACCTGCAACCACTTTACTCTAAAAGAGATACTGTATAAATAATTCACCTTAAATCTCTCCTTTATTTTTTACCATCCACTGTATATATCTGGTGCACTGGATATACTTCCTCCTTTGTGCACCTCCTGTTGTTTATAAGAGCCAATGTCACAAGTGAATTTCTCCATTTTGAGATCAATATAATTCTATTCTGTTCTATTCTATTTGATTCTATTCTGTTCTAGGAAGAAAATGATAACTGCAAACATGTAAACTGACCGCTCAGGAAAGGAAAGTGTTAACCAGAGAGCTCATGAAGTCAGATAATATTAATATTTATTAATATATATATTAATATTTGTCAGATATAAATTTTAAAGTTGTTTTTTTCTTTTATACGTATTGAAACCTACCAAAAAGGTGCAAGGAAAAAAAGTTTACTTTAAGAGGCTGCTGTGAAGGGTAGGCAGTGACCATTCTGAGATGTCATAGCTAATTCCCTTGTGCCATAATGATGGACATACAATGGACACTTTATGATGTGAAGGAAAAGGAGGCTGTTGGAGGCCATGAAAGTTAACACTAGCAGTTGCTCATTACAAACCTTTCCTGCTGCCAATCTTAATATTGCTTAGAGGAGCTGGGCCTCAGGTTCCTCATGTTATTGCAAACTAGCATTCACTCATTCATGCACTTAGGCAAGGTTTAACAGGGTGTACTTCAGAAGTATAAGTGATTGGATTTTTATGTAACCTTTGAAAGAGTGAGAGGATAAATCATACAGTTTACCTCATTTCTCCACCCCTCAGCTTTTCTCTCCCAGCTGCATGTTGTGGGTCATGGTGTTTAATAGTCTGCCTATTATTAACCCTATGACATCTGGTGTTAACACAGGCACCTATGTATTGCTGGGTAAAAACACACAAGTCAAATAAGGGGAAGCAAATCTGTCAAATTTAAAAAGGTTTACAGTAATAATTCCATATCTAAGGTTCTTTATGTTTGGCAAATGGAAATTTTATCAGGGTTAATCGTTTCAGAATCTTAAATATAATTTGACCCAAATATTTTTATTTACATAAAAAGCACTTGAGCTGTTGAAGTAGATATGCTTTTCCGGAGACTTTTCCATGCATCATTAGGGACGGTACCCACTTCCCTCCACAGAGCCAGCCAAAAAAAGGCCTTCCATAGTCACTGTGGGAAAAACTTTTGTGGACAATGGGAGAACAGGAAAGCACTACAAATCAGATTGCATGGAATAAACTTTATACCCAAAACATTTCTTTAACTTGCACATTTTGCTCAACACTAGGGCTTACAAAATGGGATATGCAAATGAAAAGGTTTTCATGCGTGGTGGGTAGATAGTGTGTGCACAATCCAAAACAAATTCAAATATCAGCCAAGTGTTTAGTAAAGTTTCAAGGGCAAGGTCTGGAAAGGTTTTGGCTGCCAAGACAGGTGATTGCGATACCTGGAAGTTTAGCACAAACACAACCTTATGCAAACTTAGAAGCAGGCAGACCATCCAATTCCTGCATGTCAAGCTGTAGTCTCGACATGAGAGCGCAAGGCCATTTCCTTAAGTGTACCTACCCCCCCTCCATTTCCTCCTTACCCAAACAAAAGCTGCTTCTATGGGAAAAGTGTTCACCCACTTCTGTCATTTCTTTGTAGAGCTCCAAGCATATTCATTTCTGCCATCAAGGCAAAATATCCCCCCCCCCCCCCCCCCATCTCCCTGAATTTTAAGATCCAAATCCATTTTTCATCTTTTTAAAGTCCATCGTCATGTTTAAAGGTACAATCCTCAACATAACCACTTTGTGCGAGATAGGCCAAGTTTTCTTACATTTACCCAGAGATGTCTATTGGGAAGGTTTGACATCATAAAGATGATTTGAATTCAAATCTGCATTCAACCCACAGGGAAAAATCTGAATCATTCAAAAAAAAAAAAAAAAAAAACATTCCTATAGTAAAATCCTTGTAATTTCTGAAGCATGAATGTCAAACACCAAGAAGCTTTCAAAGACACCTTCAATCATAAACCAGCCTTTATTATACAAGTGGAATGACAGATCAGCATCCAGCTTTCATCTGGCTGTGAGGGGGCAGTGGTTTGTTCAGGTGGATGCCCACAGTCAGCCCAAACTCCTGGCTGGAATGCTTCTCATGGACATCGGGCTTCAACTGGAAAGCCTTCTCATCAAAGCAGTCCAAGGGAATGAAGGACAGAGGCTTTTCCTCCAGAAGTCCTTGCAGTCGTGTGCACCAGCTATCCAGCATGCTCTTGCGATCTTCAGCAGCAGCAGAAGGAGCCCAGAAGATCTGAGGAGCCAGAACCTGGAAGCCACAGTAGTGCAGGATGCCATTCTGCAGAGGAATGAAGTTGATTTAACATTTCCACTAGATGTAGGTTTATTGCAGCAAAAAAACTACATTACCTGCAGTGGCCACAGTGTAACATTCATGTCTCCATTAATACCAGTTGGGCTGAACATGGATTCTAGAGATCCAGTGGTGAAGGACAGCATGGCTTTCTTGTCCTAAAAGCAGGAACAGGTTAAAGATAATAGATGCCATGAAATTATTCCTTATTAAAGTCTCACCTTGAAGATTCCCTGGCTGTAGCGCTTCTCTTTAGAGAAGGCAAAGCCATTGGTGAGAACACGGTCAATCCAGCCTTTCAGGATGGCAGGAACACTGAACCAGTACATGGGGAACTGAAGGAAAGAATACAGTTAACGCAACATGGAGCATTTATCACCATATTACAGATATTCAGAAGTACCTGAAAAATGATGAGGTCTGCCTCAGTGAGCTTAGTTTGCTCCTTTGTGATGTCATCTGACAGTTTCCCCTGCTCCCATGCAAGTTTAGACTCTTCCAGGTAACAGAAGTTCTCAGCATTTTTTACCTCTCCTGTGCAAGATTTGTCAATCCTGATTAAACCATTTTGCTGGAAAATATTTGTTCAGCCATTATAAGTTCATACCCTTGATGTCCTCAGCTGTAGCAGTGGCTTTAAAACTCATGGCATACAGGTCAGAGACTTCCACTGTGCAGCCCTGAGCAGTCAGGACCTCTACAGCAGCATTTCTAGCTGCAGCATTGAATGATCCAGAGCTCTGGTGAGCAAACACGATCAGCACTTTCTTTGCTTTTGCAACAGGGAAAAAAAAAAAAAAGAGAGAACAAACCTTGAATTTAGTCCTGGAAGTATTTAAAAAATATTAAAATAAAAACAAACTGTTCAAACCATCAGCTGTAAAGACTTAACATCGTGAATGTTAGAGTTTTGAAATACAGACAAGATAAAATACTTACCCATTTAATTTTTTTTTTAAAGCTGGTTTCTAAATAATAAGCAGTTTAAGAAAATAAAACATGTAGATCATTCAAATTTCAAAGCTCCAAATATTGCTTTTATACATGTTTTCTTCTGGCAGCTGTCTCAGATGGTTCCAATTAACAATCAGGGTCACCAATCATGGAATCATTATTTCACCAATCAGGTAAAAGAATAAATCCCTCCCCTCCCTGATTTGTTTCCAATTAAAAAAAATCTATTTATTTAACGTATCACTGAATGTAGGTCAATTGTTTTTATCAAATATAGTTTTGAAACGGCCCCTTTACTCATTATCTACTTTAAGACAGTGTTTATTTTCTTCTTCTTTAAGCCTAAAAGTAAAGACACAGAGCCCACATGTGAATCCAGGATATTTGATAGCGCGCATGTCTGTATTTGTTTTTCTGTCTACAAGACGTTTTAAATTTACATGCCAGTCTTGGTATCTTTCACCCACATGAAGCCAGTGTGGCCTGGTAATCCTCTCACTGTACAGTTTTTGGTTTTCCTTTACACTACTTTTCTTTACAGTTGCCTGCGGTCAGGTACACACGCCAACGAGGCCTTGTTATAAAAACAGCCTTAGCAATGGGCTTCAAAGAGATAGAACTGGGACACATCTGGCATCAAACACAGATATTCCATCCAAGTTGCTTCTTTGGAGAGGAAGAGTTCAATTAACAACTGCTAAACAAGTTATGTTGTCAAAAATAATTGACTGCATAGACTAAGTTCAGTAAGACTTTGATAGAAATGCATCAAATAGGAAGCTGGACTGTATTAAAATAGGAAATGTTGCATTACTCCTCTGCAGACTTTAAATTTTGACATGAAAAGCTTATGTGAATGAGACTCGCAACATGTTTTATGCTCCTTTAAACCCATCAGCTGCAGATTTTTGGACCTTTTAGTCTAAATATCTTCCATATGTTTATTCTCTTTTATATTAAAATCTATCTAATTATAACACTATTCTGGCACTCTTCTTTTACTTTTTCTATTTCTAACAGTGTGGATGGAAGTGGTAAAATGTGGCTTACAGTGCCAGAGTGTGGCCAAACTGTGAAACTGTGCATGTTTGGACTCAGGCTGTGGGCAACTTTTCTCAAATGCAACCCTTTGTATCTTTGACAAAACATATTTGATGGGCCTTAGATCAGTACAGTACCATGCCCATTTCGAAAAAATGATATTGTCCTTGAGCCACTTTGTAGCCAATTCGCCACTCTATATCTGATGTCTTGATATATTTCTTAAATCTTCAAAATTTTTGTTCAAACAATGTAATCTGTTGAGTTGTACGCAGTAGATTCTGATTGCTGACACACATAAAGTGGGATTCTGTTACCCCCATACTACACTGTTGGGATTGTGTTATTTTGCTTGTAAGCTTCCAACTTTTATACCCCAATAGAAACTATGTATGTTGTGGTCAAACACCTCCATCTTCTATGTGACCCATTTGGAGTAAAGATTTTCCGAGTGTGTCTTGACCTTTCAGCTCATGTTGGTACAGAGCTATATTTTGTGGTTTATAAAAGGTATCAGCTTTGACAAGTCTCCTATTGTGGTCTTTTACCGCTATTCTAATATATAGTTGCAGATTTCAAACCAAGAAATATTCACCTCTGGGAAAAAAGAGTCTGCCTCCTTTTTGAACAGTGTGGGAGATTGATATTCCCATATCGTCAAAGCTTGCTGAAATTGTTTGAATAGAAGAGGCTGCCACATATGGGCATCTGCAAAAAGCATGAACCATAGATAAACCAGGAGCATGAAGGTCCACAATTCTCTTCCTATATATTTCCACAGTTTTTCCTAAGGTTAAGCATTGCTGTGACATTTTCTTAAAATACAGTTCCAGGTGTCTCTTAATGGGGCTCTTTTATAAGCATAGCCACGATATCATGATTTGGCCTTTCAGGATTTACTAAGAAGATTGTACTCGTAACAAACTTCAACTTCATTATTTGAAGAGGGGAGCAATAGCTATATTTAATATCTTTAAAAATTAATGTTTCCTTATTTTTTGCATTTATGAGGATTATAAAAAATATGTCTAATCTCTAAACCTGAAAGTAGAAAGCTATAGTCTAACTTATTTTAAAAAGTGGATAAAATATAGTTATAGGTGTACTAATTCTGATGTTTTAATCAACTGTTTTAACTAATTGGCGCCACAAAACTCCCAAAACACATTTCATAAACCTCACTTGTTCAAACATGTTTTCAAAAGGATTTTTTTCCCTTGTCTTTTAAAACCATACCAACTTCCTACAATTGAACCAACAAAAATGGCTTTTTGTGTAGCACTGCTGGGAGGACTATGACGAACTGCAAGAGAGCAAAATAAATACAGATAAGAGTCTAACTCTGATGAACAGTTTATGTTCAAAAACATGTTAAACTCCCACATACAGATACATATGTTCTTAAAAGGGTCGAATGATGTCAGGGGCTGTTTTTGTTATTTTTTCAATTGCTGATGAAAACCATGATGTTAAAGTGAATGCAAAAAAAAATACATTTATTTTTTTTTTTTTACTTTACATGGATGTCAATGTAAGAATCTAACCTTTAACCGGTATATTTCTGCATTATAAAAAATATTATTCAACTTGTTACTTTATTTTTAATGTGCCACAAAAATAATGCCTTAATTTATTGTATTCACTTTTTTTTTTTTTAACAACAGGCTTAGGCAAATTCTGATGCAGTCCTAAATTTAGATTTGGCTATGAAGTAGGGTGGGAGCGGAAGTTTATTTTTATGTTTTGCTTACTTTATTTTCATCTTGCTTTGACTTTCCATTCCATTCACTGTAGTATGAGAAGCCTAGGAGACAAAATGTTCAATTTCTTTTACTTGCCTGAATAAACTCTCACAGTCACAACTATTCACTTGCATAAAGACAACCAAACTCTTAAACAAACACAGTTTAATAGTACATGAATCTATCAAACTTTATTATATATACTAATTAACTGTGTTAAATGTACAATAACATTTTTTTACATGTAATATCAAACGGTCTTACACATATTAAAACAATCTCTTACATGTACATTAAACTCTTTTACATGTACTGTCAAACTGTTTTACATATACTATTAAACTCTATTATGTATAGTACCAAACTACTTTACATGTGTTATGAAACTCTCTCTCATGTACTATCAAACTCTCTTACATATACCATTAAATTATCTAAAATACACCAATATACTCAGAAGTGGGTATGGTACTTAAGTAAAAGAAGCACTACTCCTTCTTATTTGTACTCAAGTATAAGTAGCCTTTAAATAAATTACTCAAGTAAGAGTAAAAAGTAGTTGTCAAAAAGTATACTCAAGTGCTGCTTAAGTAATCTACTGAATACAAATGATCATGACAACTGATTTAATATTTTTGAGCTATAAAGCCTAGAAAATAAATTTTACAATATGTAAGAATATGTTAAATTGAAATGTACTGTTTGGCAGACTCAACAAATGGAATAATATTAACTGATAAGTCTTGAGTACAAAAAAGATGAAAGTATGTCTCTCAATGTTGCATATTTGATTAAAACAAGCTTGTTTTCACTAAGTGAAGTTACTTACAATGGATGGAGTAGAGAGAAATTTTACTCAAGTAAAAAGTACTATGCTGTAAAACTACTCCTAAAAGTTTTTAGTTTTTTTTTTCAAAAAGTTACTCAAGTTAATGTCACTGAGTAAATGTAAATGACTACTTCCCACGCCTGAACATACTAATATAATAGTATATTGCCCAAGATATTCAAAAACAGCTCGTAAAAGCTAGTTTTGTAATTTACTACCACAATCTACTTAGATAAAAAAAAAATTACATGTTTAATACTATATAGTAGATCATTTAGTGGTATTTTAACAGAGTTTGAAAGTACCTGATAGTGGGTTTAATAGTATGTGATGGCTGCATTTGCAGCCTCAAAGATTTGGTAACAGTATATATACAGTGAGGAAGTTAAGTTTTTCAACACTCTGTTATTTTGCAAGTTCTCCCACTTAGAAGTCATGGAGGGGTGGGAAATTGTCATCGTAGGTTCATGTTCACTGTGAGAGACATAACAAAAAAAAAAAAAAAGAAGAAATTAACCAGAGATCAAAACGTATGATTTTTAAAAAATACTTATTTGTACAATGCAGCCAAACTTCTCACTGCTGTTCTGTATGCTAATTACGTTTCTGAGGAGCTTTAGCACCAGTACCGTAGACGCAGATATCAGATTTATGGTCCCCATACTGCAGAGATATCGGGATCTGAGCTCATATGTCAGCTAAACCCATTTGCACAGGGACAGATAAAACCTTTCAATAAACCAAACATTACCCACCAAAATCTGATTCAGAAACCACCAGTGGCCAGATCCTGTGTCTGCTGGCAAATTGACGGTTCTCTAGGTGCAGGGCTGGGTACTTGATTGGGTGCGTTTCATTCCTGGTGGCTGCTGAGCCAGGCAGAGGTCCCCACTTGGAAATGGTGTTCACCCTGACCTTGGAGATCCCATCCAAATTTACCTTGTGCATGACCAGCTGTCGGCGGACCCCATGGGCTCGCTGCCAGGGCCCAATAAGACACCTTTACTGTGGTCTCCAAGAATCAGGCCCCTTTGGGGTTTGGTCGCTCGGTGGTCAGGCTCCGGGTGCTCTCATCTGCCCTTCTCTGGTGGGTGTGGCCATTCCTGTATCAGCCCTCCTGGTGTCCCAGTGATCTGGGGTGATCTGGACAATGGGGCTTGTATCGGCTCCTTTTCTGTGCTGGGCCCTGTACGGCTAGTTTGGTGACGCCCACACCTGCTATTAAGCATACTTTTATTCCAAAGCTTTGTGAATCCTTTATACATGAGTATGCTCATGCATTTGGTTCCAGGTGTTCACTGATACACACTAAATACTAAGCTACAGCTACAGATATAGACCACTCTGATTTAATATTGTTGAATCACCATAGTTTCTGACTCCAAGACACATGAAAAAAATACCCGCTCTTCTTGAAGCTTTTATTTTATTACGTCGGTTGTCTTCTTACTATTTTGCTGTCTGTTTTTTGTCCCTCTTGTCTCATAGAGGTATGGAAGCAGACTTCTCGAAGTTACTGTGTATAATTTTTGTCTCTTTATGCACTTTTCTGACTCTCTACCCTTAGTTCTTAAACCCCCTTTCTCATCTCTCATTTAGTGGGAGGAATAGTTAAGTCGATGAGTCAATGCAATCAGGTTTTCTTTAAATAAAAAGCTTTGAATCAATTTGACTGTGCGATTCATCTCATTAAAGTGCTTTGAGATGACATCTTAATTGGCCCAATAGAAAAAATTGACAAAGTTTCATGTCAGTTGACTAAATTCTTTAATGACGCAAGGCAAATTTAGCCATGGTTTTATCAAGATAACTTCTTCCATGTTGGCAGGATATCACTAAACCGAGATAGCATTGAATCAAGATAATCTGCATATCCTGGTTTAAAGCCTCAACTTTGTTTCACAAAACGTGATTAATTTTGTGCCGCTAGCCTGCTCCACACTATGCTTTATAAATCCTTGTTCCTGTTCAGTGCGAGTGACCAAAGAATGAATGTGTATGAACAAGTTTAAAAGTAATATTTAAAGCAGCCTAGTACATTTACTACCATAGACACCAGTATCAATGACTGGACATGTATTAGCTTAGTAGTTGGGCAAACAGTTCAGTTTATATTGTGCCATTTCCCAGCACATCAAGGCACTTTACAATCCAGATGACTCAAATTGAAAAGTTTAAGGAAAAACACTCGATTGTATAAACTCAAGGCAATCCCTCATACAAACCATGCTTGTAGCAACAGGGGAGAGGAAAAATTAAGAAACCTCCAGCACACCAGACACCCATCTGCAGGGGCCGACTGGGATTCACAAAAGGAAACAGTCAAACAGCTCCATCCAGGAAATACAGCCAGGCAGACAAGCTCTAAGCCAGCTCCCATGTCAGGATAAGAGAACAAGCAAGACAGAAATGCACTGAAAGACAGGCCGAGCATAAACAAGGTGTTGATGGCATCCCAAACAGGAACAGACCAGATGAAGTTACGAGAAAAAGCTTTAGAGATTCAACTAACAAATTTTGCATAGTGGGAGAAAGAGTTAAATGAAGCAGAACGATGAGGTCTATACATCCTCCAGCAATCTAAGCCTATAGCAGCATAGCCATAGAAATTGGCTCAGGTTATCCTGAGCTACTCTATAAGCTTTATCACAAGTTTTAAGCCTACCCTTGAAAGTGGATAGGGTGTCTGCCTCATGGACAGCTAAGGTAATGAACATGTGTGCAGGTCAGTTTATTTTAAAAGACACCTTTGTTCACTTCTCTTAAGAGGAAAAAACTAATTATACTCCTTGTATAAACCAGCTTTTATTTATCATAAAAGTTGTCACAAATTATCAGCATCCAGCCTTCATCTGGCTGTGAGGGGGCAGTGGTTTGTTCAGGTGGATGCCCACAGTCAGCCCAAACTCCTGGCTGGAATGCTTCTCATGGACATCAGGCTTCAACTGGAAAGCCTTCTCATCAAAGCAGTCCAAGGGAATGAAGGACAGAGGCTTTTCCTCCAGAAGTCCTTGCAGTCGTGTGCGCCAGCTATCCAGCATGCCCTTGCGATCTTCAGCTGCAGCAGAAGAAGGAGCCCAGAAGATCTGAGGAGCCAGAACCTGGAAGCCACAGTAGTGCAGGATGCCATTCTGCAGAGAGAAATTCCATTGCTTGTATGTGTCCATGATGTGTGGTTACAGTAGCCAAAACAAATGACATTACCTGCAGTGGCCACAGTGTAACATTCATGTCTCCATTAATACCAGTTGGGCTGAACATTGATTCTAGAGATCCAGTGGTGAAGGACAGCATGGCTTTCTTGTCCTAAAAGCAGGAACAGGTTAAACAAGATTATAGATTCCACCAAAACCTTCCTTATTAAAGTCTCACCTTGAAGATTCCCTGGCTGTAGCGCTTCTCTTTAGAGAAGGCAAAGCCATTGGTGAGAACACAGTCAATCCAGCCTTTCAGGATGGCAGGAACACTGAACCAGTACATGGGGAACTGAAGGAAAGAATACAGTCGATACAACATGGAGCATTTATCGCCATATTACAGATATCCAGCAGTACCTGAAAAATTATGAGGTCTGCCTCAATGAGCTTAGTTTGCTCCTTTGTGATGTCATCTGACAGTTTTCCCTGCTCCCATGCAAGTTTGGTCTCTTCCAGATAACAGAAGTTCTCAGCATTCTTCACATCCCCTGCTCAGGAATTTTTAAATATTAGGTAATTGACATATCTGATCAGACAATTTCCAGTCATACCTTTGATGTCCTCAGCTGTAGCAGTGGCTTTAAAACTCATGGCATACAGGTCAGAGACTTCCACTGTGCAGCCCTGAGCAGTCAGGACCTCTACAGCAGCATTTTTAGCTGCAGCATTGAATGATCCAGAGCTCTGGTGAGCAAACACGATCAGCACTTTCTTTGCTGTCAAAAGATAGACTAGATTGAATCAAAGTATAAAATATCAACATAAAATGTTGACATCACCCATTACTTAAACTTTAATATTCAGAAATACATGAGGGTTTTTGGAGAATGTGGTATAAAATTAACAACTTTACCCATTCTGGAACAAGTGCGTTAAACCAACTTCAAAAGAAAAAAAAACACACACTGTATATATAAAAAGCCTTTCGGCTGCTTTTATACACTTATGCTACTAAGCAGGTCTAAGCTGATCCAGGTGTGTTCAATCAGAATTCAGCAGGACCTCAGCTGAAAGAGATGAGATGAGATGAAATCATCTTACATTTACTGAAAGTTGCAACTGATATTGTGGCTCAGAGATAATATTCATTGGGTTTTAAATATCTTCTGAAAAACAATGTTATCTGCTACAATAAAAAAAGAGTTTTAACTAAAGTTAAGCCTGAACTTTTACTGAATATCTTTGGTAAAGGTAAAACACTTAATACCCAGGTGTGTGTGTGTGTGTGTGTGTGTGTGTGTGTGTGTGTGTGTGTGTGTGTCTGTTTAAGTATGTTGGGTTTAGTTGTTGTGCACGTTTTAAGATTTATATTGGATTTTATGTTGTTCAAATGCTCAAAATGTTCAATAATGCACAGTATATATATGTAACAGCCCTATTTGCACTGTCAACATTTGTTATTTATATAAAGTGTGGGTGAACCTAAACTGTATGGCTATGCTGTGGTTCCTGTAGGCTTTGCGTGCGGGGGGTGCGGGGGGGGATGGGGGGGTTTGAACTGCCGCGCAAATTCCAAAAGTCACGTATGGCAAGCCAAGAAGGTCACATTTCGCATTGAATTGTCGCGTTAAGATTGAAGTTAACCCGCAAAAAACGCGCGTTCTCCCGAGATTACGCCGCTTTTTACGCGGTCTTTTACCAACAAGCGCCGCCTTTTACGCGCGTCATGATAGTACCGCAAGACGCGCGTTAAATACGCGCGTTCTGACCGACACAACGCGCGTATTTAACGCGCGTTTTCCTAATATGAAAATTATGTCCTTCCTTCTTTTCCCACAGCCAATGCATTTGAACTGGTTGCATCCAATCGCTGATCAAGGCAGCCAGACCAAGAAAGTTCAGCACAGATCTGCTTTGTGGAAAACTCTGCACAGAGCTCAATGTTGCAGCATTGCCAAAATTCACTGCATTGCCGTTTCATAAAGCCTTAATGTTAGGAATATATCCACTACATACACTTTGCTGTTATTTTGAATCCATTCCTTGCCTATTTTCATGTAAAAACGTTTTGCATCAACATGCATCGCCAACTAATGTTTTGTATTTACAGGTATTAGTCGGAATGTTTCACCACTTCTTACTACCGACAGGTGGCGTAGTGGGTTAGGTAACCGCCTTCAATGTAAATCTTTTGCTTCGTGGCAGGATCGAATCCGGCAGAGGCAGTCCGACTTTTCCCTTTATATTCTGTCTTGTCTCCAACCAAGCCCATTTATTTATTTATTTTTTTCTGAGAATATAATCATAAATGTAGCCTACTTCACTGCAGAAAGCATTATGAGCTTGGGAAAAGGTTAGTGATATGCAGGAAACATACAGAAAACAAGTCAGACCGACACATTTTCTGGAAGACAAGTGGCCCCTTTATTGTCATTTTATTAGCACTATGTAAAAAGTTGTTACATGACAGAATGAATGGCGATGGATCAAAAACAACAGAGAAGTGGGCTACATACATGGATTATATTCTTGGTTAGAGGCAAGAGAGAATATCAAAGGCATAGGTTTGATTTCAGCTTTGGTAGGGACACTATTGGTCTTCAGTTTCATTGGTCTAATGTCATTGGTCCTTTGCAAAAATATGCATACTCTTTTTTTTTATGCTTAATGTGAGCATCAGGCTTTGATGTGTTTAAAGAGAACAGCATAATTTCTTCCTAGATTAATCTTATAAGCACTACACTCACTAGATGCTGTTTAGCAATGTTTGAAGCATCACTGGCTCTGATCAATGTGCAATTAGGACTTTTTTCCACTTTGAAAATGTTTGCATTTAAACTTACCAGCCACTAAGACAGAAGGTAAATACATTCCTATTTAACCAAATATAGTCTAAATATGCCTGTTATATGTTGACTTATCATGTGTTTTCTTTTGAAGATATATAATTGTGCAGAGGTAAACAGGTGAAACCCACTCTTATTTTTTTTATCTAATATGCTCTCTCTGTGTCATGCAAAATAATACATTCAAGGGACGGCAAATAAATGTATTGTACTTACATGAGCACTGGAACTATAAGAGGAACTGACACTGAGCATTTTGAAATATTAACTTCACTATACAAGTTGTACATCTGGGCTGTAGTTACTCTATGTAGCCCATTTCATAATTTTTTTTCTATGGCTAAAACAATTAATCATATCTATCAATAATTTAAATAATCGTCAACTGATTTAGTAATTGATTAATAATTAACTGGAGTATAGAGCCACTAAAATGTGCCTTTAGCCAATAGAGCGACCCACTTAGAGCAGGAATTATACCAAGATTATGAAAAAATATGTAAACATTTTGCATTTAAGACAAAAAAACTTTTAGTCTGTCAATATTCTCCATCCAGAACTCCTCAAGAGGAAACGTTTCTGTTTCACCTGGGGTCATTTTGTAACAAAATCTACTTTAAGGAACCTTTGGGTGATCTGATTATTAATCAATTCATCAAAAAATTAATCAACAGATTAATCAATTTGCAGAATAATCATTAGTTTCAACCCTTATTTTATGATAGCATTCCAAACACATTTCTTCCATCATCCAGCACTGAAGGGCAGCTGCTTCACCCTGAGGCTACCCTCCATCATTATATCTGTTTCCTACAATAATTTAATGTTTCTATTATACAAGTGCATTTATAATAGTAAAGGATTAAATGTAACAACCTTTTATCATCGTCCTATATTGCTTGCTGTTTAAATAGCTCCTTATGTCTATTTTCTTTTTTAGTGGCATCATCTATAAACACAACACTAAGAATCAGCCTAAGTTTATTCAAATATTATATCACTTTTAACAATTATAAAAGACAATATAACACTATCTTATCTGTAATGTAACTGTTGTTAAAATTAAATGTAACATCTAAATAACGTAGTACCTGTTTTCTGGATACACCCCCAATGGAAGGTGCTGCACCCATACCTTGTCTCCTACTCCACAATGAAAATGTAGACTCTTGCACATTTGGATCTTGTTCTAGTACACATAAGTAAAGGTATTGACTAGTGGTCAAAGGTAGTGGGAAATAGATAATAGTTCACAATAAATAAAAAAGATGAAAGAATCCAGTATCCAGTTCTCTCTAGAAAAAGAGGCACACCTTGCCTATATTGTTCCCCAGCTTTGGTGCAAACACCTGTTTGTTGCTCTGCCAGTAGCCTACTTGTTATATGGCGCCATCTGCAGACTGAAAGAACATTTATGTGACGTGGTTAATATATATATATGTATATGTAGGAGACAGAGAACATGAGCTATGGGGATCATCAAACCTCCACTGGCTCAACTAAGCAAGTTTTTTCTCATTGCACTAATAACACTTTTAATAAGAAATGTTCCTGTTAATTTAATTTTAACAGCAGTTGCTCCATGGCTGTATAAAGCATTATGGGAAAAGGTTGGTGATATGCAGGAAAATATACAGAAAACAAGTCAGACCGACAAATTTTCTGGAAGACAGGTGTCCCCTTTATTGTCATTTTATTAGTACAATATAAAAAGTTTTTACATGACAGAATGCATGGCGATGGATCAAAAACAGTGAAGTAGGTTACATTTATGATTATATTCTCAGAAATAAATAAATAAATAAATGGGCTTGGTTGGAGACAAGACAGAATATAAAGGGAAAAGTCGGACTGCCTCTGCCGGATTCGAACCTGTCACGAAGCAAAAGATTTGCTTTGAAGGCGGTTACTTAACCCAGTGTTTTTCAACCTTTTTTGAGCCAAGGTACATTGTTGTCATTGAAAAAATCACAAGGCACACCACCAACCAAAAATGTAAACAAATGATTCTCTATAGCCACCTATATTAAGTATATAGTCATTCTTATCAAAGTGTCTTGAATAGGAATCAAATAAACACAAAAAAGTAATTTTTTTATCATATTTTATATTTCACTACTGTATTTTCAGGACTATGAGGCGCATATAAACGTCTTTTTTCCCCTCAAAATGTGCGGCGTGCCCTTTGGTGCGGTGCGCCCTATGTGTGTTGTTACTGCGGACTTTTGAGACCACCTCATTGAGGAGATGATGAGAGAGTGGCTGAATGTAAGGAGACCAGGTGTTTTTTTTCCACTCATCACCATCGCTGTTAATCTGTGACTCCATGCGTGCCCATCTCACAGCTGATGTGAAAAACATGGTGAAACAAATGAATGCTGTGCTCGCTGTTATTCAACCGCTCGACATCGGTGTGAACCGGACGCAGCAGGTGCAGCAGAAGCAGCGAGTTTACATGCAAAGTCAATGGTTGACGCGCGTATAGGCGCAGCAACGCGCTGCTGCGTTGAATTGAAGTTTTGCTGCTGGAAGCGGCGCATCAACCAATCAGAGAAGCTGATCTGGGAGCTGACAGCGAGACAGACACATCGCTCTGATGACATATGATATTAAGGCAAATGAAAGGGGCTGGATGGATGAGGAGATGATGAAAGAGTGGCTGAGGCAGGTGTATGTGAGGAGACCAGGTGGTTTTTTTCCACGCATCACCATCGCTGTTAATCTGTGACGCCATGCGTGCTCATCTCACAGCTGATGTGAAAAAAAAAGGTGAATCAAATGAACGATGTGCTCGCCGTTATCCCGGGGGTCTGACAAAGGAACTTCAACCGCTCGACATCGGTGTGAACAGGTGTCGAGGAGCCGCACGGCACGCAAAGTGACTGACAGCGAAGAAGGGGAAATTGGCATGTCTGGTTTAGCGCAGCTGTTTAATTCAGAAACAGAGGATGATAACTTTGATGGATTCGATTAATACTTTGTAATAAATACTTGAATAAAGCACAAACATACTCAGTTTTGCTCCCGCTCTATTTTTCTACCTGAAAACTTAATTTAACAGCAGCCTCTGGGCCGGGTCTCCTCCGGTTTCACCGCGGCGGCTGGCAGGTGTTTTTCATCTAAATAATCTAAATCTTGCAGCTATATTTGCTGTGATCAGTGGGGATAAAGTAGTTTTAATATGTTTTTAAGTGAGAAAGTCCACCTGCAAACTTAATCATTGCAGTCAGTTCATCCAGATTATCATCCTGCCTATACTATTTCTGTCGGAGCACCGACAGTAGAAATCCCTTCAACAGCAGCCTCTGGGCTGGGTCGCCTCCGGGTTCACCGCGGCAGCTGGCAGGTGTTTTTCATCTAAATAATCTAAATTACAGCGCCCAGTCATCAGCGATGTGTCTGTGTTTGATTAATACTTTGTAATAAATAAATGAATAAAGCACAATCATAATCAGTTTTGCTCCCGCTCTATTTTTAAATACGCAGTAGAGGTATTTAAAGGTAGTAGAGGACATGTACCTGTAAACCCGCGCCCTATAGTCCGGTGCGCCTTATGTGTGTGTTAAATACAGAAATGGCACACATAACTGAGACTGTGCCTTTTAGTACGGTGCGCCTTATGGTCGTGAAAATATGGTACTACAGCACAGACATTCGAAGATGGCATATTATTTGCAGATAATTCATTTGTTTACAAAATATCTAGACCAATTAGGTGAAATTGGATAATTTACACGGCACACCTGACGATCACTCACACTAGTGTGCCGAGGCACAGTGGTTGAAAAACACTGACTTAACCCACTACGCCACCTCTCGGTAGTAAGAAGTGGTGAAACATTGCAAACATTCATGTTGATGCAAAACATTTTTACATGAAAATAGGCATGGAATGGATTCAAAATAACAGCAAATTGTATGTAGTGGATATATTCCTAACATTAAGGCTTTATGAAACGGCAATGTAGTGAATTTTGGCAATGCTGCAACATTGAGCTCTGTGCAGAGTTTTCCACAAAGCAGATCTGTGCTGAACTTTCTTGGTCTGGCTGCCTTGATCAGCGATTGGATGCAACCAGTTCAAATGCATTGGCTGTGGGAAAAGAAGGAAGGACATCATTATCATATCAGGAAAACGCGCGTTGTGTCGGTCAGAACGCGTATTTAATGCGCGTCTTGCGGTACTATCATGACGCGCGTAAAGGCGGTGCTTGTTGGTAAAAGACGGCGTAAAAAGCGGCGTAATCTCGGGAGAACGCGCGTTTTTTTCCGGGTTAACTTCAATCTTAACGCGACAATTCAATGCGAAATGTGACCTTCTTGGCTTGCCATAGTCACGTGACAGGCTGCCGCGCGTGGGCAGGGCTCTTAGCGCCAATTCAGAACAACAGTGACGTCACAGCAGAGGTGTGGGCGTGACCATGCCCCGACCTGCAACTGCATTTAAACAGGCTCTCAGCTCATTCACTCAGTGAACAAGCTCAGGAAAGTTTAGCTTGTTTCATTGGACATTAGAACATTAATATTCTTTATTCTACAAAGGTATTTTTTGTGTGTATTCAGGTGAAGCAACTGATCATCAATCATGCGTTCCCTTCGACGCTTTATTTCACCTCTGCTAAAACTTTATTATTCAGCCGAGTCCACAGTGAACCCCGTCCCGGCCGTCCGTTCCGTCCACGGGGATTGCTTACTAGAGAAGTCTCGCAGAAAAGCTGAAGCTGTCACCTCTGCTTACCAGGAACCAATCACTGAAAATTATCAGACCAATGATCACAAACCAGCCCCTGAAGGACACAGTGAATCCACTGGGAGTCAAACAGAACCTGCACATTTTCAAACGGCTGCACTTACAGCCGTACAACCAGATGATGAAAAAGCCAAACCGGAAGCAGGTCAGCCAAGCTATAGCTCCTCCGTCTATCACTGGGTTGGATCCAAAGTAAGGAATTTACTGGGAGATAATTTTACAGATGAAGTTTCTGTCTCTGAACCGTCTGCACCGAGGAAATGTTTCACAGAATCACCTCTCATAAAAGACATAGCCAGAAACATTGTGAGCAGACCTGGACCCTCCATGGATGCTCACTGTGGTTGCTTCTACTGTAGAAGAGGATTGACCTGCCCTTATTCATTAGAACCGGGAAAGATTGAAAATAATTTTAATTCAAACGCAGTTGAAGTTTCTGTCTCTGAACCTGCAGCACTAAGGAAACGTTCAACAGAATCACCTCTCATTAAAGAGATAGCCAGAAACATTGTGAGCAGACCTGGATCCTCCATGGATGCTCTGAATAACTGTGGTTGCTTCTACTGTAGAAGAGGATTGACCTGCCCTTATTCATTAGCACTGGGAAAGATTGAAGATGATTTTAATTCAAACGCAGATGAAGTTTCTGTCTCTGAACCATCTGCAGAAGGGAAACCACAGACAGATTCAGACCCACCTGGAGTTAACATAGAAGACAGAGGCAACCCTGAAGCAGGTCAGGTTAAAACTATTTTGTCTGCACTTCTTTTACTAGTAGTTTTGGTTTTCTGTGGAGATCTCTCCCCCTCTCTCCCCCTCTCCCCATGCATCTCTCACTCTCCCCCTCTCTCCCCCCTCTCTCCCCCTTTCCCCATCCATCTCTCTCTCTCTCTCCCCTCTCCCCATCCATCTCTCTCTCCCCCCCTCTCTCTCCATCTCTCTCTCCCCCCTCTCCCCATCCATCCCTCTCTCTCCCCCTCTCTCCCCTCTCTCCGTCCCCCTCTCTCCGTCCCTCTGTCCCCCTCTCTCTGTCCCCCTCTCGCTGTCCTTCTCTCCCCATCCATCCCCCCCCTCTCTGTCCTCCTCTCTCCGTCCCTCTCTCCCCCTCTCCCCATCCATCTCTCACCCCTCTCTTCCCTCTCTTTAACTATGACCTGAATGACTGAGGATCTTCACGGGCATGATGAAGAGCACGGGCTAAAGGACTGATCCCTGAGGGACTCCGCAGAGAGAGATGGATGGGGAGAGGGGGAGAGAGAGGGAGGGAGAGAGGGGGAGAAAGAGAGGGAGAGTGGGATGGATGGAGAGAGAGAGAGAGAGAGGGATGTAGTGAGAGGGAGGAGAGAGATGGATGGGTAGAGGGGGAGAGAGAGGGGGAGAGATGGAGGGAGAGAGGGGGAGGGAGGGAGGGAGGGAGGGGGAGAGAGGGATGAAAAGAGAGGGGGAGAGGGAGACAGGGAGAGAGAGGGAGAGAGAGAGGGGATAGGAGGGGAGAAAGGGAGAGAGAGGGGAAGAGAGGGAGAGAGAGCGGGGATGGGGGGGAGAGAGAGAGACGGATGGAGAGAGGGAGAGAGAGAGGGGGAGAGAGGGAGGGAGGGATGACAGGGAGGGAGAGAGGGGGGAAGAGGGGGAGAGAGGGAAGGAGAGAGGGGGAGAGAGGGAGGGAGGGAGGGATGGAGAGAGGGAGGGAGGGATGACAGGGAGGGAGAGAGGGGGGAAGAGGGGGAGAGAGGGAAGGAGAGAGGGGGAGAGAGAGAGAGAGAGAGGGAGGGAGGGAGGGGGAGAGAGAGAGAGGGAGAGAGAGGGAAGGAGGGGGAGAGCGGGACCATGGAGCTACCTATAATGAAGGCAACAGGGTGTGCTATCGAGCGGAGATTCAAAGTACCAGGTCTTACTGTGCAAAAACAAGCTATCCGAGAAGACCAAAAAGACTACTCAAAGTCACGCGCAAGGTACGGTCACCATTTTGTGGAAATTTCATTAGAAACAGGCCCGGAAACTCCAAGTAGCTGTTCTCCACCATAAAGTATCTTCTCAAACCAATAACCTACTCACTTACAGAAACTTCAAAAAAGCACTGTAACAATCATCTTGGACTTTTTCACAACAAAAATAAAGTCAATTCATTCTTCATTTCTGGTTCCTCAGCTCTACCCACATAACTGAACTGTTACAGCTTGTAATCTCACAGCCCCTACAATGCCTTCCAGAAATCTCCCAGCATGAGGTTGAAAAGATCATCAAGAGGATGAAACCCACCACCTTGGCCATTGACCCCTTTCCTACAACTCTAGTAAGAGCAAACGCCCGTGCTCTAAGCCCTCTGATTACCACTGTAACAAACAACTCCCTCCATTCCAGCAATGTTCCAACTGCCCATAAAACAGCCATAATCAGACCACTCCTGAAACAATCCACCCTCTATCCAGATACACTTCAAATCACAGGCCCATTTCCAATCTCCCATTTTCTCTAAAGTACCGGAAAAAGTTGATGCCACCCATCTCCAGAACCATCTCAAACAAAAAAAGCTTCTTTTTTTTAAATTCCTGTCTGGTTTTCGCTCTGCTCATAGCACTGAAACAGCCCTGGTTAGAGTCACAAACGATCAACAATTGGCAGCAGATAAAGGATCACCTTCCCTCCTCGTACTCCTTGATCTCTCTGCTGCTTTTGATACTGTAGATCAGGGGTCTTCAACGTTTTCCAGGCCAAGGACCCCCAAACCGATGGCGAGATGGAGCAGGGACCCCCTAATTATATATATTGTATGAAACTGGTCCTATAGTCACTCTATTACAGATGGAGTAATGTTTACGAAAGTAATTTGGCCCTGGGATTATTAAAGTATTTCTGATTCTGATTCCTGGTTGATGGGACAGGTGTTGTGAATGAAACGGTGTCCAGCTTGAAAGTGCTCCTGTTTGTCACTGAATGTGTGCATTGATGACTGAAAGACATCTTCTGCCTCCATTTATCTGTTTACTACAGTGTGTTGAATTCATGTTAACGTGTATTTAAAGACATTTAGATTAGTGGAAAAATATTGCAGGGGGGAATTTAAAAAGAAGTCTAATCAACCAAAACTTTTGCGACCCCCCTGCAGTACCTCCGTGGACCCCCTGGGGGTCACAGACCCTCTGTTGAAGACCTCTGCTGTAGATCAAATTCTTCTAAACCGGCTGCAAAAAAATTCTGGATTCTCTGACGCTGCTCTGAACTGGTCTCAATCATACCTCAGTTATAGAATAGTGTAAATTCTAACAACTTCCCGGCAACACAAAGTCACTGCGGAGTCCCTCAGGGATCAGTCCTTTAGCCCGTGCTCTTCATCATGCCCGTGAAGATTCTCAGTCATCAAGGTCATAGTTAAAGTTAAAAAACAATCCCCTGGACTTTGTTTCCAAGTTTGAAGATGTTTTTCTTCCCATCCAGGAAGCTTTTTCAACTCAAAATGTCAGAAATAGCGTTGAGTTGGAGGTTTTATACAGAGACATAGACAGGTATGGAACATTGCAGGCTAACAAAGAAGCCAAACAACCCCCATTGCAAAGGGGGTCGTCGTTTCTATTTGCACGTTTCCTGAGCAAAAGTAAAATGAAGCATCTGGATTCAGTCGTGTTGAAATAGAAGCTCAAAAACATTCCCTTCGTCTCGACAGTCATTTTAAAACATGGGTGGCATTGAAGATACAAGACGTGGTGCTGATTCCACTTTTCAGATATCCCACATTACTGGTCCAGCCATTTCAAAAAGGTGAAACAAAAAAACACTGGACTTTGTTTCCAAGTTTGAAGATGTTTTTCTTCCCATCCAGGAAGCTTTTTCAATTCAAAATGTCAGAAATAGTGTTGAGTTCCAGGTTTTATACAGTAGCCCAACAAAGCTTAGTTTATGTTTAGAAAACATGCAAATTGAAACGGACGAACGGGTCCACCCCTTTGGAAGGGGGGTCGTTTGGCTTCGTTGTTAGCCTGCAATGCCCCATACCTGTCTATATCTCTGTATAAAGCCTGGAACTCAACGCTATTTCTGAGAATTTTGAATTGAAAATTCAAAAAAAGGCAAACGACTAGCAGAGGCACATGAAGCTCACTAAAGTGAAACGTGCTGCCTTGGATATTTGTGCAATTTTGTGCTGAAAGCCCTAAAAAGAAAAGGTGACGACGTATTTGGACAAAGACATGGCTGAGCAAACGTGGCTACTACGGTCTGTCAATTTTACAGAAAGAACTTTATTTCACTCATTGCACCCCCGCCATGCTTCTGTGTTTTCATCTGAGTGGAAGAAGAATCCTTGTTGCCCACTGAGAGATTTGCCCACGACGACCTTATGACGGCAGACTGAATTTCAAACATGTTTGATTTTCTCCTGACCTTACTACTCCTGAGGGGTAGGTGGTCGTTAGAGGCTGATCGGCCCTTGTTACCCCGTGTACACTAAACCACGCACCATCAGGCTGAAAGTCGGCCCGATCGGAAAATTCTTTTACGACTGGAAAGTCGCCCCGAAAAGGGCAAAAAAAAAAAAAAAAATCGCACAGTGTACGCCCGGCTAAAGACGCTGCTGAAAGTAAAGTAAGTAATTGTGGGTGTTTCTTATCTGGTGTTTTATCTTTAGGGTAACTGCTTCACTTTTATACTCATTGATCAGCTTTGTCCAAAGTTGATCAGTTTTTACTCTGGCCTTTTTGAAATGCAAAAGAAACTTCTCCCGTCGGGTGCTAGCTCCAGAGGGACGACTGGCTAAGTATTCCTTCTTTGGCACCAACCCCTCCATTTACATACTGTACACCACGTCACCAGCCAGTGGTTTAATCTAAAAAATATGTCTCTCATCTTATCTATGTATTTTATTTTCTCTGTCTGCTAAACCAATCTTTGAAAATGTTTTTTTCTGATGAATCTGGACCAATTCTTTCCTTTGCCAGTTTGACTTGAGGAAGTTCAAACGGTAACCAGCAGCACACACTGTAACAACTAGATAACCAGTATTATTGTAGTTCATGGCTATGTTGAGTGTTTTTCAGATCGATCTGATGTCTTTAGGCCAAACTGTATTCCCACGAATCATCTCAGCAACCCTCAACGGGAGGATCTGGATCTCCAGGTTGAGCTTCTCCCGCTCCAAGAGCAGATTTCCTCTCCTCAGCTCCGTTAGATCCCCGTCTTCACCCATCACAACACCTTTCATCACATCGATCAGGCCTGCAGAGGAAGTAAAAGTGGGATATAATCACAGCGAGGAATCCTTATGGGGAAGTGAAATTGATTTGTTAAATATAATTACACTCTTAGTCCCTTTCTTCCAGCAAAAACAGAAAAAGGAGCCAGCAGAATTACCTAAGGAAAAATGTTTACAAGCTTTAACCCAGGATTTAAGATTGCAATAGGGATGCTTTTAAAATCAATTTATTAATTGCTGCTATACTTATTTTTGTTCATTTTTAACGTAATGAAAGTTGGACAAAATTAACTAACTAAATGCACTGCCAAACTGTAAATATAATTAAGTAAATTCTTTCTCAAATAAGTGTATTTTCCCTTTATGGGAGCAGCAATAAGATACAATCTGTTTAAAATAGTATATATATATTTTAAGTGCATAATATCCAATAATCATGTTCTAAGGGCAAAAAATCCTTCCTCTACTGGCAGATGATTTTATTATTTAGCTTCTCAAATTAAGAGCAAATACACGAACTGAGAGACATTTTTACTTAGTTTTAAACTGTTTTTGAAGCAAGTTTTGGAAGAAGCTGAAATCCTGACCCTCTTTCATCCAATAAATAGGCTTGTTTTAGCATGCTTAAATCCTCTCTTTAATATCAAACATGTTGCACTGCAAAAAACATCTAAAATTTCAAAAAGTCAAAATGTCTTAAATGAAATGTGTCTACCAATAATTTGAGTAGGTAAATAAGATGATTTGCCAATGGAATGAGGATTTTTACTCAGTTAAGATAATTAGATAATATACACTTAAATAAGACAATGAAATAGTTTTTTTCTTATTTTAAATATAAATGATCTTGTTCCAAGTGTCTCAATTACCTCATTCAAGAAAAATTGACTTATCTAGATTTAGATTTTTTTTTTTTGTTCCATTTTGTTTCATGGCACTCCGCTGCTGCCTTTGATATTGGCCAGCTTAACTGGGCTTTAACCATGTTATTATTATATTACTTTGAGTATTTTTACCCAAATTAGCAGTTTTATTAAAATGCTTTTGTATCAGACAGTTCCAGGTTAAATTCCTCCTTCAGTTTACACCCTGCAGCCATTTTATATTACATGAATGAATTTATCTTCATCGAACTCACCTCCAGCTCTCTACTGGCAATCCTGGCTTTATTGTCGCCTTTTAGCTTCTGCTTCAGGTTCTGTAGTTCTTTACTTTGCTGCTTTTTTTTCTAGATTTATTGCTTTAACTCCAGTTTTGCTGTAATTTCTAGATTTATGTTAGTTCTCATGTTTTTCTGTTGTCCTCTTGTGTATGTGTGTGTTCCTTTCCCCTTGGCTCCCTCGTTGTCTCCTCTCACACCTGCTCCTTGTCAGCTCGTTAACCCTCCCTTTGTCTCTGTCAGCTATATATGCTCTCCCTCTGCTCTCACTCTTTGTTGGTTCCTTGTCTTTGCTGTCTTCCCATGCTGTTGTCTACGTTCCTTGTCTCTCCCTGGCTCCTCGTGTTTGGTTTTCCCTTGATGTCTCCATAGTTCTGGTTTGCTTTTCATTATTAGTTGGATTTTTGCATTCCTGCCTTTGTTTACTTTTTGCCCCATTAAACTGCAAGAGATCTCCTCAGCCTCTCTGCCTCTGCGTTTGGGTCCTCAAACCGCAACTAAACCCTGACACAAAGTAAAAAAAAAAGGAACAGCAGAGCTGACTAAACTCATAATGCGACTTGGAAAGTCGACATAGCAGAGAGAAGCAGGACACCATAAAGAGTCTTATTTACAGTGACGGGGAGAGGAAATTAAGCCCTCCATTGTAATAATACAATAGCAGCAATTCAAACTGGCCCTTTCCAGTCAACCCCTAGATGAATGGCCAAGGACCAGCAAAGAAAAATGGGGACATTTTGAAAGGCTACTGATGTAAATGAGGCTTCTAGAAGCAGCCAAAAGTCTTTTTATGTATCAAATGGTGTGAATGAAACTATTGGCACCTAAATTGCATTTAAATCCCAAAACATTTAAAAGAAAAAAGCAGAATAAAGAAGAGCAGTATTACTTCTGTCAAACCGAATTGGAATATAAACATGACTATGTATCTTTAAAGTCGTAGGGAAGCGGCTGTTCTTACCATTGCATTTCCGAATTCTCCTGAGTTGTGCCCAACTTTAAACGAGTGAATAAAGTGAATGTGATTGGTCCCTAATCAAGGGGGCGGGATTGTTTTGGCGGAAGGTTCTCAAGCAAGTTTGGTATGGCCGGTTTTTCGGAAGCATCTTGCTAAGCAGTTAGCAACTTAGAGCTAATAGGTTCCCAATGGGAAATTCCATTGGGACCAAGTAGCAATAAATTGGTGACTTAGAAACGACACTGTCAAGGAACGCTATGGACAGCGGAAACATGCAAGAGGAGGAGAGTTTAGTGTCGGAGGTCGTGGATGAGTCTCCTCCTTCATCCATTTTTTATTTAGAGGAGGAAAGCGGGGACAAAGATGTTGTGGAAGAGGACGCTAGGGCGGCAGAAGGTTGGTTTGGTGTAGAAGGCTTACAGATGTACATGTTTGAGCCCTTGCCTCGCAACGCTGCCAGTTCTGATAGCTCTACGCCTGCCGAAGAAATAGATGTCCAACCCCGTGAACACTGGGACGGAACTCAGTGGGAAAGGAAATTATTCTGATTTCTTATTTTAACCGTTAGATATATTAGCTGCGACATACAGTCAAGATGCTATGACCGAAATATTTGATTGACAGATGACCGTTTATATATTATTGACCAAATTTAGGTGTTCAGTCTGACGTATAACTAACTGGCCTGCATAAAATGATGGAAAAAAACCTGCGATGGACTGGCAGACCTGTCCAGGGTGGACCCCCACATCTCGCCTGTACACAGTTGGAGCACCAGCACCCCTCCGACCCCAGATATAAGCGTGATGGAAAATGCATGGATATATCTCCATTAATAAATAAATTATCTTTTTTTTTTTCTTTCTTGTCAATCTTTATTTCTATTTAATTCTCTTAAATTAGCTAATTAAAGTCTCCTTAGCTGGATGCTGTTGGTAGAACCAATACTGACAGACTGATCTGTGCAGGTCTACTCTGATCCGCTGCAGATATCTGATTAATCAGATGGTAAATTCATCTTCAGGATGAATCTGAGCGGATCCATCAATACAGAGCAACCCTTTCCTCTCATTATAGAAATGAGCAGTTTTGTTTTGTTGAGTCCTTACATCAAAACATACAAAAAATGACAGCCCTCTGTGCCCCAAGGGGATGGGTTAAATGCAGAGAAGTAATTTCCCTCTGGGATTATTAGAGTATATAAAATACAAAAAAAAAAATAAAATAAATAAATCAGTCCTCCACTTCTTCCTGACATGAACAAAGACGCCGTAGAGTTTGTCCAGCTCCTTGTCAGAGTCCTCTGATTTGGTGTGAACTGGGATGATCACCAGATCTTTCAGAACTGGGAGGAGATCAGACAGATATCAAGCTTATAAACATTTTTGCATAGATAATTTTACATTTATTACCACAAGCCATCTCTCACCTGTATTTAGGCACCTGAACCGAAGGATGTACGGATCCCTGGCAAACACGTCCAGCCCTTCGGTCTTCTCATCATCAAACTGGTACGAGCCCACCAGGTCAACCAGGTCGTCCCTGCAAACACAAAAACGCACGACTTTATTTAAAAAGCTGTTTAAAAACAATAAAGCAGATCAGAGATTTAGAGCGTCACTAAAAGCAAC
Organism: Cyprinodon diabolis; assembly: GCA_030533445.1. Taxonomy (NCBI): domain Eukaryota; kingdom Metazoa; phylum Chordata; class Actinopteri; order Cyprinodontiformes; family Cyprinodontidae; genus Cyprinodon; species Cyprinodon diabolis. Next base: position 25,516,088 of record CM060068.1, read on the forward strand.
GAGTCTGGCACTCTGAGAAAACAGAAGATGCACACAAATGGAAACAGTTAGCCTCTAAAGGCCAGAACACACTGAAAAGGCTGAGTCAGAGCTACAGAGTCTGATGAGATTAAAACATCTTTAAAAGACTTTCTTTTGTTATGTGACATACAACCCGACTGAAAACCTTATTCTTTTCATTTTCACAATTAGGAAGATTTACGTCTATATCATTATGGCTGATAATGCATGATAACCATCATTGTATCCTGTATGCATTTCTGACCTATTTGACATCATGGAAAACCAACCACTGTGCTGCCATTGCTGCTCTACTTAATATAAACACCCACAATCCTTTGCTTCATTACTGTCACCGTCTCAGCAAAACACAAATATGGAATATGGAAATTTTATTACTTTATTAATATTTTTTATCTTTGATATCATTTCTTTATTTAACAATTTAGTGATTTAGCTAAACCAAAAATCAAATAATAAATCAAGAAATAAAAAAAAAACAGAAATTCAATCTGAACGTTAGGTGCACGTCTGTTATTCAGGCTCAGATAAACTACTTTAGGCAGTTTGTGAACTAAATTAGCCTGCCAATGAACGGATGAATTAATGGGTTAATGGATGAATAAACAGATGAACGAATTAATGGATGGATGAATGAATGAATGAGGGAATGAATATATGGATGAATGGATGGAAGGGTGAATGAATATATGGATGAATGAATGGATGAACAAATGGGTCAATGAATGGAAGAATGAATGGATGAATCAATGGATGAATTAATTGATGATTGAATGAATGAATGGATAAATGAATGAGGGAATGAATGGGTGAATAAATATATGGAGGATTGCATGGATGGGTGAATTAATATATGGTGAATAGATGAATGAATGGATGAATTATTGATGATGAATGAACGTCTGGGTGAATGGATGGATGGCTGAATGAATATATGGATGAATGGATGGATGGGTGAATGAATGGATGAACGAATGTCTCAATGAATGAATGAATGAATGGATGAGCTATTGATGATGAATGAACGGATGGATGTATGGATGGATGGGTGAATGAATATATGGATGAATGGATGAATTAATGGATGATTGGATGAATGAATGGATGAATGAATGGATGGATGGATGAATGGATGGATGGGTGAACAAATGGGTCAATGAATGGAAGAATGAATGGATGAATCAATGGATGAATTAATGGATGACTGAATTATTGGATAGATGAATGAATGAATGGATGGTGAATAGATGAATGAATGGATGAATAATTGATGAATGAACGGGTGGATGAATGAATGGATGAATGAATCAATGAATGTGAATAATGGATGGATGAAGGAATGGGTGAATGAATTGATGAATGGAGTCTCACCTGTACAGGAACATGAACTGCTCCTTGTAACGTGTTCGGCCCAGGCGGGTGCTGATTTTCAGGGTGTAGTGATGTTTCCGGTTGGCCCTGAGCGGACACACAGAAATGCGTTTCTCAGTTTAAGTTTCCTCCAAAGAAAAGCCGGAGGAAGAAGTTCAGGATGATAGAATTCACCTTTCCACCCTTTATAAAAAGCATTGTTATGACCGCAGCAGTATGGAAAGTCAATGGGTATATATTTCCATCCAGTAATTTCTGTCACAGTTATCACAGCTGCGTTGGTGAGTGGTGCTGGTGTCTATCTCCAACTGTCTATGGGTGAGAGGCGGGGGCCACCCTGGACAGGTCTCCAGACAATCGCAGGGCAACACAGAGACGAACAGGACAAACAACCATTCACACCCACACCTAACCCCCAGATTCCACATACTCCGTCAGCGCTCCGCTCCGCTCCGCCCCGCTGACGTACGTCGTGCGGAGCGCTTGTCTTTCATGGAAATCAATGAGAGCTGTTCCACATCCACCGCTACTCCTCCCCACGTCTCCGTCCACGTACGTCTTCTCCGTCCGTCACCGACAAATTACGGAGCCGAACAATTTTTGCTCCGCTCCGGTCCGGCAAGGTCAAGATCCGCAATTGCAATCGCACCAAACAGGAAAAAGAACATCGACAAATTCCGGTTTGTCAAATTAAAATATAGCAGCAACAGATCGGTGACTAGAAATTATAGCACAATTATAGCAGATTTCTCATCTCTATCAAAATAGTTATTTTATACCGACGGACTTATAATCAAATCCATTCAAAAGAAACTTCTTATTACAGGAATGAAAAGAGATGCTGAGTTTGGGAGTAGAGAACAAGTTCATTCAAAAAAGCAGTTTTGAATTATCCTTATCCCCGTTACAAAAATCTAAAAACATCTATATATATTTGGGCAGAAACTGAACATATGCTGGATGATGGTGGGATTTTTTTAATATGTCATATTAAATTAAGCGCTCACAGGGTTCATACAGGAATGAGTGACTCTAATTTAATGCTATTTTAATGCTATTAGAAATGATTTTAATGCCATCAACAAGAACCATGTACACAAGTTATTAGTGTACATGAAATATGAAGGAGCTGTAAGCACAGTTCCATGACTCCTGTATGTATGTAAACACACACACACACACATATATGTATATATATATATATATATATATATTCTCTATCTTTTTCTCCGCCTCGAGCTTCCTTTCCGAACATACGGCTTTATGATCAGTTCCACGCAAATTAATAGCAATATAATATATCTGACGAAATTGTTTTTATAAGCATTTTTTATTAAAGAATTATAAATACTTCGATAAACATATTGAAATAATTTTAGTGCCAATTAAGGCCTTGATTTAAAAAAGAAATGATTATTTTTAATGATTCCCAGAAACCCTGGTTCATTTCGCGCATGCTCTCTACGATCTCCAAGAAACTCAGAGCGGAGTGGTCTGGAGCCACAGCGGATGCTGTAGGCTTTGCTTTGTGCAGGCGGTCTGGAGCGCAGCGGGGCGCTTACGGAGTATGTGGGATTTCGGGGTAAAGAGGATCTAGAGAAGCCAATTAACCTAACAGTCATGTTTTTGGACTGTGGGAGGATGCCAGAGTACCCGGAGAGAACCCACACCTCCTCAGGGAGAACATGCAAACTCCATGCATAAAAACCCCAGGCTAGGAATCGAACCCGGAACCTTCTTGCTGCAAAAAATCTATGCTTTGATTTTGTTTATTTTTGTGTTTTAAGCTTGATCCTAAAATGAGAATTTTAATTCCCACTATCATAGGCTGTGCAATACAGTATCGAACGATGATTTTCTAATTTTCAAGGGGCTTTCGAGTTCTAAAAGATAAATTTATCACTTCGATACACATTTGCTGTTTCATAGAATCGTAGATTACAATTTCTAGTAGAAAATAGGCACATCTCATTGCATATTCAATACAAGTCTTATTTACATTTATAAAAATCCATCACAATGAAATAAGTCTGTTAATGGAGCATAATACTGTACTTCGGTATCCAATATAGGATAATGGAGTTGAGGTGGAAATTTTGGAAGCCAACTATCAGCTCTCAAGGTACTGTACCTGATGGGTGTTCAAATACTTATTTTGCTATACACACACGCTGTGAATTATATTCACAGCATAAAATTGCTTGTTGCAGCCAATGACACATCGGCATATTTTTGGCACGCCTCCGTGAATGTACCAAGACGACTGCAAGCAACTTCAGTTTTTCCACTCTTTGCTTTCCAGTGAATAAGTAGAGATCGAAGGCAGGAAAGCACAAACTGGAGGGTTATGGCTGGTTTGGGTCATAAGAAACTTATTCCCGAATTTGTCCAAAAAAAAAAAAAAAAAAAAAAAAAAAAAAGTACAAATTACATGCTCATAAACATAATCAATGGGTCAAGAAATTGAAACATCTCAAGATGGGCAAATGTTCTACTCTAGCCATTTTAGAGATGGCAGCTACAAAAATTATTTTAGACATTAGATTTACACACAGGATATTAGTTATTAGTAATTTATTTCAGCAAATAATTAAAGCAGCTACAATGGAAAATGAAACATCATCAGCACCCAGCTTTCATCTGGCTGTGAGGGGGCAGTGGTTTGTTCAGGTGGATGCCCACAGTCAGCCCAAACTCCTGGCTGGAATGCTTCTCATGGACATCAGGCTTCAACTGGAAAGCCTTCTCATCAAAGCAGTCCAAGGGAATGAAGGACAGAGGCTTTTCCTCCAGAAGTCCTTGCAGTCGTGTGCGCCAGCTATCCAGCATGGTCTTGCGATCTTCAGCTGCAGCAGAAGAAGGAGCCCAGAAGATCTGAGGAGCCAGAACCTGGAAGCCACAGTAGTGCAGGATGCCATTCTGCAGAGAGAAATTCCATTGCTTGTATGTGTCCATGTTGTGTAGTTACAGTAGCCAAAACAGACATTACCTGCAGTGGCCACAGTGTAACATTCATGTCTCCATTAATACCAGTTGGGCTGAACATGGATTCCAGAGATCCAGTGGTGAAGGACAGCATGGCTTTCTTGTCCTAAAAGCAGGAACAGGTTAAAGATAATAGATGCCATGAAATTATTCCTTATTAAAGTCTCACCTTGAAGATTCCCTGGCTGTAGCGCTTCTCTTTAGAGAAGGCAAAGCCATTGGTGAGAACACGGTCAATCCAGCCTTTCAGGATGGCAGGAACACTGAACCAGTACATGGGGAACTGAAGGAGAGAACACAGTTAAGCAACATGGAGCATTTATCACCATATTACAGATATCCAGCAGTACCTGAAAAATGATGAGGTCTGCCTCAGTGAGCTTAGTTTGCTCCTTTGTGATGTCATCTGACAGTTTCCCCTGCTCCCATGCAAGTTTAGACTCTTCCAGATAACAGAAGTTCTCAGCATTTTTCACACCCCCTGCTCAGGAATTTTTAAATATTAGGTAATTGACATATTTGATCAGAAGATTTCCAGTTATACCTTTGATGTCTTCAGCTGTAGCAGTGGCTTTAAAACTCATGGCATACAGGTCAGAGACTTCCACTGTGCAGCCCTGAGCAGTCAGGACCTCTACAGCAGCATTTTTAGCTGCAGCATTGAATGATCCAGAGCTCTGGTGAGCAAACACGATCAGCACTTTCTTTCCTACTAAGACATAAAAAACTAGATTTACCAACCTTTGATATCAAAAGCATTTTATTTCTAAATCCTAACTAAATTAAGCACAAAGGAAATGCCCCAACAGCACAAAAATTGGTGAGGAAATGGAAAAGGTTTACATTACCCATTTTACCAGCTGCTCAATCTTGTATGGCAGTTTAAAAGATAAAACAAACTCAAAGCTGCTTCATGTAGAGGAAAAACCTTTTGCTAGTTTTATACATTTCCATTGTTTGTACATTAGCTGACACAGGTGTCTTCAATTAGACTCAATTAGCCCCTTCCGGTGATGGAAGTGAGGTTTTTTTCTTCTCCTTTTTCTGATAAACTTTTGTTAGGCTCTGAGCTGTCTTGGCATAATGCTGCCCCCCACTGGTCTTATGGTATAGATTTAAATTTTGAGATATTGGCAAGTAGTGTGAAAAAACCTGAGCTCCACTTTATCTAATCATTTAGAATTAGAAAAAAATCTTTATTTGCAATAAAATGAAGGCTATTAAAAATCACAAAATTACGTAGACAAGTGATGTGAAGAATTTAGTAAAAACAGTAGGAGACGTTGATTTCAGCTTGACACCAGAGCTGATTGTAATATCCTCATTGAAAACATTTCAGTAATTGGACATGGAAGGGTAGGGTCACCAACTCCTTTAAATAAATAAAATAAAGGACAGTTCTTGGCCAAGCTCTGTCTTTACTACTGTCTGTGGAATAATATTGTGAACATTTGACCTTAACCTAATAAAACATTTATATGGTTTTTTTCTAAATATGGTACAGTTCTGTTTTTTAGGGAACCGAGGAAAACCCCAACAGAAAGATTTATGCATCTCACTACAAGTTGGCTGCATGCTCAAGTCACAAGATGGTGCTGTTGTGCAGAACATCCCTGGCATGTACAGTATGTGCAAGGTTTGACTTTGAAATGATACAGTGTATAAGTATACATGTCTCTTTTCAATACTTGGAAGAGAAACATAAACACAGTTAAAGATGATGAAATGCTCTCAATCTGCAGGTTTACTAATATTCCTATAATTTCTAAAAGTAGAATGGGAGGCAGATCTTTTAGTTATCAGACTCCTCTCCTGTGGAACCCACTACCATTTTTAGTCCTTGAGGCAGACACCCTGTCTACTTTTAAGACAAGGCTTAAAACTTTCCTTTTTGATAAAGCTTATAGTTAGAGTGGCTCAGGTTATCCTGCGATATCTCTATAGTTATGCTGCTATAGGCTTAGACTTCTGGAGGACAAAAGGACCCCTATTTCATCATTCTGCTTCAATCTATCTCTATTGTCCCTCTCTGCAGAATCTGTTGGTTCAATCTCCAACGTTATGCTCTCTCTGCTTTTTCTCATAGTATCTTTGCCTCATCTCTTCGTGTTTGGCTGTGACATCATCCTGGAGAGAAATATCAGCTCTGCTGCTGCCTTCAACACCTTTGTTTATTGATAGTGGAGATCGGCCTGTTTTTCCAGTGCATTCTTGTTTCTCTGTGACTGGCTCGATGTGCTCTCTTCATCCTCTGACATGGGAGTTGGCTCAGAGACGGGGGCCGCCTTTTACAGTTGTTTTTTGTATCTCTGCTTCTGTATCGTTGAACCCCAGTTGGCCTCAGCAGATGGCCGCTCACACTGAGCCTGGTTCTGCTGGAGGTTCCTTCCTGTTAAAAGGGATTTTTTCCTCTCCACTGTCGCTACAAGCATGCTTAGTGTGAGGGATTGCATTAGAGTCAAAGATTCAATGCAATCAACTGGTTTTCCTTAGACAGAAAACTTTAAATCAATTTGACTGTATGATCTGTTGAACTGTAAAGTGCCTTGAGATGACATGTGTTGTGAATTGGCACTATAGAAATAAACTGAATTGAATTGAATCAAACCGAATTGATGAATATGAACATCTCTTTACAGGACTAGAATGGTTGCTAGGTGAACACAAAATAAGACTGAACTCAGGTGTAAACCTGTGAATCATACACTGAGAATGTTGCTATGCAGGAAAGAGTCATCGAACAGTTTCACAAGATAGAAAAAGCTTATACTTTTGCAAAGCAGTCAGAGCCTAATTAGTAGGTGGACAACATGTTGACGGTTTTCATCAAGGAAAAATAAGGATTTGTATGATATTTAAAGATCCTAAAACAGAAGAGCAATATAACTACATTTTTTATATTGAATTTTTTTAATATTTTTTTTTTTAATTAAACAATTCACATTTATAAGAAAAAAAACTACATTCTCTTATTTCAAGTGCATAATATCAATATTACATTAAGGTTAAAAATATTAATTCCATTGAAAAATCATTTGTTATTCAAATAGCAGGTACATTTATTTTAAGAAATTTTTATAAATGTATTGATCGTTTTTGAAGTGTTAAAAGGAGACCTAGCAGAATGTTGTGTTTACTTAACTCTTATTAATTAGCATTTACATTAGCACCTCTTTCCTCCATCAGTTTTCAGACCAAATGATTCTTTTACTTCTGTAACAGTGCAGCCATGGCATTTACAGCTCTTGTAATTTGCCAATGCTTGGCTTTTTACTGGTCCTGTAACTCTGCTGCTCTGCTGTCAGGAAAGCTTCAATCTGCTGGTCTTTTGAGTTCAGAGGCGTGCACCTTATATGGAATTATCAGGGTGGTGTTTATGCAGTTTTATATTTCTTGGGAATGTGCATCAATGGACTGCATCACATTAATGATCATTCACTGAAATTAACATTGGCCCCTGGCAGTGCCGAGTGGGATAGAAAAAGACTGAACAAACTAGTAAGAAAGGCTGCTTCTGTCCTAAGCTGCACTGTGGACTTAGTGAAGGAAGTGGCTGACCTCTGAGCCCTAGAACAGCAAGTCTGCAGTGCAGACTCACTGGAAATTAAAGAGGGTGTAATGGCGAACGAAATACTTGACAATTAAATGCAAGTTCTGTTGGTTTACTCTCTTTATCATTTGAAGTAAAGTTCCTTTTTATACACTTAACTGTATTCATTTCCTAAGTAAAAAATGTTTAATTTCATGTCAAACTGCACAGAGCTATAGCCATGCATATAGGGCATCACTGAGTTTCATTAGCAATGACTGCTTTGCCTTTCTGGTAGAGGGAAAAGGGCATTCCATTTAGGCCCCCTCTGCAGTGCGAATGTGATGATAGTGAAGCAGTGGTGCATAGGGGCAGTTTGGGCCCAAACCCTCCTGCATGAAAGTATACTTGTGATCCAAGAAGCAAATTACCATCCTTTCCAAGTAGTGCAATTTATATTCAGGATCCACTGGTTCCTTGATTATACCCCCCCATAAAATAATCACAGGAACTACAGGGTTATAAAATCCAATATGCACAAGCACAAACTTTTTTGTTCTATATTTATTCCAAACATTAAGGCAGCTACAATGAAAAACATGGCATCTTATCAGCATCCAGCCTTCATCTGGCTGTGAGGGGGCAGTGGTTTGTTCAGGTGGATGCCCACAGTCAGCCCAAACTCCTGGCTGGAATGCTTCTCATGGACATCAGGCTTCAACTGGAAAGCCTTCTCATCAAAGCAGTCCAAGGGAATGAAGGACAGAGGCTTTTCCTCCAGAAGTCCTTGCAGTCGTGTGCGCCAGCTATCCAGCATGCCCTTGCGATCTTCAGCTGCAGCAGAAGAAGGAGCCCAGAAGATCTGAGGAGCCAGAACCTGGAAGCCACAGTAGTGCAGGATGCCATTCTGCAGAGAGAAATTCCATTGCTTGTATGTGTCCATGATGTGTGGTTACAGTAGCCAAAACAAATGACATTACCTGCAGTGGCCACAGTGTAACATTCATGTCTCCATTAATACCAGTTGGGCTGAACATTGATTCTAGAGATCCAGTGGTGAAGGACAGCATGGCTTTCTTGTCCTAAAAGCAGGAACAGGTTAAACAAGATTATAGATTCCACCAAAACCTTCCTTATTAAAGTCTCACCTTGAAGATTCCCTGGCTGTAGCGCTTCTCTTTAGAGAAGGCAAAGCCATTGGTGAGAACACGGTCAATCCAGCCTTTCAGGATGGCAGGAACACTGAACCAGTACATGGGGAACTGAAGGAAAGAATACAGTCGATACAACATGGAGCATTTATCGCCATATTACAGATATCCAGCAGTACCTGAAAAATTATGAGGTCTGCCTCAATGAGCTTAGTTTGCTCCTTTGTGATGTCATCTGACAGTTTTCCCTGCTCCCATGCAAGTTTGGTCTCTTCCAGATAACAGAAGTTCTCAGCATTCTTCACATCCCCTGCTCAGGAATTTTTAAATATTAGGTAATTGACATATCTGATCAGACAATTTCCAGTCATACCTTTGATGTCCTCAGCTGTAGCAGTGGCTTTAAAACTCATGGCATACAGGTCAGAGACTTCCACTGTGCAGCCCTGAGCAGTCAGGACCTCTACAGCAGCATTTTTAGCTGCAGCATTGAATGATCCAGAGCTCTGGTGAGCAAACACGATCAGCACTTTCTTTGCTGTCAAAAGATAGACTAGATTGAATCAAAGTATAAAATATCAACATAAAATGTTGACATCACCCATTACTTAAACTTTAATATTCAGAAATACATGAGGGTTTTTGGAGAATGTGGTATAAAATTAACAACTTTACCCATTCTGGAACAAGTGCGTTAAACCAACTTCAAAAGAAAAAAAACACACACTGTATATATAAAAAGCCTTTCGGCTGCTTTTATACACTTATGCTACTAAGCAGGTCTAAGCTGATCCAGGTGTGTTCAATCAGAATTCAGCAGGACCTCAGCTGAAAGAGATGAGATGAGATGAAATCATCTTACATTTACTGAAAGTTGCAACTGATATTGTGGCTCAGAGATAATATTCATTGGGTTTTAAATATCTTCTGAAAAACAATGTTATCTGCTACAATAAAAAAAGAGTTTTAACTAAAGTTAAGCCTGAACTTTTACTGAATATCTTTGGTAAAGGTAAAACACTTAATACCCAGGTGTGTGTGTGTGTGTGTGTGTGTGTGTGTGTGTGTGTGTGTGTGTGTGTCTGTTTAAGTATGTTGGGTTTAGTTGTTGTGCACGTTTTAAGATTTATATTGGATTTTATGTTGTTCAAATGTTCAAAATGTTCAATAATGCACAGTATATATATGTAACAGCCCTATTTGCACTGTCAACATTTGTTATTTATATAAAGTGTGGGTGAACCTAAACTGTATGGCTATGCTGTGGTTCCTGTAGGCTTTGCGTGCGGGGGGGGCGGGGGGGGGGATGGGGGGGTTTGAACTGCCGCGCAAATTCCAAAAGTCACGTATGGCAAGCCAAGAAGGTCACATTTCGCATTGAATTGTCGCGTTAAGATTGAAGTTAACCCGCAAAAAACTCGCGTTCTCCCGAGATTACGCCGCTTTTTACGCCGTCTTTTACCAACAAGCGCCGCCTTTTACGCGCGTCATGATAGTACCGCAAGACGCGCGTTAAATACGCGCGTTCTGACCGACACAACGCGCGTATTTAACGCGCGTTTTCCTAATATGAAAATTATGTCCTTCCTTCTTTTCCCACAGCCAATGCATTTGAACTGGTTGCATCCAATCGCTGATCAAGGCAGCCAGACCAAGAAAGTTCAGCACAGATCTGCTTTGTGGAAAACTCTGCACAGAGCTCAATGTTGCAGCATTGCCAAAATTCACTGCATTGCCGTTTCATAAAGCCTTAATGTTAGGAATATATCCACTACATACACTTTGCTGTTATTTTGAATCCATTCCTTGCCTATTTTCATGTAAAAACGTTTTGCATCAACATGCATCGCCAACTAATGTTTTGTATTTACAGGTATTATTCGGAATGTTTCACCACCTCTTACTACCGACAGGTGGTGTAGTGGGTTAGGTAACCGCCTTCAATGTAAATCTTTTGCTTCGTGGCAGGATCGAATCCGGCAGAGGCAGTCCGACTTTTCCCTTTATATTCTGTCTTGTCTCCAACCAAGCCCATTTATTTATTTATTTTTTTCTGAGAATATAATCATAAATGTAGCCTACTTCACTGCAGAAAGCATTATGAGCTTGGGAAAAGGTTAGTGATATGCAGGAAACATACAGAAAACAAGTCAGACCGACACATTTTCTGGAAGACAAGTGGCCCCTTTATTGTCATTTTATTAGCACTATGTAAAAAGTTGTTACATGACAGAATGAATGGCGATGGATCAAAAACAACAGAGAAGTGGGCTACATACATGGATTATATTCTTGGTTAGAGGCAAGAGAGAATATCAAAGGCATAGGTTTGATTTCAGCTTTGGTAGGGACACTATTTGTCTTCAGTTTCATTGGTCTAATGTCATTGGTCCTTTGCAAAAATATGCATACTCTTTTTTTTTATGCTTAATGTGAGCATCAGGCTTTGATGTGTTTAAAGAGAACAGCATAATTTCTTCCTAGATTAATCTTATAAGCACTACACTCACTAGATGCTGTTTAGCAATGTTTGAAGCATCACTGGCTCTGATCAATGTGCAATTAGGACTTTTTTCCACTTTGAAAATGTTTGCATTTAAACTTACCAGCCACTAAGACAGAAGGTAAATACATTCCTATTTAACCAAATATAGTCTAAATATGCCTGTTATATGTTGACTTATCATGTGTTTTCTTTTGAAGATATATAATTGTGCAGAGGTAAACAGGTGAAACCCACTCTTATTTTTTTTATCTAATATGCTCTCTCTGTGTCATGCAAAATAATACATTCAAGGGACGGCAAATAAATGTATTGTACTTACATGAGCACTGGAACTATAAGAGGAACTGACACTGAGCATTTTGAAATATTAACTTCACTATACAAGTTGTACATCTGGGCTGTAGTTACTCTATGTAGCCCATTTCATAATTTTTTTTCTATGGCTAAAACAATTAATCATATCTATCAATAATTTAAATAATCGTCAACTGATTTAGTAATTGATTAATAATTAACTGGAGTATAGAGCCACTAAAATGGGCCTTTAGCCAATAGAGCGACCCACTTAGAGCAGGAATTATACCAAGATTATGAAAAAATATGTAAACATTTTGCATTTAAGACAAAAAAACTTTTAGTCTGTCAATATTCTCCATCCAGAACTCCTCAAGAGGAAACGTTTCTGTTTCACCTGGGGTCATTTCTTAACAAAATCTACTTTAAGGAACCTTTGGGTGATCTGATTATTAATCAATTCATCAAAAAATTAATCAACAGATTAATCAATTTGCAGAATAATCATTAGTTTCAACCCTTATTTTATGATAGCATTCCAAACACATTTCTTCCATCATGCAGCACTGAAGGGCAGCTGCTTCACCCTGAGGCTACCCTCCATCATTATATCTGTTTCCTACAATAATTTAATGTTTCTATTATACAAGTGCATTTATAATAGTAAAGGATTAAATGTAACAACCTTTTATCATCGTCCTATATTGCTTGCTGTTTAAATAGCTCCTTATGTCTATTTTCTTTTTTAGTGGCATCATCTATAAACACAACACTAAGAATCAGCCTAAGTTTATTCAAATATTATATCACTTTTAACAATTATAAAAGACAATATAACACTATCTTATCTGTAATGTAACTGTTGTTAAAATTAAATGTAACATCTAAATAACGTAGTACCTGTTTTCTGGATACACCCCCAATGGAAGGTGCTGCACCCATACCTTGTCTCCTACTCCACAATGAAAATGTAGACTCTTGCACATTTGGATCTTGTTCTAGTACACATAAGTAAAGGTATTGACTAGTGGTCAAAGGTAGTGGGAAATAGATAATAGTTCATAATAAATAAAAAAGATGAAAGAATCCAGTATCCAGTTCTCTCTAGAAAAAGAGACACACCTTGCCTATATTGTTCCCCAGCTTTGGTGCAAACACCTGTTTGTTGCTCTGCCAGTAGCCTACTTGTTATATGGCGCCATCTGCAGACTGAAAGAACATTTATGTGACGTGGTTAATATATATATATGTATATGTAGGAGACAGAGAACATGAGCTATGGGGATCATCAAACCTCCACTGGCTCAACTAAGCAAGTTTTTTCTCATTGCACTAATAACACTTTTAATAAGAAATGTTCCTGTTAATTTAATTTTAACAGCAGTTGCTCCATGGCTGTATAAAGCATTATGGGAAAAGGTTGGTGATATGCAGGAAAATATACAGAAAACAAGTCAGACCGACAAATTTTCTGGAAGACAGGTGTCCCCTTTATTGTCATTTTATTAGTACAATATAAAAAGTTTTTACATGACAGAATGCATGGCGATGGATCAAAAACAGTGAAGTAGGTTACATTTATGGTTATATTCTCAGAAAAAAATAAATAAATAAATGGGCTTGGTTGGAGACAAGACAGAATATAAAGGGAAAAGTCGGACTGCCTCTGCCGGATTCGAACCTGTCACGAAGTAAAAGATTTGCTTTGAAGGCGGTTACTTAACCCAGTGTTTTTCAACCTTTTTTGAGCCAAGGTACATTGTTGTCATTGAAAAAATCACAAGGCACACCACCAACCAAAAATGTAAACAAATGATTCTCTATAGCCACCTATATTAAGTATATAGTCATTCTTATCAAAGTGTCTTGAATAGGAATCAAATAAACACAAGTAATTTTTTATCATATTTTATATTTCACTACTGTATTTTCAGGACTATGAGGCGCATATAAACGTCTTTTTTCCCCTCAAAATGTGCGGCGTGCCCTTTGGTGCGGTGCGCCCTATGTGTGTTGTTACTGCGGACTTTTGAGACCACCTCATTGAGGAGATGATGAGAGAGTGGCTGAATGTACAGGTGCTGGTCATAAAATTAGAATATCATGAAAAAGTAGATTGATTTAAGTAATTCCATTTAAAAAGTGAAACTTGTATATTATATTCATACATTACATACAAACTAATATATTTCAGATGTTTATTTTGTTTAATTTTGATGATTACAAATGACAACAAATGAAAATCTCAAATTCATCATATCAGAAAATTAGAATATTGTGAAAAGGTTCAAAATTGATGGCCCCTGGTGCCACACTCTAATCAGCTAATTAACTCAAACCACCTGCAAAAGCCTTTAAATGGTCTTTCAGTCTAGTTCTATAGGCTACACAATCATGGGGAAGACTGCTGACTTGACAGTTGTCCAAAAGACGACCATCGACACCTTGCACAAGGAGGGCAAGACACAAAAGGTCATCGCTAAAGAGGCTGGCTGTTCACAGAGCTCAGTGTCCAAGCACATTAATAGAGAGGCGAAGGGAAGGAAAAGATGTGGTCGAAAAAAGTGTACAAGCAAGAGAGATAACCGCACCCTGGAGAGGATTGTGAAACAAAACCCATTCAAAAATGTGGGGGAGATTCACAAAGAGTGGACTGCAGCTGGAGTGAGTGCTTCAAGAACCACCACACACAGACGTATGAAAGACATGGGTTTCTGCTGTCGCATTCCTTGTGTCAAGCCACTCTTGAACCACAGACAGCGTCAGAAGCGTCTTGCCTGGGCTAAAGAGAAACAGGACTGGACTGCTGGTGAGTGGTCCAAAGTCATGTTCTCTGATGAAAGTAAATTTTGCATTTCCTTTGGAAATCAAGGTCCCAGAGTCTGGAGGAAAAGAAGAGAGGCACTTCATCCACGTTGCTTGAAGTCCAGTGTAAAGTTTCCACAGTCAGTGATGGTTTGGGGTGCCATGTCATCTGCTGGTGTTGGTCCATTGTGTTTTCTGAGGTCCAGGGTCAACGCAGCCACATACCAGGAAGTTTTAGAGCACTTCATGCTTCCTGCAGCTGACCAACTTTTTGGAGATGCAGATTTCATTTTCCAACAGGACTTGGCACCTGCACACAGTGCCAAAGCTACCAGTACCTGGTTGAAGGACCATGGTATCCCTGTTCTTAATTGGCCAGCAAACTCTCCTGACCTTAACCCCATAGAAAATCTATGGGGTATTGTGAAGAAGAAGATGCAATACACCAGACCCAACAATTCAGAAGAGCTAAAAGCCACTATTAGAGCAACCTGGGCTATCATAACACCTGAGCAGTGCCACAGACTGATCGACTCCATGCCACGCCGCATTGCTGCAGTAATACAGGCCAAAGGAGGCCCAACTAAATACTGAGTGCTGTACATGCTCATACTTTTCATGTTCATACTTTTCAGTTGGCCAACATTTCTATAAATCCTTTGTTTTTATTGGTCTTCAGTAATATTCTAATTTTCTGATATGATGAATTTGAGATTTTCATTTGTTGTCATTTGTAATCATCAAAATTAAACAAAATAAACATCTGAAATATATGAGTTTGTATGTAATGTATGAATATAATATACAAGTTTCACTTTTTAAATGGAATTACTGAAATCAATCTACTTTTTCATGATATTCTAATTTTATGACCAGCACCTGTAAGGAGACCAGGTGTTTTTTTTTCCACTCATCACCATCGCTGTTAATCTGTGACTCCATGCGTGCCCATCTCACAGCTGATGTGAAAAACATGGTGAAACAAATGAATGCTGTGCTCGCTGTTATTCAACCGCTCGACATCGGTGTGAACCGGACGCAGCAGGTGCAGCAGAAGCAGCGAGTTTACATGCAAAGTCAATGGTTGACGCGCGTATAGGCGCAGCAACGCGCTGCTGCGTTGAATTGAAGTTTTGCTGCTGGAAGCGGCGCATCAACCAATCAGAGAAGCTGATCTGGGAGCTGACAGCGAGACAGACACATCGCTCTGATGACATATGATATTAAGGCAAATGAAAGGGGCTGGATGGATGAGGAGATGATGAAAGAGTGGCTGAGGCAGGTGTATGTGAGGAGACCAGGTGGTTTTTTTCCACGCATCACCATCGCTGTTAATCTGTGACGCCATGCGTGCTCATCTCACAGCTGATGTGAAAAAAAAGGTGAATCAAATGAACGATGTGCTCGCCGTTATCCCGGGGGTCTGACAAAGGAACTTCAACCGCTCGACATCGGTGTGAACAGGTGTCGAGGAGCCGCACGGCACGCAAAGTGACTGACAGCGAAGAAGGGGAAATTGGCATGTCTGGTTTAGCGCAGCTGTTTAATTCAGAAACAGAGGATGATAACTTTGATGGATTCGATTAATACTTTGTAATAAATACTTGAATAAAGCACAAACATACTCAGTTTTGCTCCCGCTCTATTTTTCTACCTGAAAACTTAATTTAACAGCAGCCTCTGGGCCGGGTCTCCTCCGGTTTCACCGCGGCGGCTGGCAGGTGTTTTTCATCTAAATAATCTAAATCTTGCAGCTATATTTGCTGTGATCAGTGGGGATAAAGTAGTTTTAATATGTTTTTAAGTGAGAAAGTCCACCTGCAAACTTAATCATTGCAGTCAGTTCATCCAGATTATCATCCTGCCTATACTATTTCTGTCGGAGCACCGACAGTAGAAATCCCTTCAACAGCAGCCTCTGGGCTGGGTCGCCTCCGGGTTCACCGCGGCAGCTGGCAGGTGTTTTTCATCTAAATAATCTAAATTACAGCGCCCAGTCATCAGCGATGTGTCTGTGTTTGATTAATACTTTGTAATAAATAAATGAATAAAGCACAATCATAATCAGTTTTGCTCCCGCTCTATTTTTAAATACGCAGTAGAGGTATTTAAAGGTAGTAGAGGACATGTACCTGTAAACCCGCGCCCTATAGTCCGGTGCGCCTTATGTGTGTGTTAAATACAGAAATGGCACACATAACTGAGACTGTGCCTTTTAGTACGGTGCGCCTTATGGTCGTGAAAATATGGTACTACAGCACAGACATTCGAAGATGGCATATTATTTGCAGATAATTCATTTGTTTACAAAATATCTAGACCAATTAGGTGAAATTGGATAATTTACACGGCACACCTGACGATCACTCACACTAGTGTGCCGAGGCACAGTGGTTGAAAAACACTGACTTAACCCACTACGCCACCTCTCGGTAGTAAGAAGTGGTGAAACATTGCAAACATTCATGTTGATGCAAAACATTTTTACATGAAAATAGGCATGGAATGGATTCAAAATAACAGCAAATTGTATGTAGTGGATATATTCCTAACATTAAGGCTTTGTGAAACGGCAATGTAGTGAATTTTGGCAATGCTGCAACATTGAGCTCTGTGCAGAGTTTTCCACAAAGCAGATCTGTGCTGAACTTTCTTGGTCTGGCTGCCTTGATCAGCGATTGGATGCAACCAGTTCAAATGCATTGGCTGTGGGAAAAGAAGGAAGGACATCATTATCATATCAGGAAAACGCGCGTTGTGTCGGTCAGAACGCGTATTTAATGCGCGTCTTGCGGTACTATCATGACGCGCGTAAAGGCGGTGCTTGTTGGTAAAAGACGGCGTAAAAAGCGGCGTAATCTCGGGAGAACGCGCGTTTTTTTCCGGGTTAACTTCAATCTTAACGCGACAATTCAATGCGAAATGTGACCTTCTTGGCTTGCCATAGTCACGTGACAGGCTGCCGCGCGTGGGCAGGGCTCTTAGCGCCAATTCAGAACAACAGTGACGTCACAGCAGAGGTGTGGGCGTGACCATGCCCCGACCTGCAACTGCATTTAAACAGGCTCTCAGCTCATTCACTCAGTGAACAAGCTCAGGAAAGTTTAGCTTGTTTCATTGGACATTAGAACATTAATATTCTTTATTCTACAAAGGTATTTTTTGTGTGTATTCAGGTGAAGCAACTGATCAATCATGCGTTCCCTTCGACGCTTTATTTCACCTCTGCTAAAACTTTATTATTCAGCCGAGTCCACAGTGAACCCCGTCCCGGCCGTCCGTTCCGTCCACGGGGATTGCTTACTAGAGAAGTCTCGCAGAAAAGCTGAAGCTGTCACCTCTGCTTACCAGGAACCAATCACTGAAAATTATCAGACCAATGATCACAAACCAGCCCCTGAAGGACACAGTGAATCCACTGGGAGTCAAACAGAACCTGCACATTTTCAAACGGCTGCACTTACAGCCGTACAACCAGATGATGAAAAAGCCAAACCGGAAGCAGGTCAGCCAAGCTATAGCTCCTCCGTCTATCACTGGGTTGGATCCAAAGTAAGGAATTTACTGGGAGATAATTTTACAGAGGAAGTTTCTGTCTCTGAACCGTCTGCACCGAGGAAACGTTTCACAGAATCACCTCTCATAAAAGACATAGCCAGAAACATTGTGAGCAGACCTGGACCCTCCATGGATGCTCACTGTGGTTGCTTCTACTGTAGAAGAGGATTGACCTGCCCTTATTCATTAGAACCGGGAAAGATTGAAAATAATTTTAATTCAAACGCAGTTGAAGTTTCTGTCTCTGAACCTGCAGCACTAAGGAAACGTTCAACAGAATCACCTCTCATTAAAGAGATAGCCAGAAACATTGTGAGCAGACCTGGATCCTCCATGGATGCTCTGAATAACTGTGGTTGCTTCTACTGTAGAAGAGGATTGACCTGCCCTTATTCATTAGCACTGGGAAAGATTGAAGATGATTTTAATTCAAACGCAGATGAAGTTTCTGTCTCTGAACCATCTGCAGAAGGGAAACCACAGACAGATTCAGACCCACCTGGAGTTAACATAGAAGACAGAGGCAACCCTGAAGCAGGTCAGGTTAAAACTATTTTGTCTGCACTTCTTTTACTAGTAGTTTTGGTTTTCTGTGGAGATCTCTCCCCCTCTCTCCCCCTCTCCCCATCCATCTCTCTCTCTCTCCCCTCTCCCCATCCATCTCTCTCTCCCCCCCTCTCTCTCCCCCCCTCTCCCTCCATCTCTCTCTCCCCCCTCTCCCCATCCATCCCTCTCTCTCCCCCCTCTCCGTCCCCCTCTCTCCGTCCCTCTGTCCCCCTCTCTCTGTCCCCCTCTCGCTGTCCTTCTCTCCCCATCCATCCCCCCCCCTCTCTGTCCTCCTCTCTCCGTCCCTCTCTCCCCCTCTCCCCATCCATCTCTCACCCCTCTCTTCCCTCTCTTTAACTATGACCTGAATGACTGAGGATCTTCACGGGCATGATGAAGAGCACGGGCTAAAGGACTGATCCCTGAGGGACTCCGCAGAGAGAGATGGATGGGGAGAGGGGGAGAGAGAGGGAGGGAGAGAGGGGGAGAAAGAGAGGGAGAGTGGGATGGATGGAGAGAGAGAGAGGGATGTAGTGAGAGGGGGGAGAGAGATGGATGGGTAGAGGGGGAGAGAGAGGGGGAGAGATGGAGGGAGAGAGGGGGAGGGAGGGAGGGAGGGAGGGAGGGAGGGAGGGAGGGGGAGAGAGAGGGATGAAAAGAGAGGGGGAGAGGGAGAGAGAGGGAGAGAGAGAGGGGATAGGAGGGGAGAGAGGGAGAGAGGGAGAGAGAGGGGAAGAGAGGGAGAGAGAGCGGGGATGGGGGGGGGAGAGAGAGAGACGGATGGAGAGAGGGAGAGAGAGAGGGGGAGAGAGGGAGGGAGGGATGACAGGGAGGGAGAGAGGGAGAGAGAGCGGGGATGGGGGGGGAGAGAGAGAGACGGATGGAGAGAGGGAGAGAGAGAGGGGGAGAGAGGGAGGGAGGGATGACAGGGAGGGAGAGAGGGAGAGAGGGGGGAAGAGGGGGAGAGAGGGAAGGAGAGAGGGGGAGAGAGGGAGGGAGGGAGGGATGGAGAGAGGGAGGGAGGGATGACAGGGAGGGAGAGAGGGGGGAAGAGGGGGAGAGAGGGAAGGAGAGAGGGGGAGAGAGAGAGAGAGAGAGAGGGAGGGAGGGGGAGAGAGAGAGAGGGAGAGAGAGGGAAGGAGGGGGAGAGCGGGACCATGGAGCTACCTATAATGAAGGCAACAGGGTGTGCTATCGAGCGGAGATTCAAAGTACCAGGTCTTACTGTGCAAAAACAAGCTATCCGAGAAGACCAAAAAGACTACTCAAAGTCACGCGCAAGGTACGGTCACCATTTTGTGGAAATTTCATTAGAAACAGGCCCGGAAACTCCAAGTAGCTGTTCTCCACCATAAAGTATCTTCTCAAACCAATAACCTACTCACTTACAGAAACTTCAAAAAAGCACTGTAACAATCATCTTGGACTTTTTCACAACAAAAATAAAGTCAATTCATTCTTAATTTCTGGTTCCTCAGCTCTACCCACATAACTGAACTGTTACAGCTTGTAATCTCACAGCCCCTACAATGCCTTCCAGAAATCTCCCAGCATGAGGTTGAAAAGATCATCAAGAGGATGAAACCCACCACCTTGGCCATTGACCCCTTTCCTACAACTCTAGTAAGAGCAAACGCCCCTGCTCTAAGCCCTCTGATTACCACTGTAACAAACAACTCCCTCCATTCCAGCAATGTTCCAACTGCCCATAAAACAGCCATAATCAGACCACTCCTGAAACAATCCACCCTCTATCCAGATACACTTCAAATCACAGGCCCATTTCCAATCTCCCATTTTCTCTAAAGTACCGGAAAAAGTTGATGCCACCCATCTCCAGAACCATCTCAAACAAAAAAAGCTTCTTTTTTTAAAATTCCTGTCTGGTTTTCGCTCTGCTCATAGCACTGAAACAGCCCTGGTTAGAGTCACAAACGATCAACAATTGGCAGCAGATAAAGGATCACCTTCCCTCCTCGTACTCCTTGATCTCTCTGCTGCTTTTGATACTGTAGATCAGGGGTCTTCAACGTTTTCCAGGCCAAGGACCCCCAAACCGATGGCGAGATGGAGCAGGGACCCCCTAATTATATATATTGTATGAAACTGGTCCTATAGTCACTCTATTACAGATGGAGTAATGTTTACGAAAGTAATTTGGCCCTGGGATTATTAAAGTATTTCTGATTCTGATTCCTGGTTGATGGGACAGGTGTTGTGAATGAAACGGTGTCCAGCTTGAAAGTGCTCCTGTTTGTCACTGAATGTGTGCATTGATGACTGAAAGACATCTTCTGCCTCCATTTATCTGTTTACTACAGTGTGTTGAATTCATGTTAACGTGTATTTAAAGACATTTAGATTAGTGGAAAAATATTGCAGGGGGGAATTTAAAAAGAAGTCTAATCAACCAAAACTTTTGCGACCCCCCTGCAGTACCTCCGTGGACCCCCTGGGGGTCACAGACCCTCTGTTGAAGACCTCTGCTGTAGATCAAATTCTTCTAAACCGGCTGCAAAAAAATTCTGGATTCTCTGACGCTGCTCTGAACTGGTCTCAATCATACCTCAGTTATAGAATAGTGTAAATTCTAACAACTTCCCGGCAACACAAAGTCACTGCGGAGTCCCTCAGGGATCAGTCCTTTAGCCCGTGCTCTTCATCATGCCCGTGAAGATTCTCAGTCATCAAGGTCATAGTTAAAGTTAAAAAACAATCCCCTGGACTTTGTTTCCAAGTTTGAAGATGTTTTTCTTCCCATCCAGGAAGCTTTTTCAACTCAAAATGTCAGAAATAGCGTTGAGTTGGAGGTTTTATACAGAGACATAGACAGGTATGGAACATTGCAGGCTAACAAAGAAGCCAAACAACCCCCATTGCAAAGGGGGTCGTCGTTTCTATTTGCACGTTTCCTGAGCAAAAGTAAAATGAAGCATCTGGATTCAGTCGTGTTGAAATAGAAGCTCAAAAACATTCCCTTCGTCTCGACAGTCATTTTAAAACATGGGTGGCATTGAAGATACAAGACGTGGTGCTGATTCCACTTTTCAGATATCCCACATTACTGGTCCAGCCATTTCAAAAAGGTGAAACAAAAAAACACTGGACTTTGTTTCCAAGTTTGAAGATGTTTTTCTTCCCATCCAGGAAGCTTTTTCAATTCAAAATGTCAGAAATAGTGTTGAGTTCCAGGTTTTATACAGTAGCCCAACAAAGCTTAGTTTATGTTTAGAAAACATGCAAATTGAAACGGACGAACGGGTTCACCCCTTTGGAAGGGGGGTCGTTTGGCTTCGTTGTTAGCCTGCAATGCCCCATACCTGTCTATATCTCTGTATAAAGCCTGGAACTCAACGCTATTTCTGAGAATTTTGAATTGAAAATTCAAAAAAAGGCAAACGACTAGCAGAGGAACATGAAGCTCACTAAAGTGAAACGTGCTGCCTTGGATATTTGTGCAATTTTGTGCTGAAAGCCCTAAAAAGAAAAGGTGACGACGTATTTGGACAAAGACATGGCTGAGCAAACGTGGCTACTACGGTCTGTCAATTTTACAGAAAGAACTTTATTTCACTCATTGCACCCCCGCCATGCTTCTGTGTTTTCATCTGAGTGGAAGAAGAAGAATCCTTGTTGCCCACTGAGAGATTTGCCCACGACGACCTTATGACGGCAGACTGAATTTCAAACATGTTTGATTTTCTCCTGACCTTACTACTCCTGAGGGGTAGGTGGTCGTTAGAGGCTGATCGGCCCTTGTTACCCCGTGTACACTAAACCACGCACCATCAGGCTGAAAGTCGGCCCGATCGGAAAATTCTTTTACGACTGGAAAGTCGCCCCGAAAAGGGCAAAAAAAAAAATAAAAAAAATCGCACAGTGTACGCCCGGCTAAAGACGCTGCTGAAAGTAAAGTAAGTAATTGTGGGTGTTTCTTATCTGGTGTTTTATCTTTAGGGTAACTGCTTCACTTTTATACTCATTGATCAGCTTTGTCCAAAGTTGATCAGTTTTTACTCTGGCCTTTTTGAAATGCAAAAGAAACTTCTCCCGTCGGGTGCTAGCTCCAGAGGGACGACTGGCTAAGTATTCCTTCTTTGGCACCAACCCCTCCATTTACATACTGTACACCACGTCACCAGCCAGTGGTTTAATCTAAAAAATATGTCTCTCATCTTATCTATGTATTTTATTTTCTCTGTCTGCTAAACCAATCTTTGAAAATGTTTTTTTCTGATGAATCTGGACCAATTCTTTCCTTTGCCAGTTTGACTTGAGGAAGTTCAAACGGTAACCAGCAGCACACACTGTAACAACTAGATAACCAGTATTATTGTAGTTCATGGCTATGTTGAGTGTTTTTCAGATCGATCTGATGTCTTTAGGCCAAACTGTATTCCCACGAATCATCTCAGCAACCCTCAACGGGAGGATCTGGATCTCCAGGTTGAGCTTCTCCCGCTCCAAGAGCAGATTTCCTCTCCTAAGCTCCGTTAGATCCCTGTCTTCACCCATCACAACACCTTTCATCACATCGATCAGGCCTGCAGAGGAAGTAAAAGTGGGATATAATCACAGCGAGGAATCCTTATGGGGAAGTGAAATTGATTTGTTAAATATAATTACACTCTTAGTCCCTTTCTTCCAGCAAAAACAGAAAAAGGAGCCAGCAGAATTACCTAAGGAAAAATGTTTACAAGCTTTAACCCAGGATTTAAGATTGCAATAGGGATGCTTTTAAAATCAATTTATTAATTGCTGCTATACTTATTTTTGTTCATTTTTAACGTAATGAAAGTTGGACAAAATTAACTAACTAAATGCACTGCCAAACTGTAAATATAATTAAGTAAATTCTTTCTCAAATAAGTGTATTTTCCCTTTATGGGAGCAGCAATAAGATACAATCTGTTTAAAATAGTATATATATATTTTAAGTGCATAATATCCAATAATCATGTTCTAAGGGCAAAAAAATCCTTCCTCTACTGGCAGATGATTTTATTATTTAGCTTCTCAAATTAAGAGCAAATACACGAACTGAGAGACATTTTTACTTAGTTTTAAACTGTTTTTGAAGCAAGTTTTGGAAGAAGCTGACCCTCCTGACCCTCTTTCATCCAATAAATAGGCTTGTTTTAGCATGCTTAAATCCTCTCTTTAATATCAAACATGTTGCACTGCAAAAAACATCTAAAATTTCAAAAAGTCAAAATGTCTTAAATGAAATGTGTCTACCAATAATTTGAGTAGGTAAATAAGATGATTTGCCAATGGAATGAGGATTTTTACTCAGTTAAGATAATTAGATAATATACACTTAAATAAGACAATGAAATAGTTTTTTTCTTATTTTAAATATAAATGATCTTGTTCCAAGTGTCTCAATTACCTCATTCAAGAAAAATTGACTTATCTAGATTTAGATTTTTTTTTTTTGTTCCATTTTGTTTCATGGCACTCCGCTGCTGCCTTTGATATTGGCCAGCTTAACTGGGCTTTAACCATGTTATTATTATATTACTTTGAGTATTTTTACCCAAATTAGCAGTTTTATTAAAATGCTTTTGTATCAGACAGTTCCAGGTTAAATTCCTCCTTCAGTTTACACCCTGCAGCCATTTTATATTACATGAATGAATTTATCTTCATCGAACTCACCTCCAGCTCTCTACTGGCAATCCTGGCTTTATTGTCGCCTTTTAGCTTCTGCTTCAGGTTCTGTAGTTCTTTACTTTGCTGCTTTTTTTTCTAGATTTATTGCTTTAACTCCAGTTTTGCTGTAATTTCTAGATTTATGTTAGTTCTCATGTTTTTCTGTTGTCCTCTTGTGTATGTGTGTGTTCCTTTCCCCTTGGCTCCCTCGTTGTCTCCTCTCACACCTGCTCCTTGTCAGCTCGTTAACCCTCCCTTTGTCTCTGTCAGCTATATATGCTCTCCCTCTGCTCTCACTCTTTGTTGGTTCCTTGTCTTTGCTGTCTTCCCATGCTGTTGTCTACGTTCCTTGTCTCTCCCTGGCTCCTCGTGTTTGGTTTTCCCTTGATGTCTCCATAGTTCTGGTTTGCTTTTCATTATTAGTTGGATTTTTGCATTCCTGCCTTTGTTTACTTTTTGCCCCATTAAACTGCAAGAGATCTCCTCAGCCTCTCTGCCTCTGCGTTTGGGTCCTCAAACCGCAACTAAACCCTGACACAAAGTAAAAAAAAAGGAACAGCAGAGCTGACTAAACTCATAATGCGACTTGGAAAGTCGACATAGCAGAGAGAAGCAGGACACCATAAAGAGTCTTATTTACAGTGACGGGGAGAGGAAATTAAGCCCTCCATTGTAATAATACAATAGCAGCAATTCAAACTGGCCCTTTCCAGTCAACCCCTAGATGAATGGCCAAGGACCAGCAAAGAAAAATGGGGACATTTTGAAAGGCTACTGATGTAAATGAGGCTTCTAGAAGCAGCCAAAAGTCTTTTTATGTATCAAATGGTGTGAATGAACTATTGGCGCCTAAATTGCATTTAAATCCCAAAACATTTAAAAGAAAAAAGCAGAATAAAGAAGACCAGTATTACTTCTGTCAAACCGAATTGGAATATAAACATGACTATGTATCTTTAAAGTCGTAGGGAAGCGGCTGTTCTTACCATTGCATTTCCGAATTCTCCTGAGTTGTGCCCAACTTTAAACGAGTGAATAAAGTGAATGTGATTGGTCCCTAATCAAGGGGGCGGGATTGTTTTGGCGGAAGGTTCTCAAGCAAGTTTGGTATGGCCGGTTTTTCGGAAGCATCTTGCTAAGCAGTTAGCAACTTAGAGCTAATAGGTTCCCAATGGGAAATTCCATTGGGACCAAGTAGCAATAAATTGGTGACTTAGAAACGACACTGTCAAGGAACGCTATGGACAGCGGAAACATGCAAGAGGAGGAGAGTTTAGTGTCGGAGGTCGTGGATGAGTCTCCTCCTTCATCCATTTTTTATTTAGAGGAGGAAAGCGGGGACAAAGATGTTGTGGAAGAGGACGCTAGGGCGGCAGAAGGTTGGTTTGGTGTAGAAGGCTTACAGATGTACATGTTTGAGCCCTTGCCTCGCAACGCTGCCAGTTCTGATAGCTCTACGCCTGCCGAAGAAATAGATGTCCAACCCCGTGAACACTGGGACGGAACTCAGTGGGAAAGGAAATTATTCTGATTTCTTATTTTAACCGTTAGATATATTAGCTGCGACATACAGTCAAGATGCTATGACCGAAATATTTGATTGACAGATGACCGTTTATATATTATTGACCAAATTTAGGTGTTCAGTCTGACGTATAACTAACTGGCCTGCATAAAATGATGGAAAAAAACCTGCGATGGACTGGCAGACCTGTCCAGGGTGGACCCCCACATCTCGCCTGTACACAGTTGGAGCACCAGCACCCCTCCGACCCCAGATATAAGCGTGATGGAAAATGCATGGATATATCTCCATTAATAAATAAATTATCTTTTTTTTTTTCTTTCTTGTCAATCTTTATTTCTATTTAATTCTCTTAAATTAGCTAATTAAAGTCTCCTTAGCTGGATGCTGTTGGTAGAACCAATACTGACAGACTGATCTGTGCAGGTCTACTCTGATCCGCTGCAGATATCTGATTAATCAGATGGTAAATTCATCTTCAGGATGAATCTGAGCGGATCCATCAATACAGAGCAACCCTTTCCTCTCATTATAGAAATGAGCAGTTTTGTTTTGTTGAGTCCTTTCATCAAAACATACAAAAAATGACAGCCCACTGTGCCCCAAGGGGATGGGTTAAATGCAGAGAAGTAATTTCCCTCTGGGATTATTAGAGTATATAAAATACAAAAAAAAAAATAAAATAAATAAATCAGTCCTCCACTTCTTCCTGACATGAACAAAGACGTCGTAGAGTTTGTCCAGCTCCTTGTCAGAGTCCTCTGATTTGGTGTGAACTGGGATGATCACCAGATCTTTCAGAACTGGGAGGAGATCAGACAGATATCAAGCTTATAAACATTTTTGCATAGATAATTTTACATTTATTACCACAAGCCATCTCTCACCTGTATTTAGGCACCTGAACCGAAGGATGTACGGATCCCTGGCAAACACGTCCAGCCCTTCGGTCTTCTCATCATCAAACTGGTACGAGCCCACCAGGTCAACCAGGTCGTCCCTGCAAACACAAAAACGCACGACTTTATTTAAAAAGCTGTTTAAAAACAATAAAGCAGATCAGAGATTTAGAGCGTCACTAAAAGCAACGAGTCTGGCACTCTGAGAAAACAGAAGATGCACACAAATGGAAACAGTTAGCCTCTAAAGGCCAGAACACACTGAAAAGGCTGAGTCAGAGCTACAGAGTCTGATGAGATTAAAACATCTTTAAAAGACTTTCTTTTGTTATGTGACATACAACCCGACTGAAAACCTTATTCTTTTCATTTTCACAATTAGGAAGATTTACGTCTATATCATTATGGCTGATAATGCATGATAACCATCATTGTATCCTGTATGCATTTCTGACCTATTTGACATCATGGAAAACCAACCACTGTGCTGCCATTGCTGCTCTACTTAATATAAACACCCACAATCCTTTGCTTCATTACTGTCACCGTCTCAGCAAAACACAAATATGGAATATGGAAATTTTATTACTTTATTAATATTTTTTATCTTTGATATCATTTCTTTATTTAACAATTTAGTGATTTAGCTAAACCAAAAATCAAATAATAAATCAAGAAATAAAAAAAAAACAGAAATTCAATCTGAACGTTAGGTGCACGTCTGTTATTCAGGCTCAGATAAACTACTTTAGGCAGTTTGTGAACTAAATTAGCCTGCCAATGAACGGATGAATTAATGGGTTAATGGATGAATAAACAGATGAACGAATTAATGGATGGATGAATGAATGAATGAGGGAATGAATATATGGATGAATGGATGGAAGGGTGAATGAATATATGGATGAATGAATGGATGAACAAATGGGTCAATGAATGGAAGAATGAATGGATGAATCAATGGATGAATTAATTGATGATTGAATGAATGAATGGATAAATGAATGAGGGAATGAATGGGTGAATAAATATATGGAGGATTGCATGGATGGGTGAATTAATATATGGTGAATAGATGAATGAATGGATGAATTATTGATGATGAATGAACGTATGGGTGAATGGATGGATGGCTGAATGAATATATGGATGAATGGATGGATGGGTGAATGAATGGATGAACAAATGTCTCAATGAATGAATGAATGAATGGATGAGCTATTGATGATGAATGAACGGATGGATGTATGGATGGATGGGTGAATGAATATATGGATGAATGGATGAATTAATGGATGATTGGATGAATGAATGGATGAATGAATGGATGAATGAATGGATGGATGGATGAATGGATGGATGGGTGAACAAATGGGTCAATGAATGGAAGAATGAATGGATGAATCAATGGATGAATTAATGGATGACTGAATTATTGGATAGATGAATGAATGAATGGATGGTGAATAGATGAATGAATGGATGAATAATTGATGAATGAACGGGTGGATGAATGAATGGATGAATGAATCAATGAATGTGAATAATGGATGGATGAAGGAATGGGTGAATGAATTGATGAATGGAGTCTCACCTGTACAGGAACATGAACTGCTCCTTGTAACGTGTTCGGCCCAGGCGGGTGCTGATTTTCAGGGTGTAGTGATGTTTCCGGTTGGCCCTGAGCGGACACACAGAAATGCGTTTCTCAGTTTAAGTTTCCTCCAAAGAAAAGCCGGAGGAAGAAGTTCAGGATGATAGAATTCACCTTTCCACCCTTTATAAAAAGCATTGTTATGACCGCAGCAGTATGGAAAGTCAATGGGTATATATTTCCATCCAGTAATTTCTGTCACAGTTATCACAGCTGCGGTGGTGAGTGGTGCTGGTGTCTATCTCCAACTGTCTATGGGTGAGAGGCGGGGGCCACCCTGGACAGGTCTCCAGACAATCGCAGGGCAACACAGAGACGAACAGGACAAACAACCATTCACACCCACACCTAACCCCCAGATTCCACATACTCCGTCAGCGCTCCGCTCCGCCCCGCTGACGTACGTCGTGCGGAGCGCTTGTCTTTCATGGAAATCAATGAGAGCTGTTCCACATCCACCGCTACTCCTCCGCACGTCTCCGTCCACGTACGTCTTCTCCGTCCGTCACCGACAAATTACGGAGCCGAACAATTTTTGCTCCGCTCCGGTCCGGCAAGGTCAAGATCCGCAATTGCAATCGCACCAAACAGGAAAAAGAACATCGACAAATTCCGGTTCGTCAAATTAAAATATAGCAGCAACAGATCGGTGACTAGAAATTATAGCACAATTATAGCAGATTTCTCATCTCTATCAAAATAGTTATTTTATACCGACGGACTTATAATCAAATCCATTCAAAAGAAACTTCTTATTACAGGAATGAAAAGAGATGCTGAGTTTGGGAGTAGAGAACAAGTTCATTCAAAAAAGTAGTTTTGAATTATCCTTATCCCCGTTACAAAAATCTAAAAACATCTATATATATTTGGGCAGAAACTGAACATATGCTGGATGATGGTGGGATTTTTTTAATATGTCATATTAAATTAAGCGCTCACAGGGTTCATACAGGAATGAGTGACTCTAATTTAATGCTATTTTAATGCTATTAGAAATGATTTTAATGCCATCAACAAGAACCATGTACACAAGTTATTAGTGTACATGAAATATGAAGGAGCTGTAAGCACAGTTCCATGACTCCTGTATGTATGTAAACACACACACACACACACACATATATATGTATATATATATATATATATTCTCTATCTTTTTCTCCGCCTCGAGCTTCCTTTCCGAACATACGGCTTTATGATCAGTTCCACGCAAATTAATAGCGATATAATATATCTGACGAAATTGTTTTTATAAGCATTTTTTATTAAAGAATTATAAATACTTCGATAAACATATTTAAATAATTTTAGTGCCAATTAAGGCCTTGATTTAAAAAAGAAATGATTATTTTTAATGATTCCCAGAAACCCTGGTTCATTTCGCGCATGCTCTCTACGATCTCCAAGAAACTCAGAGCGGAGTGGTCTGGAGCCACAGCGGATGCTGTAGGCTTTGCTTTGTGCAGGCGGTCTGGAGCGCAGCGGGGCGCTTACGGAGTATGTGGGATTTCGGGGTAAAGAGGATCTAGAGAAGCCAATTAACCTAACAGTCATGTTTTTGGACTGTGGGAGGATGCCAGAGTACCCGGAGAGAACCCACACCTCCTCAGGGAGAACATGCAAACTCCATGCATAAAAACCCCAGGCTAGGAATCGAACCCGGAACCTTCTTGCTGCAAAAAATCTATGCTTTGATTTTGTTTATTTTTGTGTTTTAAGCTTGATCCTAAAATGAGAATTTTAATTCCCACTATCATAGGCTGTGCAATACAGTATCGAACGATGATTTTCTAATTTTCAAGGGGCTTTCGAGTTCTAAAAGATAAATTTATCACTTCGATACACATTTGCTGTTTCATAGAATCGTAGATTACAATTTCTAGTAGAAAATAGGCACATCTCATTGCATATTCAATACAAGTCTTATTTACATTTATAAAAATCCATCACAATGAAATAAGTCTGTTAATGGAGCATAATACTGTACTTCGGTATCCAATATAGGATAATGGAGTTGAGGTGGAAATTTTGGAAGCCAACTATCAGCTCTCAAGGTACTGTACCTGATGGGTGTTCAAATACTTATTTTGCTATACACACACGCTGTGAATTATATTCACAGCATAAAATTGCTTGTTGCAGCCAATGACACATCGGCATATTTTTGGCACGCCTCCGTGAATGTACCAAGACGACTGCAAGCAACTTCAGTTTTTCCACTCTTTGCTTTCCAGTGAATAAGTAGAGATCGAAGGCAGGAAAGCACAAACTGGAGGGTTATGGCTGGTTTGGGTCATAAGAAACTTATTCCCGAATTTGTCCAAAAAAAAAAAAAAAAAAAAAAGTACAAATTACATGCTCATAAACATAATCAATGGGTCAAGAAATTGAAACATCTCAAGATGGGCAAATGTTCTACTCTAGCCATTTTAGAGATGGCAGCTACAAAAATTATTTTAGACATTAGATTTACACACAGGATATTAGTTATTAGTAATTTATTTCAGCAAATAATTAAAGCAGCTACAATGGAAAATGAAACATCATCAGCACCCAGCTTTCATCTGGCTGTGAGGGGGCAGTGGTTTGTTCAGGTGGATGCCCACAGTCAGCCCAAACTCCTGGCTGGAATGCTTCTCATGGACATCAGGCTTCAACTGGAAAGCCTTCTCATCAAAGCAGTCCAAGGGAATGAAGGACAGAGGCTTTTCCTCCAGAAGTCCTTGCAGTCGTGTGCGCCAGCTATCCAGCATGCTCTTGCGATCTTCAGCTGCAGCAGAAGAAGGAGCCCAGAAGATCTGAGGAGCCAGAACCTGGAAGCCACAGTAGTGCAGGATGCCATTCTGCAGAGAGAAATTCCATTGCTTGTATGTGTCCATGTTGTGTAGTTACAGTAGCCAAAACAGACATTACCTGCAGTGGCCACAGTGTAACATTCATGTCTCCATTAATACCAGTTGGGCTGAACATGGATTCCAGAGATCCAGTGGTGAAGGACAGCATGGCTTTCTTGTCCTAAAAGCAGGAACAGGTTAAAGATAATAGATGCCATGAAATTATTCCTTATTAAAGTCTCACCTTGAAGATTCCCTGGCTGTAGCGCTTCTCTTTAGAGAAGGCAAAGCCATTGGTGAGAACACGGTCAATCCAGCCTTTCAGGATGGCAGGAACACTGAACCAGTACATGGGGAACTGAAGGAGAGAACACAGTTAAGCAACATGGAGCATTTATCACCATATTACAGATATCCAGCAGTACCTGAAAAATGATGAGGTCTGCCTCAGTGAGCTTAGTTTGCTCCTTTGTGATGTCATCTGACAGTTTCCCCTGCTCCCATGCAAGTTTAGACTCTTCCAGATAACAGAAGTTCTCAGCATTTTTCACACCCCCTGCTCAGGAATTTTTAAATATTAGGTAATTGACATATTTGATCAGAAGATTTCCAGTTATACCTTTGATGTCTTCAGCTGTAGCAGTGGCTTTAAAACTCATGGCATACAGGTCAGAGACTTCCACTGTGCAGCCCTGAGCAGTCAGGACCTCTACAGCAGCATTTTTAGCTGCAGCATTGAATGATCCAGAGCTCTGGTGAGCAAACACGATCAGCACTTTCTTTCCTACTAAGACATAAAAAACTAGATTTACCAACCTTTGATATCAAAAGCATTTTATTTCTAAATCCTAACTAAATTAAGCACAAAGGAAATGCCCCAACAGCACAAAAATTGGTGAGGAAATGGAAAAGGTTTACATTACCCATTTTACCAGCTGCTCAATCTTGTATGGCAGTTTAAAAGATAAAACAAACTCAAAGCTGCTTCATGTAGAGGAAAAACCTTTTGCTAGTTTTATACACTTCCATTGTTTGTACATTAGCTGACACAGGTGTCTTCAATTAGACTCAATTAGCCCCTTCCGGTGATGGAAGTGAGGTTTTTTTCTTCTCCTTTTTCTGATAAACTTTTGTTAGGCTCTGAGCTGTCTTGGCATAATGCTGCCCCCCACTGGTCTTATGGTATAGATTTAAATTTTGAGATATTGGCAAGTAGTGTGAAAAAACCTGAGCTCCACTTTATCTAATCATTTAGAATTAGAAAAAAATCTTTATTTGCAATAAAATGAAGGCTATTAAAAATCACAAAATTACGTAGACAAGTGATGTGAAGAATTTAGTAAAAACAGTAGGAGACGTTGATTTCAGCTTGACACCAGAGCTGATTGTAATATCCTCATTGAAAACATTTCAGTAATTGGACATGGAAGGGTAGGGTCACCAACTCCTTTAAATAAATAAAATAAAGGACAGTTCTTGGCCAAGCTCTGTCTTTACTACTGTCTGTGGAATAATATTGTGAACATTTGACCTTAACCTAATAAAACATTTATATGGTTTTTTTCTAAATATGGTACAGTTCTGTTTTTTAGGGAACCGAGGAAAACCCCAACAGAAAGATTTATGCATCTCACTACAAGTTGGCTGCATGCTCAAGTCACAAGATGGTGCTGTTGTGCAGAACATCCCTGGCATGTACAGTATGTGCAAGGTTTGACTTTGAAATGATACAGTGTATAAGTATACATGTCTCTTTTCAATACTTGGAAGAGAAACATAAACACAGTTAAAGATGATGAAATGCTCTCAATCTGCAGGTTTACTAATATTCCTATAATTTCTAAAAGTAGAATGGGAGGCAGATCTTTTAGTTATCAGACTCCTCTCCTGTGGAACCCACTACCATTTTTAGTCCTTGAGGCAGACACCCTGTCTACTTTTAAGACAAGGCTTAAAACTTTCCTTTTTGATAAAGCTTATAGTTAGAGTGGCTCAGGTTATCCTGCGATATCTCTATAGTTATGCTGCTATAGGCTTAGACTTCTGGAGGACAAAAGGACCCCTATTTCATCATTCTGCTTCAATCTATCTCTATTGTCCCTCTCTGCAGAATCTGTTGGTTCAATCTCCAACGTTATGCTCTCTCTGCTTTTTCTCATAGTATCTTTGCCTCATCTCTTCGTGTTTGGCTGTGACATCATCCTGGAGAGAAATATCAGCTCTGCTGCTGCCTTCAACACCTTTGTTTATTGATAGTGGAGATCGGCCTGTTTTTCCAGTGCATTCTTGTTTCTCTGTGACTGGCTCGATGTGCTCTCTTCATCCTCTGACATGGGAGTTGGCTCAGAGACGGGGGCCGCCTTTTACAGTTGTTTTTTGTATCTCTGCTTCTGTATCGTTGAACCCCAGTTGGCCTCAGCAGATGGCCGCTCACACTGAGCCTGGTTCTGCTGGAGGTTCCTTCCTGTTAAAAGGGATTTTTTCCTCTCCACTGTCGCTACAAGCATGCTTAGTGTGAGGGATTGCATTAGAGTCAAAGATTCAATGCAATCAACTGGTTTTCCTTAGACAGAAAACTTTAAATCAATTTGACTGTATGATCTGTTGAACTGTAAAGTGCCTTGAGATGACATGTGTTGTGAATTGGCACTATAGAAATAAACTGAATTGAATTGAATCAAACCGAATTGATGAATATGAACATCTCTTTACAGGACTAGAATGGTTGCTAGGTGAACACAAAATAAGACTGAACTCAGGTGTAAACCTGTGAATCATACACTGAGAATGTTGCTATGCAGGAAAGAGTCATCGAACAGTTTCACAAGATAGAAAAAGCTTATACTTTTGCAAAGCAGTCAGAGCCTAATTAGTAGGTGGACAACATGTTGACGGTTTTCATCAAGGAAAAATAAGGATTTGTATGATATTTAAAGATCCTAAAACAGAAGAGCAATATAACTACATTTTTTATATTGAATTTTTTTAATAATTTTTTTTTTAATTAAACAATTCACATTTATAAGAAAAAAAACTACATTCTCTTATTTCAAGTGCATAATATCAATATTACATTAAGGTTAAAAATATTAATTCCATTGAAAAATCATTTGTTATTCAAATAGCAGGTACATTTATTTTAAGAAATTTTTATAAATGTATTGATCGTTTTTGAAGTGTTAAAAGGAGACCTAGCAGAATGTTGTGTTTACTTAACTCTTATTAATTAGCATTTACATTAGCACCTCTTTCCTCCATCAGTTTTCAGACCAAATGATTCTTTTACTTCTGTAACAGTGCAGCCATGGCATTTACAGCTCTTGTAATTTGCCAATGCTTGGCTTTTTACTGGTCCTGTAACTCTGCTGCTCTGCTGTCAGGAAAGCTTCAATCTGCTGGTCTTTTGAGTTCAGAGGCGTGCACCTTATATGGAATTATCAGGGTGGTGTTTATGCAGTTTTATATTTCTTGGGAATGTGCATCAATGGACTGCATCACATTAATGATCATTCACTGAAATTAACATTGGCCCCTGGCAGTGCCGAGTGGGATAGAAAAAGACTGAACAAACTAGTAAGAAAGGCTGCTTCTGTCCTAAGCTGCACTGTGGACTTAGTGAAGGAAGTGGCTGACCTCTGAGCCCTAGAACAGCAAGTCTGCAGTGCAGACTCACTGGAAATTAAAGAGGGTGTAATGGCGAACGAAATACTTGACAATTAAATGCAAGTTCTGTTGGTTTACTCTCTTTATCATTTGAAGTAAAGTTCCTTTTTATACACTTAACTGTATTCATTTCCTAAGTAAAAAATGTTTAATTTCATGTCAAACTGCACAGAGCTATAGCCATGCATATAGGGCATCACTGAGTTTCATTAGCAATGACTGCTTTGCCTTTCTGGTAGAGGGAAAAGGGCATTCCATTTAGGCCCCCTCTGCAGTGCGAATGTGATGATAGTGAAGCAGTGGTGCATAGGGGCAGTTTGGGCCCAAACCCTCCTGCATGAAAGTATACTTGTGATCCAAGAAGCAAATTACCATCCTTTCCAAGTAGTGCAATTTATATTCAGGATCCACTGGTTCCTTGATTATACCCCCCCATAAAATAATCACAGGAACTACAGGGTTATAAAATCCAATATGCACAAGCACAAACTTTTTTGTTCTATATTTATTCCAAACATTAAGGCAGCTACAATGAAAAACATGGCATCTTATCAGCATCCAGCCTTCATCTGGCTGTGAGGGGGCAGTGGTTTGTTCAGGTGGATGCCCACAGTCAGCCCAAACTCCTGGCTGGAATGCTTCTCATGGACATCAGGCTTCAACTGGAAAGCCTTCTCATCAAAGCAGTCCAAGGGAATGAAGGACAGAGGCTTTTCCTCCAGAAGTCCTTGCAGTCGTGTGCGCCACCTATCCAGCATGCCCTTGCGATCTTCAGCTGCAGCAGAAGAAGGAGCCCAGAAGATCTGAGGAGCCAGAACCTGGAAGCCACAGTAGTGCAGGATGCCATTCTGCAGAGAGAAATTCCATTGCTTGTATGTGTCCATGATGTGTGGTTACAGTAGCCAAAACAAATGACATTACCTGCAGTGGCCACAGTGTAACATTCATGTCTCCATTAATACCAGTTGGGCTGAACATTGATTCTAGAGATCCAGTGGTGAAGGACAGCATGGCTTTCTTGTCCTAAAAGCAGGAACAGGTTAAACAAGATTATAGATTCCACCAAAACCTTCCTTATTAAAGTCTCACCTTGAAGATTCCCTGGCTGTAGCGCTTCTCTTTAGAGAAGGCAAAGCCATTGGTGAGAACACGGTCAATCCAGCCTTTCAGGATGGCAGGAACACTGAACCAGTACATGGGGAACTGAAGGAAAGAATACAGTCGATACAACATGGAGCATTTATCGCCATATTACAGATATCCAGCAGTACCTGAAAAATTATGAGGTCTGCCTCAATGAGCTTAGTTTGCTCCTTTGTGATGTCATCTGACAGTTTTCCCTGCTCCCATGCAAGTTTGGTCTCTTCCAGATAACAGAAGTTCTCAGCATTCTTCACATCCCCTGCTCAGGAATTTTTAAATATTAGGTAATTGACATATCTGATCAGACAATTTCCAGTCATACCTTTGATGTCCTCAGCTGTAGCAGTGGCTTTAAAACTCATGGCATACAGGTCAGAGACTTCCACTGTGCAGCCCTGAGCAGTCAGGACCTCTACAGCAGCATTTTTAGCTGCAGCATTGAATGATCCAGAGCTCTGGTGAGCAAACACGATCAGCACTTTCTTTGCTGTCAAAAGATAGACTAGATTGAATCAAAGTATAAAATATCAACATAAAATGTTGACATCACCCATTACTTAAACTTTAATATTCAGAAATACATGAGGGTTTTTGGAGAATGTGGTATAAAATTAACAACTTTACCCATTCTGGAACAAGTGCGTTAAACCAACTTCAAAAGAAAAAAAACACACACTGTATATATAAAAAGCCTTTCGGCTGCTTTTATACACTTATGCTACTAAGCAGGTCTAAGCTGATCCAGGTGTGTTCAATCAGAATTCAGCAGGACCTCAGCTGAAAGAGATGAGATGAGATGAAATCATCTTACATTTACTGAAAGTTGCAACTGATATTGTGGCTCAGAGATAATATTCATTGGGTTTTAAATATCTTCTGAAAAACAATGTTATCTGCTACAATAAAAAAAGAGTTTTAACTAAAGTTAAGCCTGAACTTTTACTGAATATCTTTGGTAAAGGTAAAACACTTAATACCCAGGTGTGTGTGTGTGTGTGTGTGTGTGTGTGTGTGTGTGTGTGTGTGTGTGTGTCTGTTTAAGTATGTTGGGTTTAGTTGTTGTGCACGTTTTAAGATTTATATTGGATTTTATGTTGTTCAAATGTTCAAAATGTTCAATAATGCACAGTATATATATGTAACAGCCCTATTTGCACTGTCAACATTTGTTATTTATATAAAGTGTGGGTGAACCTAAACTGTATGGCTATGCTGTGGTTCCTGTAGGCTTTGCGTGCGGGGGGGGCGGGGGGGGGATGGGGGGGTTTGAACTGCCGCGCAAATTCCAAAAGTCACGTATGGCAAGCCAAGAAGGTCACATTTCGCATTGAATTGTCGCGTTAAGATTGAAGTTAACCCGCAAAAAACTCGCGTTCTCCCGAGATTACGCCACTTTTTACGCCGTCTTTTACCAACAAGCGCCGCCTTTTACGCGCGTCATGATAGTACCGCAAGACGCGCGTTAAATACGCGCGTTCTGACCGACACAACGCGCGTATTTAACGCGCGTTTTCCTAATATGAAAATTATGTCCTTCCTTCTTTTCCCACAGCCAATGCATTTGAACTGGTTGCATCCAATCGCTGATCAAGGCAGCCAGACCAAGAAAGTTCAGCACAGATCTGCTTTGTGGAAAACTCTGCACAGAGCTCAATGTTGCAGCATTGCCAAAATTCACTGCATTGCCGTTTCATAAAGCCTTAATGTTAGGAATATATCCACTACATACACTTTGCTGTTATTTTGAATCCATTCCTTGCCTATTTTCATGTAAAAACGTTTTGCATCAACATGCATCGCCAACTAATGTTTTGTATTTACAGGTATTATTCGGAATGTTTCACCACCTCTTACTACCGACAGGTGGTGTAGTGGGTTAGGTAACCGCCTTCAATGTAAATCTTTTGCTTCGTGGCAGGATCGAATCCGGCAGAGGCAGTCCGACTTTTCCCTTTATATTCTGTCTTGTCTCCAACCAAGCCCATTTATTTATTTATTTTTTTCTGAGAATATAATCATAAATGTAGCCTACTTCACTGCAGAAAGCATTATGAGCTTGGGAAAAGGTTAGTGATATGCAGGAAACATACAGAAAACAAGTCAGACCGACACATTTTCTGGAAGACAAGTGGCCCCTTTATTGTCATTTTATTAGCACTATGTAAAAAGTTGTTACATGACAGAATGAATGGCGATGGATCAAAAACAACAGAGAAGTGGGCTACATACATGGATTATATTCTTGGTTAGAGGCAAGAGAGAATATCAAAGGCATAGGTTTGATTTCAGCTTTGGTAGGGACACTATTTGTCTTCAGTTTCATTGGTCTAATGTCATTGGTCCTTTGCAAAAATATGCATACTCTTTTTTTTTATGCTTAATGTGAGCATCAGGCTTTGATGTGTTTAAAGAGAACAGCATAATTTCTTCCTAGATTAATCTTATAAGCACTACACTCACTAGATGCTGTTTAGCAATGTTTGAAGCATCACTGGCTCTGATCAATGTGCAATTAGGACTTTTTTCCACTTTGAAAATGTTTGCATTTAAACTTACCAGCCACTAAGACAGAAGGTAAATACATT
Source organism: Cyprinodon diabolis (assembly GCA_030533445.1). Classification (NCBI taxonomy): domain Eukaryota; kingdom Metazoa; phylum Chordata; class Actinopteri; order Cyprinodontiformes; family Cyprinodontidae; genus Cyprinodon; species Cyprinodon diabolis. The sequence goes on from CM060068.1 coordinate 25,554,815, forward strand.
CCTATTTAACCAAATATAGTCTAAATATGCCTGTTATATGTTGACTTATCATGTGTTTTCTTTTGAAGATATATAATTGTGCAGAGGTAAACAGGTGAAACCCACTCTTATTTTTTTTATCTAATATGCTCTCTCTGTGTCATGCAAAATAATACATTCAAGGGACGGCAAATAAATGTATTGTACTTACATGAGCACTGGAACTATAAGAGGAACTGACACTGAGCATTTTGAAATATTAACTTCACTATACAAGTTGTACATCTGGGCTGTAGTTACTCTATGTAGCCCATTTCATAATTTTTTTTCTATGGCTAAAACAATTAATCATATCTATCAATAATTTAAATAATCGTCAACTGATTTAGTAATTGATTAATAATTAACTGGAGTATAGAGCCACTAAAATGGGCCTTTAGCCAATAGAGCGACCCACTTAGAGCAGGAATTATACCAAGATTATGAAAAAATATGTAAACATTTTGCATTTAAGACAAAAAAACTTTTAGTCTGTCAATATTCTCCATCCAGAACTCCTCAAGAGGAAACGTTTCTGTTTCACCTGGGGTCATTTCTTAACAAAATCTACTTTAAGGAACCTTTGGGTGATCTGATTATTAATCAATTCATCAAAAAATTAATCAACAGATTAATCAATTTGCAGAATAATCATTAGTTTCAACCCTTATTTTATGATAGCATTCCAAACACATTTCTTCCATCATGCAGCACTGAAGGGCAGCTGCTTCACCCTGAGGCTACCCTCCATCATTATATCTGTTTCCTACAATAATTTAATGTTTCTATTATACAAGTGCATTTATAATAGTAAAGGATTAAATGTAACAACCTTTTATCATCGTCCTATATTGCTTGCTGTTTAAATAGCTCCTTATGTCTATTTTCTTTTTTAGTGGCATCATCTATAAACACAACACTAAGAATCAGCCTAAGTTTATTCAAATATTATATCACTTTTAACAATTATAAAAGACAATATAACACTATCTTATCTGTAATGTAACTGTTGTTAAAATTAAATGTAACATCTAAATAACGTAGTACCTGTTTTCTGGATACACCCCCAATGGAAGGTGCTGCACCCATACCTTGTCTCCTACTCCACAATGAAAATGTAGACTCTTGCACATTTGGATCTTGTTCTAGTACACATAAGTAAAGGTATTGACTAGTGGTCAAAGGTAGTGGGAAATAGATAATAGTTCATAATAAATAAAAAAGATGAAAGAATCCAGTATCCAGTTCTCTCTAGAAAAAGAGACACACCTTGCCTATATTGTTCCCCAGCTTTGGTGCAAACACCTGTTTGTTGCTCTGCCAGTAGCCTACTTGTTATATGGCGCCATCTGCAGACTGAAAGAACATTTATGTGACGTGGTTAATATATATATATGTATATGTAGGAGACAGAGAACATGAGCTATGGGGATCATCAAACCTCCACTGGCTCAACTAAGCAAGTTTTTTCTCATTGCACTAATAACACTTTTAATAAGAAATGTTCCTGTTAATTTAATTTTAACAGCAGTTGCTCCATGGCTGTATAAAGCATTATGGGAAAAGGTTGGTGATATGCAGGAAAATATACAGAAAACAAGTCAGACCGACAAATTTTCTGGAAGACAGGTGTCCCCTTTATTGTCATTTTATTAGTACAATATAAAAAGTTTTTACATGACAGAATGCATGGCGATGGATCAAAAACAGTGAAGTAGGTTACATTTATGATTATATTCTCAGAAATAAATAAATAAATAAATGGGCTTGGTTGGAGACAAGACAGAATATAAAGGGAAAAGTCGGACTGCCTCTGCCGGATTCGAACCTGTCACGAAGCAAAAGATTTGCTTTGAAGGCGGTTACTTAACCCAGTGTTTTTCAACCTTTTTTGAGCCAAGGTACATTGTTGTCATTGAAAAAATCACAAGGCACACCACCAACCAAAAATGTAAACAAATGATTCTCTATAGCCACCTATATTAAGTATATAGTCATTCTTATCAAAGTGTCTTGAATAGGAATCAAATAAACACAAAAAAGTAATTTTTTTATCATATTTTATATTTCACTACTGTATTTTCAGGACTATGAGGCGCATATAAACGTCTTTTTTCCCCTCAAAATGTGCGGCGTGCCCTTTGGTGCGGTGCGCCCTATGTGTGTTGTTACTGCGGACTTTTGAGACCACCTCATTGAGGAGATGATGAGAGAGTGGCTGAATGTAAGGAGACCAGGTGTTTTTTTTTCCACTCATCACCATCGCTGTTAATCTGTGACTCCATGCGTGCCCATCTCACAGCTGATGTGAAAAACATGGTGAAACAAATGAATGCTGTGCTCGCTGTTATTCAACCGCTCGACATCGGTGTGAACCGGACGCAGCAGGTGCAGCAGAAGCAGCGAGTTTACATGCAAAGTCAATGGTTGACGCGCGTATAGGCGCAGCAACGCGCTGCTGCGTTGAATTGAAGTTTTGCTGCTGGAAGCGGCGCATCAACCAATCAGAGAAGCTGATCTGGGAGCTGACAGCGAGACAGACACATCGCTCTGATGACATATGATATTAAGGCAAATGAAAGGGGCTGGATGGATGAGGAGATGATGAAAGAGTGGCTGAGGCAGGTGTATGTGAGGAGACCAGGTGGTTTTTTTCCACGCATCACCATCGCTGTTAATCTGTGACGCCATGCGTGCTCATCTCACAGCTGATGTGAAAAAAAAAGGTGAATCAAATGAACGATGTGCTCGCCGTTATCCCGGGGGTCTGACAAAGGAACTTCAACCGCTCGACATCAGTGTGAACAGGTGTCGAGGAGCCGCACGGCACGCAAAGTGACTGACAGCGAAGAAGGGGAAATTGGCATGTCTGGTTTAGCGCAGCTGTTTAATTCAGAAACAGAGGATGATAACTTTGATGGATTCGATTAATACTTTGTAATAAATACTTGAATAAAGCACAAACATACTCAGTTTTGCTCCCGCTCTATTTTTCTACCTGAAAACTTAATTTAACAGCAGCCTCTGGGCCGGGTCTCCTCCGGTTTCACCGCGGCGGCTGGCAGGTGTTTTTCATCTAAATAATCTAAATCTTGCAGCTATATTTGCTGTGATCAGTGGGGATAAAGTAGTTTTAATATGTTTTTAAGTGAGAAAGTCCACCTGCAAACTTAATCATTGCAGTCAGTTCATCCAGATTATCATCCTGCCTATACTATTTCTGTCGGAGCACCGACAGTAGAAATCCCTTCAACAGCAGCCTCTGGGCTGGGTCGCCTCCGGGTTCACCGCGGCAGCTGGCAGGTGTTTTTCATCTAAATAATCTAAATTACAGCGCCCAGTCATCAGCGATGTGTCTGTGTTTGATTAATACTTTGTAATAAATAAATGAATAAAGCACAATCATAATCAGTTTTGCTCCCGCTCTATTTTTAAATACGCAGTAGAGGTATTTAAAGGTAGTAGAGGACATGTACCTGTAAACCCGCGCCCTATAGTCCGGTGCGCCTTATGTGTGTGTTAAATACAGAAATGGCACACATAACTGAGACTGTGCCTTTTAGTACGGTGCGCCTTATGGTCGTGAAAATATGGTACTACAGCACAGACATTCGAAGATGGCATATTATTTGCAGATAATTCATTTGTTTACAAAATATCTAGACCAATTAGGTGAAATTGGATAATTTACACGGCACACCTGACGATCACTCACACTAGTGTGCCGAGGCACAGTGGTTGAAAAACACTGACTTAACCCACTACGCCACCTCTCGGTAGTAAGAAGTGGTGAAACATTGCAAACATTCATGTTGATGCAAAACATTTTTACATGAAAATAGGCATGGAATGGATTCAAAATAACAGCAAATTGTATGTAGTGGATATATTCCTAACATTAAGGCTTTGTGAAACGGCAATGTAGTGAATTTTGGCAATGCTGCAACATTGAGCTCTGTGCAGAGTTTTCCACAAAGCAGATCTGTGCTGAACTTTCTTGGTCTGGCTGCCTTGATCAGCGATTGGATGCAACCAGTTCAAATGCATTGGCTGTGGGAAAAGAAGGAAGGACATCATTATCATATCAGGAAAACGCGCGTTGTGTCGGTCAGAACGCGTATTTAATGCGCGTCTTGCGGTACTATCATGACGCGCGTAAAGGCGGTGCTTGTTGGTAAAAGACGGCGTAAAAAGCGGCGTAATCTCGGGAGAACGCGCGTTTTTTTCCGGGTTAACTTCAATCTTAACGCGACAATTCAATGCGAAATGTGACCTTCTTGGCTTGCCATAGTCACGTGACAGGCTGCCGCGCGTGGGCAGGGCTCTTAGCGCCAATTCAGAACAACAGTGACGTCACAGCAGAGGTGTGGGCGTGACCATGCCCCGACCTGCAACTGCATTTAAACAGGCTCTCAGCTCATTCACTCAGTGAACAAGCTCAGGAAAGTTTAGCTTGTTTCATTGGACATTAGAACATTAATATTCTTTATTCTACAAAGGTATTTTTTGTGTGTATTCAGGTGAAGCAACTGATCATCAATCATGCGTTCCCTTCGACGCTTTATTTCACCTCTGCTAAAACTTTATTATTCAGCCGAGTCCACAGTGAACCCCGTCCCGGCCGTCCGTTCCGTCCACGGGGATTGCTTACTAGAGAAGTCTCGCAGAAAAGCTGAAGCTGTCACCTCTGCTTACCAGGAACCAATCACTGAAAATTATCAGACCAATGATCACAAACCAGCCCCTGAAGGACACAGTGAATCCACTGGGAGTCAAACAGAACCTGCACATTTTCAAACGGCTGCACTTACAGCCGTACAACCAGATGATGAAAAAGCCAAACCGGAAGCAGGTCAGCCAAGCTATAGCTCCTCCGTCTATCACTGGGTTGGATCCAAAGTAAGGAATTTACTGGGAGATAATTTTACAGATGAAGTTTCTGTCTCTGAACCGTCTGCACCGAGGAAACGTTTCACAGAATCACCTCTCATAAAAGACATAGCCAGAAACATTGTGAGCAGACCTGGACCCTCCATGGATGCTCACTGTGGTTGCTTCTACTGTAGAAGAGGATTGACCTGCCCTTATTCATTAGAACCGGGAAAGATTGAAAATAATTTTAATTCAAACGCAGTTGAAGTTTCTGTCTCTGAACCTGCAGCACTAAGGAAACGTTCAACAGAATCACCTCTCATTAAAGAGATAGCCAGAAACATTGTGAGCAGACCTGGATCCTCCATGGATGCTCTGAATAACTGTGGTTGCTTCTACTGTAGAAGAGGATTGACCTGCCCTTATTCATTAGCACTGGGAAAGATTGAAGATGATTTTAATTCAAACGCAGATGAAGTTTCTGTCTCTGAACCATCTGCAGAAGGGAAACCACAGACAGATTCAGACCCACCTGGAGTTAACATAGAAGACAGAGGCAACCCTGAAGCAGGTCAGGTTAAAACTATTTTGTCTGCACTTCTTTTACTAGTAGTTTTGGTTTTCTGTGGAGATCTCTCCCCCTCTCTCCCCCTCTCCCCATCCATCTCTCTCTCTCTCCCCTCTCCCCATCCATCTCTCTCTCCCCCCCTCTCTCTCCCCCCCTCTCCCTCCATCTCTCTCTCCCCCCTCTCCCCATCCATCCCTCTCTCTCCCCCCTCTCCGTCCCCCTCTCTCCGTCCCTCTGTCCCCCTCTCTCTGTCCCCCTCTCGCTGTCCTTCTCTCCCCATCCATCCCCCCCCCTCTCTGTCCTCCTCTCTCCGTCCCTCTCTCCCCCTCTCCCCATCCATCTCTCACCCCTCTCTTCCCTCTCTTTAACTATGACCTGAATGACTGAGGATCTTCACGGGCATGATGAAGAGCACGGGCTAAAGGACTGATCCCTGAGGGACTCCGCAGAGAGAGATGGATGGGGAGAGGGGGAGAGAGAGGGAGGGAGAGAGGGGGAGAAAGAGAGGGAGAGTGGGATGGATGGAGAGAGAGAGAGGGATGTAGTGAGAGGGGGGAGAGAGATGGATGGGTAGAGGGGGAGAGAGAGGGGGAGAGATGGAGGGAGAGAGGGGGAGGGAGGGAGGGAGGGAGGGAGGGAGGGAGGGGGAGAGGGAGAGAGAGGGAGAGAGAGAGGGGATAGGAGGGGAGAGAGGGAGAGAGGGAGAGAGAGGGGAAGAGAGGGAGAGAGAGCGGGGATGGGGGGGGGAGAGAGAGAGACGGATGGAGAGAGGGAGAGAGAGAGGGGGAGAGAGGGAGGGAGGGATGACAGGGAGGGAGAGAGGGAGAGAGAGCGGGGATGGGGGGGGGAGAGAGAGAGACGGATGGAGAGAGGGAGAGAGAGAGGGGGAGAGAGGGAGGGAGGGATGACAGGGAGGGAGAGAGGGAGAGAGGGGGGAAGAGGGGGAGAGAGGGAAGGAGAGAGGGGGAGAGAGGGAGGGAGGGAGGGATGGAGAGAGGGAGGGAGGGATGACAGGGAGGGAGAGAGGGGGGAAGAGGGGGAGAGAGGGAAGGAGAGAGGGGGAGAGAGAGAGAGAGAGAGAGGGAGGGAGGGGGAGAGAGAGAGAGGGAGAGAGAGGGAAGGAGGGGGAGAGCGGGACCATGGAGCTACCTATAATGAAGGCAACAGGGTGTGCTATCGAGCGGAGATTCAAAGTACCAGGTCTTACTGTGCAAAAACAAGCTATCCGAGAAGACCAAAAAGACTACTCAAAGTCACGCGCAAGGTACGGTCACCATTTTGTGGAAATTTCATTAGAAACAGGCCCGGAAACTCCAAGTAGCTGTTCTCCACCATAAAGTATCTTCTCAAACCAATAACCTACTCACTTACAGAAACTTCAAAAAAGCACTGTAACAATCATCTTGGACTTTTTCACAACAAAAATAAAGTCAATTCATTCTTAATTTCTGGTTCCTCAGCTCTACCCACATAACTGAACTGTTACAGCTTGTAATCTCACAGCCCCTACAATGCCTTCCAGAAATCTCCCAGCATGAGGTTGAAAAGATCATCAAGAGGATGAAACCCACCACCTTGGCCATTGACCCCTTTCCTACAACTCTAGTAAGAGCAAACGCCCCTGCTCTAAGCCCTCTGATTACCACTGTAACAAACAACTCCCTCCATTCCAGCAATGTTCCAACTGCCCATAAAACAGCCATAATCAGACCACTCCTGAAACAATCCACCCTCTATCCAGATACACTTCAAATCACAGGCCCATTTCCAATCTCCCATTTTCTCTAAAGTACCGGAAAAAGTTGATGCCACCCATCTCCAGAACCATCTCAAACAAAAAAAGCTTCTTTTTTTAAAATTCCTGTCTGGTTTTCGCTCTGCTCATAGCACTGAAACAGCCCTGGTTAGAGTCACAAACGATCAACAATTGGCAGCAGATAAAGGATCACCTTCCCTCCTCGTACTCCTTGATCTCTCTGCTGCTTTTGATACTGTAGATCAGGGGTCTTCAACGTTTTCCAGGCCAAGGACCCCCAAACCGATGGCGAGATGGAGCAGGGACCCCCTAATTATATATATTGTATGAAACTGGTCCTATAGTCACTCTATTACAGATGGAGTAATGTTTACGAAAGTAATTTGGCCCTGGGATTATTAAAGTATTTCTGATTCTGATTCCTGGTTGATGGGACAGGTGTTGTGAATGAAACGGTGTCCAGCTTGAAAGTGCTCCTGTTTGTCACTGAATGTGTGCATTGATGACTGAAAGACATCTTCTGCCTCCATTTATCTGTTTACTACAGTGTGTTGAATTCATGTTAACGTGTATTTAAAGACATTTAGATTAGTGGAAAAATATTGCAGGGGGGAATTTAAAAAGAAGTCTAATCAACCAAAACTTTTGCGACCCCCCTGCAGTACCTCCGTGGACCCCCTGGGGGTCACAGACCCTCTGTTGAAGACCTCTGCTGTAGATCAAATTCTTCTAAACCGGCTGCAAAAAAATTCTGGATTCTCTGACGCTGCTCTGAACTGGTCTCAATCATACCTCAGTTATAGAATAGTGTAAATTCTAACAACTTCCCGGCAACACAAAGTCACTGCGGAGTCCCTCAGGGATCAGTCCTTTAGCCCGTGCTCTTCATCATGCCCGTGAAGATTCTCAGTCATCAAGGTCATAGTTAAAGTTAAAAAACAATCCCCTGGACTTTGTTTCCAAGTTTGAAGATGTTTTTCTTCCCATCCAGGAAGCTTTTTCAACTCAAAATGTCAGAAATAGCGTTGAGTTGGAGGTTTTATACAGAGACATAGACAGGTATGGAACATTGCAGGCTAACAAAGAAGCCAAACAACCCCCATTGCAAAGGGGGTCGTCGTTTCTATTTGCACGTTTCCTGAGCAAAAGTAAAATGAAGCATCTGGATTCAGTCGTGTTGAAATAGAAGCTCAAAAACATTCCCTTCGTCTCGACAGTCATTTTAAAACATGGGTGGCATTGAAGATACAAGACGTGGTGCTGATTCCACTTTTCAGATATCCCACATTACTGGTCCAGCCATTTCAAAAAGGTGAAACAAAAAAACACTGGACTTTGTTTCCAAGTTTGAAGATGTTTTTCTTCCCATCCAGGAAGCTTTTTCAATTCAAAATGTCAGAAATAGTGTTGAGTTCCAGGTTTTATACAGTAGCCCAACAAAGCTTAGTTTATGTTTAGAAAACATGCAAATTGAAACGGACGAACGGGTTCACCCCTTTGGAAGGGGGGTCGTTTGGCTTCGTTGTTAGCCTGCAATGCCCCATACCTGTCTATATCTCTGTATAAAGCCTGGAACTCAACGCTATTTCTGAGAATTTTGAATTGAAAATTCAAAAAAAGGCAAACGACTAGCAGAGGAACATGAAGCTCACTAAAGTGAAACGTGCTGCCTTGGATATTTGTGCAATTTTGTGCTGAAAGCCCTAAAAAGAAAAGGTGACGACGTATTTGGACAAAGACATGGCTGAGCAAACGTGGCTACTACGGTCTGTCAATTTTACAGAAAGAACTTTATTTCACTCATTGCACCCCCGCCATGCTTCTGTGTTTTCATCTGAGTGGAAGAAGAAGAATCCTTGTTGCCCACTGAGAGATTTGCCCACGACGACCTTATGACGGCAGACTGAATTTCAAACATGTTTGATTTTCTCCTGACCTTACTACTCCTGAGGGGTAGGTGGTCGTTAGAGGCTGATCGGCCCTTGTTACCCCGTGTACACTAAACCACGCACCATCAGGCTGAAAGTCGGCCCGATCGGAAAATTCTTTTACGACTGGAAAGTCGCCCCGAAAAGGGCAAAAAAAAAAATAAAAAAAATCGCACAGTGTACGCCCGGCTAAAGACGCTGCTGAAAGTAAAGTAAGTAATTGTGGGTGTTTCTTATCTGGTGTTTTATCTTTAGGGTAACTGCTTCACTTTTATACTCATTGATCAGCTTTGTCCAAAGTTGATCAGTTTTTACTCTGGCCTTTTTGAAATGCAAAAGAAACTTCTCCCGTCGGGTGCTAGCTCCAGAGGGACGACTGGCTAAGTATTCCTTCTTTGGCACCAACCCCTCCATTTACATACTGTACACCACGTCACCAGCCAGTGGTTTAATCTAAAAAATATGTCTCTCATCTTATCTATGTATTTTATTTTCTCTGTCTGCTAAACCAATCTTTGAAAATGTTTTTTTCTGATGAATCTGGACCAATTCTTTCCTTTGCCAGTTTGACTTGAGGAAGTTCAAACGGTAACCAGCAGCACACACTGTAACAACTAGATAACCAGTATTATTGTAGTTCATGGCTATGTTGAGTGTTTTTCAGATCGATCTGATGTCTTTAGGCCAAACTGTATTCCCACGAATCATCTCAGCAACCCTCAACGGGAGGATCTGGATCTCCAGGTTGAGCTTCTCCCGCTCCAAGAGCAGATTTCCTCTCCTAAGCTCCGTTAGATCCCTGTCTTCACCCATCACAACACCTTTCATCACATCGATCAGGCCTGCAGAGGAAGTAAAAGTGGGATATAATCACAGCGAGGAATCCTTATGGGGAAGTGAAATTGATTTGTTAAATATAATTACACTCTTAGTCCCTTTCTTCCAGCAAAAACAGAAAAAGGAGCCAGCAGAATTACCTAAGGAAAAATGTTTACAAGCTTTAACCCAGGATTTAAGATTGCAATAGGGATGCTTTTAAAATCAATTTATTAATTGCTGCTATACTTATTTTTGTTCATTTTTAACGTAATGAAAGTTGGACAAAATTAACTAACTAAATGCACTGCCAAACTGTAAATATAATTAAGTAAATTCTTTCTCAAATAAGTGTATTTTCCCTTTATGGGAGCAGCAATAAGATACAATCTGTTTAAAATAGTATATATATATTTTAAGTGCATAATATCCAATAATCATGTTCTAAGGGCAAAAAAAATCCTTCCTCTACTGGCAGATGATTTTATTATTTAGCTTCTCAAATTAAGAGCAAATACACGAACTGAGAGACATTTTTACTTAGTTTTAAACTGTTTTTGAAGCAAGTTTTGGAAGAAGCTGAAATCCTGACCCTCTTTCATCCAATAAATAGGCTTGTTTTAGCATGCTTAAATCCTCTCTTTAATATCAAACATGTTGCACTGCAAAAAACATCTAAAATTTCAAAAAGTCAAAATGTCTTAAATGAAATGTGTCTACCAATAATTTGAGTAGGTAAATAAGATGATTTGCCAATGGAATGAGGATTTTTACTCAGTTAAGATAATTAGATAATATACACTTAAATAAGACAATGAAATAGTTTTTTTCTTATTTTAAATATAAATGATCTTGTTCCAAGTGTCTCAATTACCTCATTCAAGAAAAATTGACTTATCTAGATTTAGATTTTTTTTTTTTGTTCCATTTTGTTTCATGGCACTCCGCTGCTGCCTTTGATATTGGCCAGCTTAACTGGGCTTTAACCATGTTATTATTATATTACTTTGAGTATTTTTACCCAAATTAGCAGTTTTATTAAAATGCTTTTGTATCAGACAGTTCCAGGTTAAATTCCTCCTTCAGTTTACACCCTGCAGCCATTTTATATTACATGAATGAATTTATCTTCATCGAACTCACCTCCAGCTCTCTACTGGCAATCCTGGCTTTATTGTCGCCTTTTAGCTTCTGCTTCAGGTTCTGTAGTTCTTTACTTTGCTGCTTTTTTTTCTAGATTTATTGCTTTAACTCCAGTTTTGCTGTAATTTCTAGATTTATGTTAGTTCTCATGTTTTTCTGTTGTCCTCTTGTGTATGTGTGTGTTCCTTTCCCCTTGGCTCCCTCGTTGTCTCCTCTCACACCTGCTCCTTGTCAGCTCGTTAACCCTCCCTTTGTCTCTGTCAGCTATATATGCTCTCCCTCTGCTCTCACTCTTTGTTGGTTCCTTGTCTTTGCTGTCTTCCCATGCTGTTGTCTACGTTCCTTGTCTCTCCCTGGCTCCTCGTGTTTGGTTTTCCCTTGATGTCTCCATAGTTCTGGTTTGCTTTTCATTATTAGTTGGATTTTTGCATTCCTGCCTTTGTTTACTTTTTGCCCCATTAAACTGCAAGAGATCTCCTCAGCCTCTCTGCCTCTGCGTTTGGGTCCTCAAACCGCAACTAAACCCTGACACAAAGTAAAAAAAAAGGAACAGCAGAGCTGACTAAACTCATAATGCGACTTGGAAAGTCGACATAGCAGAGAGAAGCAGGACACCATAAAGAGTCTTATTTACAGTGACGGGGAGAGGAAATTAAGCCCTCCATTGTAATAATACAATAGCAGCAATTCAAACTGGCCCTTTCCAGTCAACCCCTAGATGAATGGCTAAGGACCAGCAAAGAAAAATGGGGACATTTTGAAAGGCTACTGATGTAAATGAGGCTTCTAGAAGCAGCCAAAAGTCTTTTTATGTATCAAATGGTGTGAATGAACTATTGGCGCCTAAATTGCATTTAAATCCCAAAACATTTAAAAGAAAAAAGCAGAATAAAGAAGACCAGTATTACTTCTGTCAAACCGAATTGGAATATAAACATGACTATGTATCTTTAAAGTCGTAGGGAAGCGGCTGTTCTTACCATTGCATTTCCGAATTCTCCTGAGTTGTGCCCAACTTTAAACGAGTGAATAAAGTGAATGTGATTGGTCCCTAATCAAGGGGGCGGGATTGTTTTGGCGGAAGGTTCTCAAGCAAGTTTGGTATGGCCGGTTTTTCGGAAGCATCTTGCTAAGCAGTTAGCAACTTAGAGCTAATAGGTTCCCAATGGGAAATTCCATTGGGACCAAGTAGCAATAAATTGGTGACTTAGAAACGACACTGTCAAGGAACGCTATGGACAGCGGAAACATGCAAGAGGAGGAGAGTTTAGTGTCGGAGGTCGTGGATGAGTCTCCTCCTTCATCCATTTTTTATTTAGAGGAGGAAAGCGGGGACAAAGATGTTGTGGAAGAGGACGCTAGGGCGGCAGAAGGTTGGTTTGGTGTAGAAGGCTTACAGATGTACATGTTTGAGCCCTTGCCTCGCAACGCTGCCAGTTCTGATAGCTCTACGCCTGCCGAAGAAATAGATGTCCAACCCCGTGAACACTGGGACGGAACTCAGTGGGAAAGGAAATTATTCTGATTTCTTATTTTAACCGTTAGATATATTAGCTGCGACATACAGTCAAGATGCTATGACCGAAATATTTGATTGACAGATGACCGTTTATATATTATTGACCAAATTTAGGTGTTCAGTCTGACGTATAACTAACTGGCCTGCATAAAATGATGGAAAAAAACCTGCGATGGACTGGCAGACCTGTCCAGGGTGGACCCCCACATCTCGCCTGTACACAGTTGGAGCACCAGCACCCCTCCGACCCCAGATATAAGCGTGATGGAAAATGCATGGATATATCTCCATTAATAAATAAATTATCTTTTTTTTTTTCTTTCTTGTCAATCTTTATTTCTATTTAATTCTCTTAAATTAGCTAATTAAAGTCTCCTTAGCTGGATGCTGTTGGTAGAACCAATACTGACAGACTGATCTGTGCAGGTCTACTCTGATCCGCTGCAGATATCTGATTAATCAGATGGTAAATTCATCTTCAGGATGAATCTGAGCGGATCCATCAATACAGAGCAACCCTTTCCTCTCATTATAGAAATGAGCAGTTTTGTTTTGTTGAGTCCTTTCATCAAAACATACAAAAAATGACAGCCCACTGTGCCCCAAGGGGATGGGTTAAATGCAGAGAAGTAATTTCCCTCTGGGATTATTAGAGTATATAAAATACAAAAAAAAAAATAAAATAAATAAATCAGTCCTCCACTTCTTCCTGACATGAACAAAGACGTCGTAGAGTTTGTCCAGCTCCTTGTCAGAGTCCTCTGATTTGGTGTGAACTGGGATGATCACCAGATCTTTCAGAACTGGGAGGAGATCAGACAGATATCAAGCTTATAAACATTTTTGCATAGATAATTTTACATTTATTACCACAAGCCATCTCTCACCTGTATTTAGGCACCTGAACCGAAGGATGTACGGATCCCTGGCAAACACGTCCAGCCCTTCGGTCTTCTCATCATCAAACTGGTACGAGCCCACCAGGTCAACCAGGTCGTCCCTGCAAACACAAAAACGCACGACTTTATTTAAAAAGCTGTTTAAAAACAATAAAGCAGATCAGAGATTTAGAGCGTCACTAAAAGCAACGAGTCTGGCACTCTGAGAAAACAGAAGATGCACACAAATGGAAACAGTTAGCCTCTAAAGGCCAGAACACACTGAAAAGGCTGAGTCAGAGCTACAGAGTCTGATGAGATTAAAACATCTTTAAAAGACTTTCTTTTGTTATGTGACATACAACCCGACTGAAAACCTTATTCTTTTCATTTTCACAATTAGGAAGATTTACGTCTATATCATTATGGCTGATAATGCATGATAACCATCATTGTATCCTGTATGCATTTCTGACCTATTTGACATCATGGAAAACCAACCACTGTGCTGCCATTGCTGCTCTACTTAATATAAACACCCACAATCCTTTGCTTCATTACTGTCACCGTCTCAGCAAAACACAAATATGGAATATGGAAATTTTATTACTTTATTAATATTTTTTATCTTTGATATCATTTCTTTATTTAACAATTTAGTGATTTAGCTAAACCAAAAATCAAATAATAAATCAAGAAATAAAAAAAAAACAGAAATTCAATCTGAACGTTAGGTGCACGTCTGTTATTCAGGCTCAGATAAACTACTTTAGGCAGTTTGTGAACTAAATTAGCCTGCCAATGAACGGATGAATTAATGGGTTAATGGATGAATAAACAGATGAACGAATTAATGGATGGATGAATGAATGAATGAGGGAATGAATATATGGATGAATGGATGGAAGGGTGAATGAATATATGGATGAATGAATGGATGAACAAATGGGTCAATGAATGGAAGAATGAATGGATGAATCAATGGATGAATTAATTGATGATTGAATGAATGAATGGATAAATGAATGAGGGAATGAATGGGTGAATAAATATATGGAGGATTGCATGGATGGGTGAATTAATATATGGTGAATAGATGAATGAATGGATGAATTATTGATGATGAATGAACGTATGGGTGAATGGATGGATGGCTGAATGAATATATGGATGAATGGATGGATGGGTGAATGAATGGATGAACAAATGTCTCAATGAATGAATGAATGAATGGATGAGCTATTGATGATGAATGAACGGATGGATGTATGGATGGATGGGTGAATGAATATATGGATGAATGGATGAATTAATGGATGATTGGATGAATGAATGGATGAATGAATGGATGAATGAATGGATGGATGGATGAATGGATGGATGGGTGAACAAATGGGTCAATGAATGGAAGAATGAATGGATGAATCAATGGATGAATTAATGGATGACTGAATTATTGGATAGATGAATGAATGAATGGATGGTGAATAGATGAATGAATGGATGAATAATTGATGAATGAACGGGTGGATGAATGAATGGATGAATGAATCAATGAATGTGAATAATGGATGGATGAAGGAATGGGTGAATGAATTGATGAATGGAGTCTCACCTGTACAGGAACATGAACTGCTCCTTGTAACGTGTTCGGCCCAGGCGGGTGCTGATTTTCAGGGTGTAGTGATGTTTCCGGTTGGCCCTGAGCGGACACACAGAAATGCGTTTCTCAGTTTAAGTTTCCTCCAAAGAAAAGCCGGAGGAAGAAGTTCAGGATGATAGAATTCACCTTTCCACCCTTTATAAAAAGCATTGTTATGACCGCAGCAGTATGGAAAGTCAATGGGTATATATTTCCATCCAGTAATTTCTGTCACAGTTATCACAGCTGCGGTGGTGAGTGGTGCTGGTGTCTATCTCCAACTGTCTATGGGTGAGAGGCGGGGGCCACCCTGGACAGGTCTCCAGACAATCGCAGGGCAACACAGAGACGAACAGGACAAACAACCATTCACACCCACACCTAACCCCCAGATTCCACATACTCCGTCAGCGCTCCGCTCCGCCCCGCTGACGTACGTCGTGCGGAGCGCTTGTCTTTCATGGAAATCAATGAGAGCTGTTCCACATCCACCGCTACTCCTCCGCACGTCTCCGTCCACGTACGTCTTCTCCGTCCGTCACCGACAAATTACGGAGCCGAACAATTTTTGCTCCGCTCCGGTCCGGCAAGGTCAAGATCCGCAATTGCAATCGCACCAAACAGGAAAAAGAACATCGACAAATTCCGGTTCGTCAAATTAAAATATAGCAGCAACAGATCGGTGACTAGAAATTATAGCACAATTATAGCAGATTTCTCATCTCTATCAAAATAGTTATTTTATACCGACGGACTTATAATCAAATCCATTCAAAAGAAACTTCTTATTACAGGAATGAAAAGAGATGCTGAGTTTGGGAGTAGAGAACAAGTTCATTCAAAAAAGTAGTTTTGAATTATCCTTATCCCCGTTACAAAAATCTAAAAACATCTATATATATTTGGGCAGAAACTGAACATATGCTGGATGATGGTGGGATTTTTTTAATATGTCATATTAAATTAAGCGCTCACAGGGTTCATACAGGAATGAGTGACTCTAATTTAATGCTATTTTAATGCTATTAGAAATGATTTTAATGCCATCAACAAGAACCATGTACACAAGTTATTAGTGTACATGAAATATGAAGGAGCTGTAAGCACAGTTCCATGACTCCTGTATGTATGTAAACACACACACACACACACACATATATATGTATATATATATATATATATTCTCTATCTTTTTCTCCGCCTCGAGCTTCCTTTCCGAACATACGGCTTTATGATCAGTTCCACGCAAATTAATAGCGATATAATATATCTGACGAAATTGTTTTTATAAGCATTTTTTATTAAAGAATTATAAATACTTCGATAAACATATTTAAATAATTTTAGTGCCAATTAAGGCCTTGATTTAAAAAAGAAATGATTATTTTTAATGATTCCCAGAAACCCTGGTTCATTTCGCGCATGCTCTCTACGATCTCCAAGAAACTCAGAGCGGAGTGGTCTGGAGCCACAGCGGATGCTGTAGGCTTTGCTTTGTGCAGGCGGTCTGGAGCGCAGCGGGGCGCTTATGGAGTATGTGGGATTTCGGGGTAAAGAGGATCTAGAGAAGCCAATTAACCTAACAGTCATGTTTTTGGACTGTGGGAGGATGCCAGAGTACCCGGAGAGAACCCACACCTCCTCAGGGAGAACATGCAAACTCCATGCATAAAAACCCCAGGCTAGGAATCGAACCCGGAACCTTCTTGCTGCAAAAAATCTATGCTTTGATTTTGTTTATTTTTGTGTTTTAAGCTTGATCCTAAAATGAGAATTTTAATTCCCACTATCATAGGCTGTGCAATACAGTATCGAACGATGATTTTCTAATTTTCAAGGGGCTTTCGAGTTCTAAAAGATAAATTTATCACTTCGATACACATTTGCTGTTTCATAGAATCGTAGATTACAATTTCTAGTAGAAAATAGGCACATCTCATTGCATATTCAATACAAGTCTTATTTACATTTATAAAAATCCATCACAATGAAATAAGTCTGTTAATGGAGCATAATACTGTACTTCGGTATCCAATATAGGATAATGGAGTTGAGGTGGAAATTTTGGAAGCCAACTATCAGCTCTCAAGGTACTGTACCTGATGGGTGTTCAAATACTTATTTTGCTATACACACACGCTGTGAATTATATTCACAGCATAAAATTGCTTGTTGCAGCCAATGACACATCGGCATATTTTTGGCACGCCTCCGTGAATGTACCAAGACGACTGCAAGCAACTTCAGTTTTTCCACTCTTTGCTTTCCAGTGAATAAGTAGAGATCGAAGGCAGGAAAGCACAAACTGGAGGGTTATGGCTGGTTTGGGTCATAAGAAACTTATTCCCGAATTTGTCCAAAAAAAAAAAAAAAAAAAAAAAAAAAAAAAAAAGTACAAATTACATGCTCATAAACATAATCAATGGGTCAAGAAATTGAAACATCTCAAGATGGGCAAATGTTCTACTCTAGCCATTTTAGAGATGGCAGCTACAAAAATTATTTTAGACATTAGATTTACACACAGGATATTAGTTATTAGTAATTTATTTCAGCAAATAATTAAAGCAGCTACAATGGAAAATGAAACATCATCAGCACCCAGCTTTCATCTGGCTGTGAGGGGGCAGTGGTTTGTTCAGGTGGATGCCCACAGTCAGCCCAAACTCCTGGCTGGAATGCTTCTCATGGACATCAGGCTTCAACTGGAAAGCCTTCTCATCAAAGCAGTCCAAGGGAATGAAGGACAGAGGCTTTTCCTCCAGAAGTCCTTGCAGTCGTGTGCGCCAGCTATCCAGCATGCTCTTGCGATCTTCAGCTGCAGCAGAAGAAGGAGCCCAGAAGATCTGAGGAGCCAGAACCTGGAAGCCACAGTAGTGCAGGATGCCATTCTGCAGAGAGAAATTCCATTGCTTGTATGTGTCCATGTTGTGTAGTTACAGTAGCCAAAACAGACATTACCTGCAGTGGCCACAGTGTAACATTCATGTCTCCATTAATACCAGTTGGGCTGAACATGGATTCCAGAGATCCAGTGGTGAAGGACAGCATGGCTTTCTTGTCCTAAAAGCAGGAACAGGTTAAAGATAATAGATGCCATGAAATTATTCCTTATTAAAGTCTCACCTTGAAGATTCCCTGGCTGTAGCGCTTCTCTTTAGAGAAGGCAAAGCCATTGGTGAGAACACGGTCAATCCAGCCTTTCAGGATGGCAGGAACACTGAACCAGTACATGGGGAACTGAAGGAGAGAACACAGTTAAGCAACATGGAGCATTTATCACCATATTACAGATATCCAGCAGTACCTGAAAAATGATGAGGTCTGCCTCAGTGAGCTTAGTTTGCTCCTTTGTGATGTCATCTGACAGTTTCCCCTGCTCCCATGCAAGTTTAGACTCTTCCAGATAACAGAAGTTCTCAGCATTTTTCACACCCCCTGCTCAGGAATTTTTAAATATTAGGTAATTGACATATTTGATCAGAAGATTTCCAGTTATACCTTTGATGTCTTCAGCTGTAGCAGTGGCTTTAAAACTCATGGCATACAGGTCAGAGACTTCCACTGTGCAGCCCTGAGCAGTCAGGACCTCTACAGCAGCATTTTTAGCTGCAGCATTGAATGATCCAGAGCTCTGGTGAGCAAACACGATCAGCACTTTCTTTCCTACTAAGACATAAAAAACTAGATTTACCAACCTTTGATATCAAAAGCATTTTATTTCTAAATCCTAACTAAATTAAGCACAAAGGAAATGCCCCAACAGCACAAAAATTGGTGAGGAAATGGAAAAGGTTTACATTACCCATTTTACCAGCTGCTCAATCTTGTATGGCAGTTTAAAAGATAAAACAAACTCAAAGCTGCTTCATGTAGAGGAAAAACCTTTTGCTAGTTTTATACACTTCCATTGTTTGTACATTAGCTGACACAGGTGTCTTCAATTAGACTCAATTAGCCCCTTCCGGTGATGGAAGTGAGGTTTTTTTCTTCTCCTTTTTCTGATAAACTTTTGTTAGGCTCTGAGCTGTCTTGGCATAATGCTGCCCCCCACTGGTCTTATGGTATAGATTTAAATTTTGAGATATTGGCAAGTAGTGTGAAAAAACCTGAGCTCCACTTTATCTAATCATTTAGAATTAGAAAAAAATCTTTATTTGCAATAAAATGAAGGCTATTAAAAATCACAAAATTACGTAGACAAGTGATGTGAAGAATTTAGTAAAAACAGTAGGAGACGTTGATTTCAGCTTGACACCAGAGCTGATTGTAATATCCTCATTGAAAACATTTCAGTAATTGGACATGGAAGGGTAGGGTCACCAACTCCTTTAAATAAATAAAATAAAGGACAGTTCTTGGCCAAGCTCTGTCTTTACTACTGTCTGTGGAATAATATTGTGAACATTTGACCTTAACCTAATAAAACATTTATATGGTTTTTTTCTAAATATGGTACAGTTCTGTTTTTTAGGGAACCGAGGAAAACCCCAACAGAAAGATTTATGCATCTCACTACAAGTTGGCTGCATGCTCAAGTCACAAGATGGTGCTGTTGTGCAGAACATCCCTGGCATGTACAGTATGTGCAAGGTTTGACTTTGAAATGATACAGTGTATAAGTATACATGTCTCTTTTCAATACTTGGAAGAGAAACATAAACACAGTTAAAGATGATGAAATGCTCTCAATCTGCAGGTTTACTAATATTCCTATAATTTCTAAAAGTAGAATGGGAGGCAGATCTTTTAGTTATCAGACTCCTCTCCTGTGGAACCCACTACCATTTTTAGTCCTTGAGGCAGACACCCTGTCTACTTTTAAGACAAGGCTTAAAACTTTCCTTTTTGATAAAGCTTATAGTTAGAGTGGCTCAGGTTATCCTGCGATATCTCTATAGTTATGCTGCTATAGGCTTAGACTTCTGGAGGACAAAAGGACCCCTATTTCATCATTCTGCTTCAATCTATCTCTATTGTCCCTCTCTGCAGAATCTGTTGGTTCAATCTCCAACGTTATGCTCTCTCTGCTTTTTCTCATAGTATCTTTGCCTCATCTCTTCGTGTTTGGCTGTGACATCATCCTGGAGAGAAATATCAGCTCTGCTGCTGCCTTCAACACCTTTGTTTATTGATAGTGGAGATCGGCCTGTTTTTCCAGTGCATTCTTGTTTCTCTGTGACTGGCTCGATGTGCTCTCTTCATCCTCTGACATGGGAGTTGGCTCAGAGACGGGGGCCGCCTTTTACAGTTGTTTTTTGTATCTCTGCTTCTGTATCGTTGAACCCCAGTTGGCCTCAGCAGATGGCCGCTCACACTGAGCCTGGTTCTGCTGGAGGTTCCTTCCTGTTAAAAGGGATTTTTTCCTCTCCACTGTCGCTACAAGCATGCTTAGTGTGAGGGATTGCATTAGAGTCAAAGATTCAATGCAATCAACTGGTTTTCCTTAGACAGAAAACTTTAAATCAATTTGACTGTATGATCTGTTGAACTGTAAAGTGCCTTGAGATGACATGTGTTGTGAATTGGCACTATAGAAATAAACTGAATTGAATTGAATCAAACCGAATTGATGAATATGAACATCTCTTTACAGGACTAGAATGGTTGCTAGGTGAACACAAAATAAGACTGAACTCAGGTGTAAACCTGTGAATCATACACTGAGAATGTTGCTATGCAGGAAAGAGTCATCGAACAGTTTCACAAGATAGAAAAAGCTTATACTTTTGCAAAGCAGTCAGAGCCTAATTAGTAGGTGGACAACATGTTGACGGTTTTCATCAAGGAAAAATAAGGATTTGTATGATATTTAAAGATCCTAAAACAGAAGAGCAATATAACTACATTTTTTATATTGAATTTTTTTAATAATTTTTTTTTTAATTAAACAATTCACATTTATAAGAAAAAAAACTACATTCTCTTATTTCAAGTGCATAATATCAATATTACATTAAGGTTAAAAATATTAATTCCATTGAAAAATCATTTGTTATTCAAATAGCAGGTACATTTATTTTAAGAAATTTTTATAAATGTATTGATCGTTTTTGAAGTGTTAAAAGGAGACCTAGCAGAATGTTGTGTTTACTTAACTCTTATTAATTAGCATTTACATTAGCACCTCTTTCCTCCATCAGTTTTCAGACCAAATGATTCTTTTACTTCTGTAACAGTGCAGCCATGGCATTTACAGCTCTTGTAATTTGCCAATGCTTGGCTTTTTACTGGTCCTGTAACTCTGCTGCTCTGCTGTCAGGAAAGCTTCAATCTGCTGGTCTTTTGAGTTCAGAGGCGTGCACCTTATATGGAATTATCAGGGTGGTGTTTATGCAGTTTTATATTTCTTGGGAATGTGCATCAATGGACTGCATCACATTAATGATCATTCACTGAAATTAACATTGGCCCCTGGCAGTGCCGAGTGGGATAGAAAAAGACTGAACAAACTAGTAAGAAAGGCTGCTTCTGTCCTAAGCTGCACTGTGGACTTAGTGAAGGAAGTGGCTGACCTCTGAGCCCTAGAACAGCAAGTCTGCAGTGCAGACTCACTGGAAATTAAAGAGGGTGTAATGGCGAACGAAATACTTGACAATTAAATGCAAGTTCTGTTGGTTTACTCTCTTTATCATTTGAAGTAAAGTTCCTTTTTATACACTTAACTGTATTCATTTCCTAAGTAAAAAATGTTTAATTTCATGTCAAACTGCACAGAGCTATAGCCATGCATATAGGGCATCACTGAGTTTCATTAGCAATGACTGCTTTGCCTTTCTGGTAGAGGGAAAAGGGCATTCCATTTAGGCCCCCTCTGCAGTGCGAATGTGATGATAGTGAAGCAGTGGTGCATAGGGGCAGTTTGGGCCCAAACCCTCCTGCATGAAAGTATACTTGTGATCCAAGAAGCAAATTACCATCCTTTCCAAGTAGTGCAATTTATATTCAGGATCCACTGGTTCCTTGATTATACCCCCCCATAAAATAATCACAGGAACTACAGGCTTATAAAATCCAATATGCACAAGCACAAACTTTTTTGTTCTATATTTATTCCAAACATTAAGGCAGCTACAATGAAAAACATGGCATCTTATCAGCATCCAGCCTTCATCTGGCTGTGAGGGGGCAGTGGTTTGTTCAGGTGGATGCCCACAGTCAGCCCAAACTCCTGGCTGGAATGCTTCTCATGGACATCAGGCTTCAACTGGAAAGCCTTCTCATCAAAGCAGTCCAAGGGAATGAAGGACAGAGGCTTTTCCTCCAGAAGTCCTTGCAGTCGTGTGCGCCAGCTATCCAGCATGCTCTTGCGATCTTCAGCTGCAGCAGAAGAAGGAGCCCAGAAGATCTGAGGAGCCAGAACCTGGAAGCCACAGTAGTGCAGGATGCCATTCTGCAGAGAGAAATTCCATTGCTTGCATGTGTCCATGTTGTGTAGTTACAGTAGCCAAAACAAACAACATTACCTGCAGTGGCCACAGTGTAACATTCATGTCTCCATTAATACCAGTTGGGCTGAACATGGATTCTAGAGATCCAGTGGTGAAGGACAGCATGGCTTTCTTGTCCTAAAAGCAGGAACAGGTTAAAGATAATAGATGCCATGAAATTATTCCTTATTAAAGTCTCACCTTGAAGATTCCCTGGCTGTAGCGCTTCTCTTTAGAGAAGGCAAAGCCATTGGTGAGAACACGGTCAATCCAGCCTTTCAGGATGGCAGGAACACTGAACCAGTACATGGGGAACTGAAGGAGAGAACACAGTTAATGCAACATGGAGCATTTATCACCATATTACAGATATCCAGCAGTACCTGAAAAATGATGAGGTCTGCCTCAGTGAGCTTAGTTTGCTCATTTGTGATGTCATCTGACAGTTTCCCCTGCTCCCATGCAAGTTTAGACTCTTCCAGGTAACAGAAGTTCTCAGCATTTTTTACCTCTCCTGTGCAAGATTTGTCAATCCTGATTAAACCATTTTGCTGGAAAATATTTGTTCAGCCATTATAAGTTCATACCCTTGATGTCCTCAGCTGTAGCAGTGGCTTTAAAACTCATGGCATACAGGTCAGAGACTTCCACTGTGCAGCCCTGAGCAGTCAGGACCTCTACAGCAGCATTTTTAGCTGCAGCATTGAATGATCCAGAGCTCTGGTGAGCAAACACGATCAGCACTTTCTTTCCTACCAAGAAATGAAAGACTAGATTTAGCTATTTTTAGATCAGACATAATAACCAAAACATATTAATTGACCCCTTTAAAGATTAAAAGTTGAATTTTCATCAGCATCATGAATATTTGAAGGAACAAAGACCAAACTACATTACCCATCTCAGACTCTATATCACAGGCAGTATGATCAACTTTGAAACAGCTGGTTCCAGCTATGGTCACTATGCAGCTTCTTCTTCTGCTTTATGATAATATGCAGCTGAACTCCACCTGCTGCTTTAATGTACCTCAAGTGTTTGGCTTCAAGTTGACTCAGGTGTTGTCAATCAGCATTGATAACATTCTCAGCTGCTCATCTGATTCTTTTCTACATTGGTGGATCACAAACAATTTACAGGTTCACCCCCCACCCCCCACCCCCGTAATGTAATAAGAGTGTCTAACGTCCACCCACTGAATTCTGCTTTTTGATATTATGTAGATTAAGTTTATGAAAAATGTTTTTTGCTTCTTAAATAGATGTACTTCTGGTTTCATTCAGTTCCCAAGATTCACTCTAGTCCCATCCTGTCTGTCTTGATGCTTCTGATCTTCCTTTTTCAGTGATATACACGACAAAGTTAAGCAATATTTATTCCACTACCTCTTTTTCTTCTATCCCTCAGCTTGATCAGTGTTTCCCTATAAATTATATTTCTCCTGTCATTAGAATAGGTAATGATCTGCCCTCAGATTCATTATTGCTTATTGTCTTTTTTTTTACTATGCAATTCATTGTAATACAGAAATTAGCATTTGCTGTCTTATATTAATTTCCTCTTTGTGCAATGTTTCCATTTTCTCACTTTAAATATGGATATACCTTCCTTAAAATTATTTGTAAATGTTATTACCCACGAAAACTATATTAGCTCATTTGTCTGTTCCTAAAAGAATGAGACATATATTGACAAATTGTTGGATAAATGAAAACTGATGTTTTTAATAAAGCTCATTTATTCTGCAGC
Source organism: Cyprinodon diabolis (assembly GCA_030533445.1). Classification (NCBI taxonomy): domain Eukaryota; kingdom Metazoa; phylum Chordata; class Actinopteri; order Cyprinodontiformes; family Cyprinodontidae; genus Cyprinodon; species Cyprinodon diabolis. Next base: position 25,579,134 of record CM060068.1, read on the forward strand.
CAATCACACATTTTAATCTACAATTTCAAATCTTTTTTTCTCAGCATTCGTGCTAATCGAAGTGTCAAACCATGTCAATAAATTTATTGTAACTTTTAAACATTACGTATATATTGATTTCTTCCAATCTGTTTTAAAACGTTTTCTAATATTCTTACTTAAATGTGGTGTAATTTATTATTTAGTAACAACACGCCTATTCCAGAGGGGTAACATTTCATAGGCAGGCTCTCTGACACCTCGATGTCAAACACTATTTGGCTAAGCATTATGGGTTGACTCTGAGACCCTGAATATAAGGCAGGATGGGGTTGGCAGTTTGCCAAACAGCCCAGTATACATGCAGACGTTTTAAGATTATAAAGATATTTCAACACTTCTGTTGTCTTTAAAATGTAACTGAAAATACAGTCAAGCTCAACATTGATACTGCCGGCAGAATTAGATTATGTACTTTACATTCAACACAAAGACTTGTAAATTATACAGGATCTCAAAATATAAAATGGACAAGTAGTTTGAAAGTTCTTTCATTTGTATTAAAATAAAGTCAAAAGACCTTTTTAAAAATAAATATTAACATACACTTGCTGACCAACTTAACGTTTCCACGGATATTTTAAAGATCCGTTTGCCTTTTCCTTTAGATGCAGATCTTTCTTTTCTCATCATACCGACAGTTCAAAGGACTCCACACTTGAGCCAAATGGGTAAAGTGCCTTAACAAGGGACAAGTCAGTATTAAACTTTTAGACAGCAAGAGGACTTTTTCCACTGAACCACACTCACTGAGCGTTAAAGATACAATGCCATATAACAAGGCATGGAGCTCTAGGTCTTAGAATGAGGTGCCCCTGTGTACAACTCCAACATTTAGCTCCTTAATCAGATTACACTCTGGCTGTTCAAAAACACTTCCAGTAAGAAAGAAAAATGTAATCCTTTCAAGTCCCAAAACATTGCAGTACCTCTAACCAGTAACCCTCTGTTTGCACCTTCCTGCAGAGGGTCCACCACATACCATGTAGTGGATAGGGCGAGTGGATCATTGAGCCCTAGAAAAGCAAGTCTGCATCAGTGCAGACTCACTGGAATTTAAAGTAGTTTAATGGCAAATTAAACACTTGACAATGAAATTCAAGTTACTGCATCTTTATCATTTAAAGTCAAGTTCCTCTTATATACACTTTTGACTGTTCATTTAAGTGAAAAATGTTTAATTTCATGTCAAACTGCTCAACAGAGCTATAGCCATGCATATAGGGCATCACCGAGTTTCCATAACAATGACTGCTTTCCCTTTCTGGTAGAGAAAAAAAAAAAAAAAAAAAAAAAAAAAAAAAAACTCATCCCATTTAGGCCCCCCTGCAGTGCGAATGTGATGATAGTGAAGCAGTGGTGCATAGGGGCAGTTTGGGCCTAAACCCTCCTGCATGAATGAAATATACTTCTGATCCAAGAAGCAAATGACCATACTTCCCAAGTGGTGCCATTTATATTTAGAAACCACTGGTTCCTTGGTTATACTCCGCCATGAACCACAGGAACTACAGACTTATAAAATTCAATATGCACCAGCACAAACATTTTAGTTCTATATTTATTCCAAACATTAAGGCAGCTACAATGAAAAACATGGCATCTCATCAGCACCCAGCCTTCATCTGGCTGTGAGGGGGCAGTGGTTTGTTCAGGTGGATGCCCACAGTCAGCCCAAACTCCTGGCTGGAATGCTTCTCATGGACATCAGGCTTCAACTGGAAAGCCTTCTCATCAAAGCAGTCCAAGGTGATGAAGGACAGAGGCTTTTCCTCCAGAACTCCTTGCAGTCGTGTGCACCAGCTATCCAGCATGCTCTTGCGATCTTCAGCTGCAGCAGAAGAAGGAGCCCAGAAGATCTGAGGGGCCAGAACCTGGAAGCCACAGTAGTGCAGGATGCCATTCTGCAGAGAGAAATTCCATTGCTTGTATGTGTCCATGATGTGTGGTTACAGTAGCCAAAACAAACGACATTACCTGAGGTGGCCACAGTGTAACATTCATGTCTCCATTAATACCAGTTGGGCTGAACATGGATTCTAGAGATCCAGTGGTGAAGGACAGCATGGCTTTCTTGTCCTAAAAGCAGGAACAGGTTAAAGATAATAGATGCCACGAAATTTTTCCTTATTAAAGTCTCACCTTGAAGATTCCCTGGCTGTAGCGCTTCTCTTTAGAGAAGGCAAAGCCATTGGTGAGAACACGGTCAATCCAGCCTTTCAGGATGGCAGGAACACTGAACCAGTACATGGGGAACTGAAGGAAAGAATACAGTTGATACAACATGGAGTATCCATCACCATATTACAGATATCCAGAAGTACCTGAAAAATGATGAGGTCTGCCTCAGTGAGCTTAGTTTGCTCCTTTGTGATGTCATCTGACAGTTTCCCCTGCTCCCATGCAAGTTTAGACTCTTCCAGGTAACAGAAGTTCTCAGCATTTTTTACCTCTCCTGTGCAAGATTTGTCAATCCTGATTAAACCATTTTGCTGGAAAATATTTGTTCAGCCATTATAAGTTCATACCCTTGATGTCCTCAGCTGTAGCAGTGGCTTTAAAACTCATGGCATACAGGTCAGAGACTTCCACTGTGCAGCCCTGAGCAGTCAGGACCTCTACAGCAGCATTTTTAGCTGCAGCATTGAATGATCCAGAGCTCTGGTGAGCAAACACGATCAGCACTTTCTTTGCTGTTGGTGCAATAAAAATAAATTAATTTTCTTTGGAGAAACATGACATTGTTTATCACAATCTTTTTTTTTTTTTCTTCTTCCCCAACAGCCACATGCTACTAGTACTTACACATTCTGAAACAGGAACTAAATATCAATTCACAACCACTCCTAAAAAAGAAGTCACTGCCTACATTTCAGACTTGCTCAGCTGTTTTTATACACAGCTGGTGCTCCAACTCAGTCAGGTGATGACAATTTACAATTAGCCCTAAGATTTACTCCCTAGGGTCATTTCAGATTACCAGGTTTTACAACAGTATGAGAGCTGTAGAAGTTGTTACTTGTCCAGCAATGAACAATATTACAATATATTACACACATCAAATATAAACTACAGGCTATAAGTTACCTTAAAATTGATTTTTTTTTCATTATATTTGAATGTGCTGAGCATTATTTATGCACTCTGTCAGACCTTGATTGATTCTGACTGACAGTATGACCTTTACTGTATAAAATGAATGTTGATTTCTTTCTTTAAAAGAAAAAACTAAGAATGAAGCAGAATGATGACAAACTATCCTCTAGCACTGAGGTCTTCAACAGGGGGTCTTCGATCCCTAGGGGGTCCACAGAGGTACTGCATGGGGGTCGCAAAAATTTTGGTTGATTAGACTTTCTTTTATATTTCCCCCTGCAATTTTTTCCACTCATTGAAATGTCTTTAAATACACGTTAACATTAATTCAACACACTGTAGTAAACTGATAAATGGAGGAAGATGTCTTTCAGTCATCAATGCACACATTCAGCGACACACAGGAGCTCTTTCAGGCTGGACACCATTTCACTCACAACACCTTTCCCATCAACCAGGAATACGAATCTGAACCAGAAATACTCCAATAATCCCAGGGCAAAATTACCTTAGTTACATTACTCCATCTGTAATAGAGTGACTATTGAACCAGTTTGATATAACACAAATTCATACAATATATATAATTAGGGGGTCCCCACTCCAACTCACCATCAGTTTTGGGGGTCCTTGGCCTGAAAAACATGGAAGACCCCTGCTCTAGCAGCCTAAGCCTATAGCAGCATAAATATAGAAATAGCTCAGCATAACCTAACTATTTTTGGATAAGGTATGAAATAGAGCCACAGTGAAACATCTATGTGATGACAATATATATCTTTGAAATTTAAATTTATAAAAACGGTAGCAACCCATTCCCTATTAGGGCTGTTTTTATTTAGAAAATTACCTCCATCCATCCATTTTCCGTTACGCTTATGCCAAGCGTGATGCGAGCTGTGCTAGTGCCAATCTCCAGCTGTCTATGGGTGACAGGCAGGGTACACCCTGGACAGGCAGCCAGTCCATAGTAGGGCAACACAGAGCCATTCACGCTCAAACTCACACCTAAGGAGGATTTTAGAGAAGACAATTAACCTAACGTCATGTTTTTGGACTGTGGGAGGAAGCCGGAGTACCCGGAGAGAACTCAAGCATGCTCAAGGAGGATATATGCAAACTCCATGCAGAAAGACCTTAATCAAACTGGGCCGGGAATTGAACCTTCTGGCTGCAAAGCAGCAGCGCTACCCACTGCTCCACTGAGCAGCCTACAAAGAAGGTAAAAATTATCAAAACATTTTTTTTTTCTGTGTCAAACATTTCTTTATTAGTCTATATTAACAAAGTGTTGTTTGATTAAAGGCTAGGGTTGGCAAGAACCATACAACCTTTCTTTTTGATATTTCAACATCTTGCAACTTTAATGTATATATTTACAACTCTCATTTCAGAGCATGCAGTGCCAATGACTGAGATTATTCTTTTTTTTACTACAGCCTTAACACTGCTAAACACAATTTTAAGCAGCAGTATAATTGTTGAAAAAAATCTATAAAGAGGTTGGAGCAGCATTTATGGAGATGCTGCATGAGATAAAACCTTTTTTTCTGTTGTTGTTTTTTAACTTCCCAGTGTTCCTTTAATTTGTACATCAAGATGCTGAGTACATGGAGTTGGTGGAAATAATCATCCGATCCTGAAAGCAAATAAAAAATGGAGATTATTTCAAATTTTAGAAGACACAGAAACATGGGAAACATTAACATCATAGGAGATGAAGTGGAGTGGAGTATACAGTTAATACCTCAGTGTTGACCTGGACAACGGACTACATTAGAGACCCTACTGTGAGGCCATTGACGAGAAAGGACAAAGCGGGCTACTTTTTTGAGGAAGCTTTGTTCCTTATGTTTGCAGCAAGATGCTGCATATCTGCTTTAGGTCTGTTGTGAGAAGTGTGATCCCTTCTGCCATCATGTGCTGGAATCATATGAGTTGGAGAAAGGAAACGGCTGAAAGATGTAGGATTGAGTTCCAAGCGCAAGAGTGTGGCACCAATTCAAGAGAGTGACATAAAAAAATACTTGGAATATGATTCCTAGCAGTACCTTATACTGCAAAAGCTACAATATTTAAATAGCTTTTTATACAGACATATGTATGCAAATTTTACATCAGAAAAATTAAAACAAAAACTCTTTTTAACAAGAAGGAAATCTGTAACAGGCAAGGAGCTGCAAACATAGTTTCTCCTAGTCCAGTTTTCATTTTCACCTTTCTACCACTAGATGGAGACTGTGCATATGTACTGTACTATTAATGCCACGGTGTTAATTTAATGGTGCTGGGCTTAATCACTGCCTATATCCACAAAGATTAATGGCCATCCAGATGTTGAGATATCAGTTCTAGCTACACTCTAATGACAATCATCAATGCAAAGATGCAAATAACAACCTTTAAAAGATTAATGATGCTGATCTAATCACCAGGATGACCCTTACATAAATAGCAATGTGAGATTTACTGCAAGACTTTTGGCTCTATGTCAACTGGGCCACCTGGCAGCCATACAAATAAAACCAGCAAGTCACAACAAAGCAAAGTTTTCACTTTGGACTAAAATCAATTTACATATTTGTTGTTCAGCTTCAATAGTTCTTTGATTTGCATTTCAAGCTGTCCCTGAATTTCACCCTTATTCCCCTTTTTTTTTTACCTAACGTTTACATAAGCTGTTTGTTTCCTCTATATTCATCTGAACTGTGTTCACTTTGAAGTCTAATATGTCGCATACATTAAAATGTATATTTGTTTTATTTTATAAGTCCTGGTTTTCTTATTTATTCATTTATTTGCTGTTCAGTATGTATCCTCAAAGTCCCTTTCGGATAAACTTGTTATTAAATTTATACAATTTCAGATGTAAAAGCAGAAAAAGTGTGAGAAGAAGCAAATTATGGAGACAAACACTCAGCACTCGTATCCACTTCAACTGACTCACTAAATTATATGATCTTGCCAAAATGAGTCCTTAGATAAGAAATTATTTATTAGCCCATACAGTGACTTTCTGAAAATGATTTGAGTTTTTATTTTTCCTAGCTACACCATAGACTGCTTTGCTTATTATAAAGAGAAAATGTCATGAATGTAACAGAAGTCACAATCGCAAGTTCATAATTGATGTATATAGTATATATATATATATATATATATATATATATATATATATATATATGGGGGTTGAACTACCAGAAGCCACATTACAGATGTGCAGGACAGCTACAAATACCTTGGGGTGCCACAGGCTAACGGAAACCAGGAGGAGATGGCAAGAAAGACTGCCACAGCTAAATACCTACAAAGAGTAAGGCAGGTCCTGAAAAGTCAGCTGAATGGGATAAACAAGATCCAAGCCATCAACACATATGCCCTACCAGTCATCAGATACCCCGCTGGTATAATAAACTGGCCAAAGGAGGAGATAGAGGCCACTGACATCAAGGCAAGAAAGCTCCTCACAATGCATGGAGGGTTCCACCCCAAATCCAGCACCCTGAGACTTTATACCAAGCGTAGCGAGGGAGGCCGAGGGCTAGTGAGTGTCAAGACCACTGTCCAGGATGAAACAACTAAGACCCAGGAGTACATCAGAAAGATGGCCCCCAAAGACAAATGGCTTGGTGAATACCTCAGGCAGGAGAAAACCGAAACCGAGGACAAGAAAGAGGAAGGAGAACCATCATGGAGGGACAAGCCACTGCACGGCATATACCACAGACAAATAGAAGAAGTGGCTGAAATGAAAAAACCTACCAGTGGCTGGAAAAGGCTGGACTGAAGGACAGCACAGAGGCACTAATCATGGCAGCACAAGAACAGGCACTCAGTACAAGATCAATAGAGGCCAGGGTCTACCACACCAGGCAGGACCCCCGATGCAGACTGTGCAAAGATGCCTCTGAAACAATACAGGACATAACAGCAGGGTGTAAAATGCAGGCAGGAAGTGCATACATGGAACGCCACAACCAGGTAGCTGTCATAGTGAACAGGAACATCTGCCATGAGTATGGGCTAGAAGTCCCAAGGTCAAAATGGAAGACACCTCCTAAGGTAGTTGAGAATGACCGAGCTAAGATCCTATGGGACTTCAAGATCCAGACTGACAAACAGGTGATGGCTAACCAACCAGACATCGCGTTGATCGACAAACAGCAGAAGAAGGCAGTAGTGATAGATGTGGCAATCCCAAGCGACAGCAACATCAAGAAGAAAGAACACGAGAAGCTTGAGAAATACCAAGGGCTGAAAGAGGAGCTAGAAAAGATGTGGAAAGTAAGAGCAGCAGTGGTGCCAGTGGTAATTGGAGCACTGGGGGCTGTGACCCCCAAACTGGGAGACTGGCTACAGCAGATTCCAGGTAAAACATCAGAGGTCTCTGTCCAGAAGAGCGCAGTCCTAGGAACAGCTAGGATACTGCGCAGAACCCTCAAACTCCCAGGCCTCTGGTAGAGGACCCGAGCTTGAGGATGACACATACCACCTCACGAGGGGTGAGAAAACAGTTTATATATATATATATATATATATATATATATATATATATATATATATATATATATATGAAATACATTAATAACAGCAACTAAAATGTACATTAACATAACATGTTAAATCATAAGTTGATAAGTACAGTTTGTTGCCAAAAGCAGAGGAGAGCCTTATAATTTAATATCAGTATCACATTCTGAACTGTTGGAGCAACCAGTAAACCCCATGTATTGAAAACAATAGGTCTGTGTTTTATATCAGAACTTAAACATTTAAAGCTTTTTATATGTCAGGAGAAGTATTATGATTTACATCCTCAATTTAAGCTACCCAGTGAAGGGAATCTAAAATAGGAGGAAAAAACTGTCTCATTCCAGTTTTTTTTTTATCATAACTCCAATTTTTAACTGTAGCAAATTAATTGACTAATTCCTCTGCATCACTGAATTTTAGGAATATTCTAGACTTTAAAGGTGTTAAAGCATAATTTACAAAGAATCTATTAAAGTATATGTAAAGATTTAAATTGTACTCATTCAGTATTTTTACAAAATTTTGGAGATAAACTGGAAAGTACCGTGTCACATGAATTGATGTTTAAATTATTAGATTATGTTTAGCGTCTATTTTGTCTCTTCATATCTTTAAAATGTGTTTTTTTTATTTTTTTTATTTAATGTCAAAATTATGGTGGTGCTGCTCTGTTTCTCTCAGGATAATAATTTACTCAGTGTGTCACTCCTGCATATTTTGATGTCACAACAAACTATGTACCTATAAGACCACATCAACAATCACATGAATGCTTTTTTCTTTTTTTTTTACTTATCCAATCAAAACAGGTATTGAAAGGATCCCCTGTAACATTAAACACTTGGATATAATCCCTAAATCATGCTAGTGCAAATTTACCTTGCAGGTTGTTAGCATACAAAAATATATGTGGCTTCAGAGTCAGAAAAAATAAATTGCAGTCTTTCCTGAACAACTGTGGAACTTCAACTAAATCAAAATTACACTTATTTTTTTTACCTTTCAAGAAGATTCTGAATCATAACTGAGGGAACTCCTAAATGCATGGGTGCTATAAATACTATTGGTCATTTTGTATAAAAAAAATATATAAAACTAATGTTTGATATTGTTGGAAAGATGATTATTCTCAATATTCACCTTACTAGGTAGACAAACACTAGAATAAAGAGAGAAACAGCAAACACACTTACATTGAGATCATAATCTTTTTTATTCAAAGCAAGGAAATTAAAATACAGTTTATACAGGTTACCTCAGTTGACAGTTGAACCAGTTAAACTTACATGAGACATTAATAAATCTTTAAGTCATATTTACTATCATTTTTGTTCCCAATTCATCAGATTTTAATGTTATTATGAAGGAGTTACTCAGAGGAGCTCCAGTTTTATAAATATAGCTTCATAAATTGATTTTATTTTGTATATATTTTGATTCCTTGCTAACTTTGAGGCAAGATATGTATGTTGTTTTTTTTATTTGAGATGGAAAGAATAAAATGCTTAATTATTAAATGCTCAAGTTAAATATTTTAGTAAAATATTTCTATTTTTGTTATTGTATGTCCCACTTTTGGAAAATAGTTAATACTTTTGATTGAGAGCAGTACTTATGGTAAGACAAAATACCAAAAGGGGTACACAATTAAAAAAGTGTCTGCCTTATTGGTGAGTTTTCCTCCATCCTCTACACACTGAGCAGCCCTAGTGTGCCTCCAGTTTTTCTTTTTATTTGGCCTCCCTGAGAGCATCCTGGAATCCTAAAGCCACTTAGTTACTAGTTCAGGCCATGTTAGTTAACCCTTTCTAGAAAAACCCACCTCTGTATATAAAAACCCACCTTTTGTTGTTTTTTTTTCCAACACACTAAGAGTCACAGACCTTACCTTCCATTTAGTAAGACAATCTAATCTTAGCACTTAGCAATAACCTAATCCTATACTTCTTATGGAAACTTCTTGCTCTGCTGCTGACAACCAACAGTTACCAAATACATTTAAACATTACTTAGTTGTACAACTTATTTCTTTCCATTTGAGTTTGTGGTTCTTGGCTTAAAGTACTTTCATTATGACACAAACATGCTCAAAGATTTCTGAGGCTTTCATCCCCCTAATGTTACAGTGGTAACAGCTGATGATCCAATATCCCTAAATGGCAAATCTTATGAGATAAAATCACGCTGCAGCTAGTATCCACTGAGAAATGATTGAGGGAGGTTGAAAAATTAAAGAATTGTGTTAAATATATTTTATTAGCTGTTTTTACACACTAGTCTAATAGAAGATGATATATGGGCTTCAATGGGAACAAATTTAGTTATAGATGCACCCCTTTTTAGAAACTCTGTGCAGATGATTTGTTCTTAGAGCATATACCCATGAAGTCAATAGTAAATGAAAATACGAGGCTTTCTCCTTTCAAGCAGATGGTGTCTAGACTGAGACAGATGACAAGTTAAATCCAAAACCCCCCAGAGGGAAAAGAGGAGGGGAACACAAGGGCAGAAAATATTGAGTCTACAAACAACACATGCTTGTTAACACTACTGCTAAAGTTTTCCAAAAGTATTGATGATTATAATGAAATTTCATGCTGAAAATGTTCATATAATCAGAGAGATAAAAATAACACATTGAAAAAGTTTTTTTAATTTGCCATTTTTATTCTTTTAGTTACAAGCAGCTTATTGACATTAATTATCATTTGAAAAGACACAAAAAAAAAGTGTTTCCGTAAAAGTTTTTAAAAAAACAATCCACTGGACTTGGTTTCCAAGATTTGAAGACGAGTCGGTTTCAATTTGCACGTCCTCAAATCTTGAAAACCAAGTCCGTTGGATTGGTTTTTTTTTTTACTTTTACGGAGTGACTATGACCTGGATGAATGAGAATCTTCATCAACACACAAACATGTGGTTTGGGAAGACAGTTGTTTGTGTCTTTGTGATGCAAAAGCTGTACCTGCTGTAGGCTACATGATGGAGTCATTTCTCAAAGAGCTCGTTATAAGGTCTGATGGCATATTTTCCACTAGCTGTGATTTATTCCCAGTGATTATGTGGGTGTCATGATGGGTTTCAGAAAAGCCCAGTATGCAGAACACCACGGAAACAGATGAAAAATATCACAAGTTTTATTGAGCACAAGCAAATGGAATAAACACAGGAACTGGTTCAGACCTGGGGGCAGGTTCACTGGAGTCTGTGAGGATGACAGTTCAGTTAGCTTGGGAGCAGATGAGTCTGAGTTTGAGAGTTTCAGATTTATACCTTGAGGTGTCCGGGTTTGGCTTTGAGAGAGGAACTGTGGGGGATGTCTATCTATCTATCTATCTATCTATCTATCTATCTATCTATCTATCTATCTATCTATCTATCTATCTATCTATCTATGTCCCGAGTGGAGAGCCATACCTCCTGACCAACGGTGAACTCTGGGGCAGGACGTCTCCTTGAGTCGTCGAAGCGTTTGGTTGTTTCAGAGGAGCGGTTGAGAGTGGCGATGGTGTCTCACTAATTGAACCGAAATCTCTCTCTCGTCTGCTGGGAAAAGAGGGGGTTGATATCCGAGACTAACCTGGAAAGGTGACTGGCCGGTGGAAGCAGATTTAAGAGAGTTGTGGGCGTATTCAATCCATGTGAGGTATTGGCTCCAGTCGGTGGGGTTATTGGAAGTTAGACAACGGAGAGTAGACTCGAGCTGCTGATTCATTCTTTCGGTTTGTCCGTTTGATTGTGGATGATAACCTGAGGTGAGTGAAGACTTACAGTTGAGTGCTGCGCAGAAGGCCTTCCAGACTTGAGAAATGAACTGGGGTCCGCGGTCTGAAAGGATTTCCTGGGGGATTCCACGGAGACGAAAAACGTGTTTAATCAGGAGCTGGGCGGTCTGGAAGGCCGTGGGTAGTTTCCTGAAGGGGATCAAATGGCAAGACTTCGAGAATCTGTCGACGATGGTGAATATTGTAGACATACCTCGGGAGATGGGGAGACCAGTGACGAAGTCGATAGCGATGTGAGACCAGGGACGAGAGGGAACTGGAAGAGGATGCAACAGACCTGAGGGTGGTTGATGTGAGGTTTTGTTTCTGGCGCAGGTAGAGCAAGCCAAAACATATTCCTTGACGTCCTTGTGCAGGGTAGGCCACCAGAAACGTCTAGAAATTAAGGAAGGAACTGTTGGGTCCAGAGACTGTTTAGTTCAGCAGAGTCCAATAACCGCTTCAGCGTCTTACTTCTAGCATGAGGGCAGACCTTGGCTTTGGGTTTCCAGCTCTTAGTCCAGAGCTGCATGAGAATCCAGAGAAGGGTCTTCAGGTTTGGCTCAGAGGGCTGGCTCGGCAGGTTAAGCTCATCCAGAGCTTACAAGGAAAAACTGGATTCCTGAAAGCAGAGACAAAGAGGGATTAGAATCCAATCAGGAATCAGGAGCAACAAAGTTTCTCAGAAGAAGCTAGGCTCAGGTGCTAACCAAACTGGATAAACACTGCGGCGTTGAGGCAAGGTCTGAAGGCCGGTTATATACTGAAGGATCCTCTGATGATGAGATGCGCCTCAGGTGTGTAGAAGGCTCAGCTCAGGAGGATCCATGGTGCACTCTGCTGGAGAAAGGTGGAACTTCTCCAGATCCCAACAGTGGGGAATGATTTTCGCCCTTCAGAAAAGAGCTGATAAGCAAAGTTTATGAAAGCTTATTGGTTTTAGATTTTATTTTTAAGTCCTCAACTATTTAAATTTTGTTTTTTCTCTAAATTATCAAACAACAGCATGATTTCTTATAAAAGCCAAAATTAAGAACATTTCAAATAATCATTAGATGATGAATTATAAAGGCTTCATATCAACTGATCTTTAACCAGTCAGTCCAATACATTTAAATTGTTTTTAAATACCAGCATCTTGCCTGCATCCTATGAATTTCTCTGTCTGTGTCTCTTTGCTCATGAGTAGAAATAGGTGTGTCTTAGTGAAAGTAGACAGATGAGGCTGCGGAAGCAAACAGATGCTCTGACTCAAGTGAAGGACGAAACAAGATGAGGATCAATGTTTACCAGTTCCTCGATTACACCTTAATCACAACTTTTTCTCTTAAAATAATTCCCAGAGACAGCCTGAATCTTGGGGAAATATGTTTTGGTGTTCTCTGCCTCAACTTTTCTTCAACCATTTAATAGTGGATGCTTGAATGTGCAAGGTGAGTTCATTTAATAATTCATTTAATAATTTAATAGTTTGATTTAATCTTTTCCCAATAATGTTTTGTTCTTAAATTGTTTTGTTCATACAATAAGAAAATGTGTAGATATAATACAAATAATAATCATTATTATAATAGCAGCCGGCACTTTCAAGTTTGTTTCTATACTCCAAAAATTAATTATTAAACTGGTTTATTTATTCCCCTGAATTGCCCTTAGGTATGAGTGTTTGCATGTGAGATTGCAAAACGGACTGGTGACCTACCCCAAACTTATAAAGACATGTAGGCATAGATAGATAGATAGATAGATAGATAGATAGATAGATAGATAGATAGATAGATAGATAGATAGATAGATAGATGGATGGATGGATGGATGGATGGATGGATGGATGGATGGATGGATGGATGGATGGATGGATAGATAGATAGATAGATAGATAGATAGATAGATAGATAGATAGATAGATAGATAGATAGATAGATAGATAGATAGATAGATAGATAGATAGATAGATAGATAGATAGATAGATAGATAGATAGATAGATAGATAGATAGATAGATTCTTCATAAAATGTAACTCTTTCTGTTTTTGTTTTCCTCTTCTGCAAACATGAACCCTGTAGGGCACTGATTTTCCGTGGGGACGGAAAGATAAGGAGACATCTCTACTAATGTCCATGCCGGTGGACAGAGAGGACCATGCATGCGCCAGAGAGGAGAGGAGGCGCAGGAGGCGTGCAACTGTCAAATATCGATCTGCTCATGCATCTAGGGAGCGTGTCCGTGTCGTGGCCTTTAATGTGGCCTTTGCAGAGCTAAGAAGACTCCTGCCGACTCTCCCACCTGATAAAAAGCTGTCCAAAATTGAAATCCTGCGACTTGCAGCCTGTTATATTTCCTATCTTAACAATGTGCTGGATGTTTGAGGGAAGACGGCACAAACGGCAAGTCACTAAATCTGTAAGGAATTTCCTATGTAGGTTTATATTAACAAGAGTTTTCTTTAAATAAGACAATAGGCCACAGTGTCTGAGAAAAAAAAAAAGTGTAGGATTGGAGGGTTAAACAATGGCCTTTTATGAACTATATGTTTGTTAACAAAATGTTGCAATTGCATATTCTATTGTAATGGAGGCCAAAAAGTAAAGCAAATATTTTAAACAACTATTGGTCTCATTGATAATAGAAAGTGAAATTAATATTGCAACAATATTTTTCTAATTTAAAAAAATTTGTCGTTATTAGATTCTTTTTGGAGAATAAATTATCAAATTATGATAATTTAACTTCTTTCTTTTTGCTCTCTTTATTGTCAACAAAATAAATTAAACATCAGTGAGTGGAGTTAACAGCTTTCTTCCCAAGAAGAAAATGTCAAATTAAATGTGCTTATGTTGCTGCAGATCTTAGTTTGTTTTGTAAGCAAATGTTGAAGTTTAACTTGTCTATTTTTGACATTGTTTTAAATAAATGTACTATAAGCTCAGTTTATTATGTTTACATTATTTTATTATTCGACATTTAAACATATTTAAATAAAAAATATTTTTAATGATCCTTCTACTTTTCAGCTCCCCACATTGGCCCTGAGGAAAATTTTTTTTTTTTACTTTTCATATTATTTAATATATTCATTTGATTGCTCTTGGTGGATCTGTTCACATTTTAGTTATAAGTATAAAAAAAAGATTTGGAATCAAGATATCAAGGTTATGGATGCTCTACTACACAAATCTGCACACAGAAAAAACAAAAATCAATACTTTGAAAAGAGACAAAGCCTTTTATCATCACGAAACGATGCTGCAAGAATGTAGATAAAGAATAGACAACGAGCTGGCATCATACCGATTTTTTCGATGGAGACCTGGCCAAGAGGCAGCAGTACAGTAAGACATAGACGTAGATTTAAAGTATCTACATTTGCCAAAAGTCTCTCAGAATTGCTTTTAAGTTTTTCTTTCTTTAATTAAAACTACAAATGGTCTCAGACAATGTCTGTTAGGATTATGTCCTGCAGGATCTCCAGGCCCCGCTATTCAGGACTAAATCTGACATAATTACAGATGAGTACGGAAATAAATGAATATTTAATAAATACATTTAATGGGAAAACAATATATCAAAAAATTTATGTAAACAGCAATAAAATTAGCCAATAAGAAATACATATATATTTAATTACCTTATTAATCTATTAATCTTAATAAAAATTACCATATTTATTTAATATCATTATATTTTTCTATGTTAATTTACTTTACTCCTATTTAATCATATAATTCTGGTATTATCTTTACAGATTTTGATTAACCTTTCTGGGATTTGTGTTTCTTCTTATCAGGATTAACATTTTTTCAACGAAAATTATTTAAAATCTAAATCAATTATTTGGGGCAGATGCATGTTTAACTCCCAGTAAGTGGAGCAGTAGCGCTTGCCCGCTCTAGTTCTGTACTGTTTGCAAGCAAGTTTTGTTGTTGTTGTGATTATTTTTGTTTTGTTTATGTTCTCAATAGCACACTGAACAAATATGGTGTAACTGTTAAATTGTTTCCAAAGTTCAAAGCATGCCAGCACAGGCTGCTTCCAAGCATTAAAGAAAAAAATAAAATTATAGATGAAGACATACCAAAATGTGTTCAATAACGTTGCGACATACTCCTATATAAATTTGTAAAGAGATTTTAACTGAATAAACCCATGTGTTTTTTCTTTATGCTTCACTAGTAGGCTTTGTGTCTTTCTCTAACATTAAACTTCAATAAAATATGTTCAGGAATGTGTTTTCATTGACTAAACGTGAAAAGGATCATTGTATGAACACTTTCTGCTTTTCATTTTAATTTTACAGCCATCAGAAAATTAGTCACAATTTAATTCATGTCAAGTGAAAAAGTTTTTATTTGAATTGAGCCATCAGAATAGAAGAGTTCAACCAAATCACAAAAAAAAGGCTTTAATTACAGTTAATATAACTTTAAAACTTATATTAACTGTAAAAGCTGTAAATGGGAGCCATGTCTCTGTTTTTCCCGTTAGTTCGTTAGAGTTTTTTGTGACCCAGAGAGACTGAGGGACTGGTATTATGTTATGAAGCAACACTAGTGTTTCTTTTATTGTTAGAAGTAACATTGCCATCTCCTGGATGAGAATATTACAGGACGTCACAGTCACTCAATCATTTAATCCAATAAAGTTTTTTTTTTACTATTGGATTAAATGAATGGTTTTTTTTATTTTGTATTTTTTATTTACATCCATGTTAATGTTTTTAGACAAATACTACACAATAAAAAATCCTGTTGTTTTAAAATCCTGTTTTTGGGGAGTTTTTTTTACATTTATTTTAATGTTTTTAGACAAATCAAATTCTTGATTATAGTCAGGAACATTTAAGATAAGAAGTCTTTTTTCTATTTCAATATGTTGGACCGCAGCATTACAGTGGAGTTAATTTTTCAAAGTGAGAATATACATATATATATATATACGTATATATATATATATATATATATATATATATATATATATATATATATATATATATATATATGTATATATATGTATATATATATATATATATATATATATATATATATATATATATATATATATATATATATATATATATATATATATATATATATATATATATATGTATATAACAAAGCTAATGGGGTGTTTTTTTTTTGTTTTTTGTTTTTTTTTTATCAAACCAGCAAAAGATTTGTTAACAGTATAAATAAGAGCCATAAGTAGTGGGCAATAAATTGAAGCAGGGCACTTTTATGATTTGCTTAGTCATGTTTTTAATGTTTATATGAATATATATATATATATATATAGTTTTTCTTCCTTTTTTTTTTTTTTTTTTGGTTCCACCAGGCTGGATATTGTTTTTCTT
Organism: Cyprinodon diabolis; assembly: GCA_030533445.1. NCBI lineage: Eukaryota > Metazoa > Chordata > Actinopteri > Cyprinodontiformes > Cyprinodontidae > Cyprinodon > Cyprinodon diabolis. The sequence goes on from CM060068.1 coordinate 25,595,917, forward strand.
TTTCTGTGGGCTGTAATGACCTTCATATGGAAGTTTACATAGTCTAAAAGCTATTGATAACATTCCCCAAATCAGAGATGCCACCTAGGAAATCGGTTTGAAAATGTTTCTTCCTTGATGGTCTGTAAATAGTTATAGTGTTAGAACTTCCAAACCAAGACCTGTATGGAAACTACCTACAGCTGTCTAATCATCATCAGATATACACTTCCTGTAGAAAAACTAATTCCAGAATAACAACGTCGATGATATCAATTCATTTGTTCAAACTGAGTTGGTTTTTGTTTCTCTTGGGAAATTTTTTGAATTGATATTTGTTGTGAAATGGCTGTTTAGATAAACTGATCTCAGTTTAAAAAGATATGCAAGATAATTCGTAAGTTGTGTATTTAGCCATATGGCCAAGATTTCTTTTGAAATATATTTCAGATTGTTCTTATTCTGGCACTAGAAATGAAATCATTACCATGAAATCTAAAAGGCACAAAAAATATATTTCATTAATAACTATGAAGACTGTAATAGGGAAGTACTATTCAATAAATTTGAATATGTGTAACTGAGTTAAGGAAGTAAACACCTCTTCAATAATAATTTTCAAATTTATTCAAAAATAACTGTAGAATTAGAATCACAATCAAGTTTATTTCCAAGTAGATTTGCACTTACAAGGAATTTGATTTGGTGTTGAGGGTGCAGACAAATTAGAAATATATATACGGGATCTATTGTTAGTATATACAATATACCACATGCAATATACTATATGCAATATATAGTACATAGATATGTACTATATGCAGAGTAGGCTGTACAGTAATGTAACACAGGAGGTCTGGTACGTTGGTGTAGCTTCTAGGTCCTGAACAGGGGAGGGAGAGAGGCAGTGTCTGTGTCATGGGGGTCTCTGGGCCTTGTTGATAAGGCTGGTAGCGGATGGGAAGAAACTGTTCTTATGGCGAGAGGGAGGTGACTAAATTAGTTTGTGGCTGTGGTGCGAGGGATTAGCCACAATCTTCCCTGCACGCCTCAGAGTCCTAGAGGCGTACAGATCCTAGAGAGAAGGAAGATTTTAGCCATTCACCTTCTCTGCAGGTCGGATGATACGCTGCAGTCTGCCCTTGTCCTTAGCGGTGGAACCAGCGAACCAGATGGTGATGGAGGCAGTGAGGATGGACTCAATGATGGGGGAGTAGAAGTGCACCATCATTAAACTTGGCAGGTTTAATTTTTTCAGCTGTTGCACGAAGTGCATCCTCTGCTGGGCTTTCTTGGTGATAGAGTTGGTATTCAGTTTCCACTTTAGGTCCTGTAAGATAATAGTTCCCATAAAGCGGAAAGACTCCACAGTGTCAATTGTGGAGTCACAGAGGGTGGTGGGGATAGCTGGGACTGATGTCCACAACCATCTCCACAGTTTTTAGAGCCTTGAGCTCCAGGGTGTTCTCCCTGCAGCAGATCGCCAGATAGTCAACCTCCCACCTGTAGGCAGACTCGTCACCATCAGAGTTAAGTCCGATAAGAGTGGTGTTGTCGCCAACTTCAGAAGCTTGATAGACTGATGACTGGAAGTGCAGCTGTTGGTAATAGAAAAAAACACAGCCCTGGGGGGAACCAGTGCTGATAAGCTGTGAGTCTGAGACATGTTTTCCCAGCATCACATGCTTCCTGTCAGACTGGAAGTATGTAATCCACCTGCAGGTGGATTCAATCAGACTCAGGTGGAAGAGTTTCTCCTTAAGCAGAGCTGGGATGATTGTATTGAAGGCAGAACTGAAATCCCCAAACAGGATCCTGGCGTAGGTACCTGGGGAATCCAGGTGCTGGAGGATGTAGTGAAGGGCCAAGCTGACAGCATTGTCTGCAGACTTAACATGACCTATCCTGCTATCAGGACACATATATAGGTTTATGAATACAAATTTTAAAGAAAAGTATATTTATTTTAGTAACTGGTGGAAATTTCAGGTTCAATTCCTCAAAAAAAAAAAAAAAAAATAATAATAATAATAATAATAATAATAATTGTATATGAGGAATTTTACTAACCTGACAGCAGACAGTCATTTACTCCTTACCCAAAAGTAATCCAGACAGATGTTGGTTCAGAATATTGTTTCCTCACATATTAATTGAAAAGTTAAGAGGAAAGAAAATGCATTGTTAAAAATGTGAGAAAAAAATCAAAATCGCAGACTTAAGGTGATACTAAACTACCGGTAATAAAAAGCATGGGGGCATTTCAGTAGGTGTGGACTGTTACTGGATTTACTGCTTCCAGAGCCTCGGCTCACAGACATATGTATGACATGGCCAGAGGTAACATCTATTGTTCTAATCCATGTTTGAGAAAGAGTTGATGTCACATGTATTTAACCTGAGCTGGGGATTTAAAAAAAGGACTCTATATAGCTTGAAAATAATAATAATTTCTCACAAGGGCTCACAGTTTGCAATTCATTTAAAAACTAAACAAGGGCGTGCTTCAGTGGCACATTGGTTAGTCCGTACTGTACGACCACTCTATGGAGGCCTTAGTCCTCAACGTGGCTGACCCAGGTTTGAATCTGTCTCTCCCCCTCTCTCGTACCCCCTTTCATGTCAACCCACTGTAAAAAAAAATAATAATAATAATTAGCCACTAGTGCCATAAAACCCTAAAAAAAAAAAAGATCCTAACACCAAACAAAGCAGAGGCCACTATTAAAGATGATCAATAAAGGCAATTCCTTATTTCATTTCCATTTGATTTTTAACCTCACATTTCTGAATGTATTTTGCAGTTTATTATTATTATTATTATTATTATTATTATTTGTCATGATGCGTTGGTTTTACTAGCCCATATGCAGACTCACAGACACAGAGGGAGGAATAAAAGTCCAATATTTATTGGAAACCAGAAGCAGCTGCAGGTTCAAGGCTCAGACAGGCATGATGGCACAGGTAAGACACACGATCCAGCACAGAGAGCAATTCACACACAGCTTAAATAGGAAGCTTCCTTAATCAGCAGACTGGAAACAGCTGATCAAGCTGAGTCCAAGCTCCCCAGGCTTGGATCCACGGCGCCCTCTGGTGGGCAAAGTCCCGGATCCTGACATTATTATTATTAACATTCTGGTCCCTGAGCACAAATTCAGTTAAATAGATCAACGTTGCTCCTCTGATTTTACCAGCTCTCTCATTGGTTAGACTGCCACACTTGGCTCACAAAATGACCAATGAGGGAGCTGGTTACTGTGGACCAACCAGCATCTGTGGAGTGAGCACATTTGGTTTAATGGGTTTTCAGTGTGCTCAGCTACCAAACACATAACCTTAAGGGTAAATGAAGAATGTGAATGAAAAGAAAAACTACAGAAAGGATTGACAGAAAGTGAAGAAGAAAATGGAAATACAGTAGGATGAGGATTAACCTTTCTAGATGTGTGATTTATGATCAGATATTAGAAAATGTGTTTTTTAAATATTAAAATATATTTTAATCATTAATCATCTATTAATTAATGATGGATTAATAGATACAATTTGCAATTCCTATCTAATATTTCAAGTTAACATATTTATTTTGTGGAAAATATGTTTTTAAAACACTGGATTTCTAAAAGGTAAACTGATTAGGGTGAAATCCATGTTAGGGTTATTTAAAGGTGAACATTTTTTAAAGTTTTTCTTTTTTCATGGAGGACATCATAAAAAACGTTCTTTTAAAAAAACGACCCCTTGTGGCCTGCTGTGAAATGATTCTCATTACGGTGCATTAGAGAGATTTGTACATCCATTCTGCCTGCTTCCCTGGTCCACCTCACTACAATAGCCAGGCTCTGCTCTGCAGGAGCGCCTCTGTCGGCTCAGACTGACGCGCCTTAAAGCAGCGCCACACGCATCTTTACTGCTACCGAGACGCGTAAAATCAGGAATATGGTGCAACTCTGAAGGTGAGTAAATATATATTGGTTATGGAAATGTTGTGTTTATGGTAATGAGACTAGGGTGGAGGCTCGTTGCCAACAGACAGAGAGGAAAAACGACCTCATAGGAATTAAGTTCACTGCTGCAGCGACGAGGAGGACGATTTAAAATGTCCTTCTTACCAAACAGATGTTCCTTCCTAATCGCTTTTATTTTAAATATAGCTTCTAATCAGGGCAGTGCTCTGAAAAAAACGCACCAATAAAGACTGATCTAATGACTACACATCACATAGGGCAGTGAACCAGGTTGGTAATAACGCAGTAATAGATCAGTAACACCCTCCTCTCAATACACAGGCTGTTTGGAGACGAGGCAGCCTCTGCAGGGCATCGCCATCACCAGCAGCTGTCTGTAGGGCTGCACAGCTGGATGAGGCGCTGCTGTGTGTCTTCTCTGGTGCTGTCTCTCATGGAGGGATGCTGTGAAAAAGGAGCTACAGTTATTTATTATTGAGCAGTGCTGATAGGAGAGTCTGGACACTGTGAGAAGAGGGGAACTCCTGATTAGATGAGTCATATCAGCTCCTGCAACTAGAGATCAAAAGAAATGCGGTTGCTCTGCCTTTGTTCTCTTTAAAGCCAAGGTTTCTGACTGGCTGGGCAGGATGTAAGAAGAAACAGCATTACCTTAAGGCTAAAGTTCCGTCAATGTGATGCAAGATTATTTACAGTGGTCTACACAAAGATTTAAAAGCACTTTAATGAGGGCTGGATGGGGCTTCTGTTCTCCAGCGATGGCTCTTCCTGCTTCTTCTCTCTACTGTACTTTTACTTAGTTCCACATGAATGGATCGAAGGGGGGCTAAAGTTTGCATTCCTAAGAAATGTGTCAGATCTTAACTTTCTCCTTTTACTCTGTGGGTGTGTTTGGGAGGGGGCGTTGCAAGGTGAGGTAAGAAAGGAGTCAATCAGGTCAAGGATTGGCTTTCTGCACATATTAAAGAAATATTTCTGCAGCTGGAATGTTCAACAGTGGTTACTAGATAGAATGTGAGGACAGGAGGAATCAGGAAGAAGGCTTATTTATGTTTGAATTGTAAAAGTATTAATATTTCCAGGTCTCCATGTGTTATCACAATGAAGACATACATTTTAGTGTAATTTTGAGAATAATTGTGACAAACCTAGACATAGTATCACATGATTGTGAAGTGGAAGTGAAATGTGTAAGAGCTTTAAACGTTCTTTCAAATAAAAATGTGATTTTTTATTTTTAGCAACATTTTCTCTGAAAGTCCTAGATACATCCCTCTGCAACTAAGTGCCTGGTGAAAAGTGTCGTAATTTAGTCTCAGAAGAAGATCCAACCATTAATGGAAGGCATGATAGGTTTGTTAGAGAAAATGAAGGAATGCAACAGCAAACCTGCCAAGATATGATGCCTTTCCTAAACTGACAGGCCATTTAACCAGAAGTGGATTAGTTAGAAAAAAAATTGTAACTCTTAGGAGCTGCCGAAGTCCCTATCCTGGGAAGGAGATTATTACAGTATGATGGTGGCAGCATGATGCTCTGGGGTTGCTTCTCTTTAGCAGGGAAGATAGTCAGAGTTCATAGGAAGCTCTAGAGCCAAATACAGGACTACTCTGGAAGAAAACCTGTTGGAGTCTGCAAAAGACTTGAGACTGGAATTTATGTTCACCTTCCAGTGGCACAGCAACCCTGGAATGGTTTAAAACAAAACATTTTCATGTGTTAGAATGGTCCAGTCGAAGTCCAGACTTAAACACAATCATGAATATGTTGGAAGATCTGAAAGCTGCTGTTCACAAACATTCTCCATTTTATCTGACTGAGCTTGAGCTGTTTTGCAAAGAAGAAACAACAAAAATTGTAGTCACTTGATCTGCAAAGCTGGTAGAGAGATATCCCAAAGACTTGCAAATGTAATCATAGCAAAAGGTGCTTCCACAAAGCGTTGACTCAGGGAGGCTGATGCTTTTGCACAATGCCTCTTCAATTTTTTTTATTAGTATAAATTTCTCTCTTTTTCATAATTGTATACCACTTTTTGTTTGTCTTTCAATTAAGACTCCAAGAAAACATTTTGTTTATTGTTTAATGTGACAAAATGTGGGAATGTTCAGTGGGTATGAATACTTTTACAAGCCATTGTAAATAGTGGAAAGGGAAGGTAAAACCCCTCTATAACAGCAAGAAACCCGAAGCAAAACCAGGCTGTTTGATGCTAAAAAGCTGTTATGTGTGTAGCTGGAATATAATCAAAAAATATGTAAATACTGTAGAACAAAAACCTGCTTTACAATATTAAACCTGTCTATCATTTTCATTTCCCTTTACATTTATAACAATGATTTTTGTGGCTTAATAGTGACAAATGTGAAAAAGAAAATCTCAAGGGGTTTTAATACTTTATCATAGCACAGTGTAATTTGTGTGCTTGAATTCCAGCAAGAGTGAAATCTGCTAATGAACAGGTGTCACTCTGGGTTAGCCAAAGTCCACAGAGGGATTGGAGATTGTATTTACAATAAATACCACTGGCAAACCTCTACACATACACACAGAGAACATGTCAGCCTGTATTTGATTCAACAAACTCAACTATTTTTTTCTTCTTTGTTTTGGCTGCATTTTTTTAACTGAATAACACTAAAATAAAATCCAATAGGCAAAGCTAGTGATGCACTGCAGTATGAATTGTGTCTTTACAGATTGGGGATTTTGTCATTTGTTGACTGCTTAGGCTTCATGAAACAGTCAGCTGCTGCATCAGGCCGGTTTTGGCATTGTAATACCACCAGAGCAGGGTGTGCATGAAGGAAGGAAGGAAGGAAGGCACAGTGGCTAATGGGTGTGAGAGGGAGGGTACAGATGCTATGGTAACCATGATTCTGCAGGAGCTATCAGCCATTTAGGGTGCCAAGACTGTGCTGGATACTTTGATGAAATCCTTTTCTCTTTCACTCATCATCCTTACTGGATAACATCTTACATTTAGAGGCTAAAAAAATTATTTAATGGTCTGTTGCAGCTCTAATTTTGAAAGGGCATCGACGCATCAAGAGTCAAGTCTGGGTTTTTTTTGGCAAAAGGAAGCCTGTAGCATCCCATCAGCCTGCATGTGGTTATTATATTAACTCCTGCTGTGCAGCAGGCCCCTTCCATTAAACAAACATATTAATGAATGTTTGTTTTACATTAGTGTCGGTTTCTGCCCTTGTGACTCCCTTAGTGCAGCCAAGCGGAACGATGTGCATCGATGCAACTTCAGTGCGCTTGAGGATATATTTTCTACACTGGATCAAATCTTAAATGAGCGCAGTTCTAAGAGTCAGTTTAAAAAAGTATGCTCACATGCAGATTTCATTTTTTTTTCTTGCATATTTATTGTTATGTTTGACTTGTAATTGATAGTTTTTCTTAGCCTGTGGCTTCAATTCTTCCACATGGCCTGGTTCACATGCCTCCTCATCATTGTCTCGTGCATGAGTGGGCTTTTCACTGGTATCCTCTTGGCCCACATACGACAGCCACGCGCTCAGTGTTCAGCACTGAAGGGGTTAACAGCTTTGATTCAGGCTTATTCATTTAACCATATGGGTTCTAGAGGGGATGAAAGACTATTGTTTGCTGTTTGGGTCCTTTCCCTACGCCATCCCCCACTTAATATAAATATATCAAAATAAATTCCTTGTGGCAGGAGAGATTGATTGGTGCTCTTAGAAGGGGCCTTGAGTGTTGGAAAGGCAATTGTGGACGCTGCAGATGTCAGTAGGAAAATTTGATTTGAGATTTTGTTTTGGAAAATTATGGCTGTTTCATAAGGTTTGTCTTCATTATTGACCAGTTGAAAGATATGCAGTTTTAACACTGTTTACCCTGCTTTTAGATTTAAAATGCACACAAAACTGAAACAAAGATGTGTTTTAGTTTTGAATAATAAAATGAATAATACATTTTGAAGGGGAAAAGACCACAAATCTTCAGGTTGGTTTATTCGTCCTGCAGGACAATCCTTACATTTCAGTTTTCACAAACATTTTTCTAGATCAAATGACCAGAAATCATTTTTCAGCATAGCTGGTTTCTCTTCATCACAGTGATCTCCTCCTGCTGTGTTTTATGAGCTAATTTAGATAAGTCATGCATCATTGGCTCTAGAGACAACCAATAGCTTGTAAATGATGTGCAGAATAATTTGAGTTATTAGAAGGTGATGCTGGTACTGGCGGCTGGTTGTCAGGACAACAGTTGAGAAGGGCGTATATCTAAATGAATGGTCATGCATGGTGAGGCAGTAAGGTATCACGCTGCACCATTTCTGGGCCAAGAGTGTTCCAGATACAGCCCCCACTTATTGGAAAATGTTGAAGGCATGATGGGAAGTCAGAATTGCTTTAATATTTCATTTAGTACAGAACATTCCATAATTTATTTGTTTTGGGAGAAACAAGACTTTTTTTTCTGTTTGTTGTTTTATAAAAAATCAATTTGTTTTAACCACCAGCAGGGAATTCAATGATGATTTTTTTGGTGGGGACAATTTTTTTTTTCTTGTAAGCAGTTGTTTTAGTCTCAATATGAAAAAAGCAAATCGGATGTTTTAGGCCTGTAAAGAAAATAATTATTACAAACCTGAGGTTTAATTTGAATAAAACAATAGAAAAAAAATACATTTTTCAGATTTTTGTCCTGAATTTTTAGTGTGATTATCTAAATAAATGTTATATGTTAGCATAAGGCAGAATTTGATAATATATTTCATAAATTTTAACCAAATGCACTAAATACACAATTTCTTCTGTTTGCATATTATAATCAATAATCCATATTTATTTAACCAAGTTGATTTGCACAATCCCTGTTTATTCTCTATATTTAGTCACTCTTCAGCCATTTCTGAATAAAATGTTGCTTTCATATGTCAAAATGTATATCCTAATTTTTGTTTGTTTGCTTGAGATGAATGTATTAATGAATAATGAATAATAATAATGAATAATATTAATGAATAATGAATGAATAAATCCTTGAATAGATAAAAATAAAAAAAATGAATTAATAAATGCATTACAACTTAAGCATCCAATTAGATGAATAGACTATTGAAATAATCCTCAATTAATTAAGCAATCAATAAATCCTTAAGTGGAGTATACAGACTCTAAGACATGTGATTAGCTGACAGAAAAACCTACTCAGAGCAGTAATTATGCCTTACACCTTTCAGGCCTCCATAACTATACGGCCAGACTATACTATAAACTATACTAATCAGAGTCCAGAACCAAATCCAGCTAAGTCTGTGGCAGGATCTGAAAATTGATAATAAATCTGACGTTGCTTGAGCCAGTTTGCAGTGAAAAATGAATGAGCAATACATCTGTAGATGGATATGTTCCTTAAACCAGCTGCAGCTCTATTCTTGCAAACCACATATAATTTCCCTTCCAGTTTACAGCTATGCACAGCCTTGTGATGTCTACCTGCCATACAAAGTCCCAATATATATCAAATATCAAAAGATGCAAACGTATTTGTATAGCACTGTTAGTAGTTTTGAGAATAATTTTTAAACAGTTTTTTTGTTCTTGTTTTCTTTTAGTTTAAAGGTTTTGCAGAGAATTGTGTTTTTTATTTATCAAAGAAAATAAGCCTTAAACTTCTAGAGTGTTCAAAGCAGTCTTTGTTGTGGAACATTTCAAAGTGTCTGTTTTTAGGTCGGGTTTTAATAAGTCTTTCCACATAAAGTTTGCCTCATAAATTGTTCTTTGCTGAGTGTGCAAACTGAAAGTGGAAAAAAAAAGTCAGTATATACGCAACACAAACATTACACCCAAAAAGACTGGTTGGAGTAAAAAGGTATTTTTAAACACAGATTTATTGAAAGTTACTAATATGTAATACAAGGAATCATAGATTGTATCTTAACTGTATTTGTTAGATGCTAATAGCGGGTTGGAAGCGCCCCTCAGACTACTCTGTGTTTATCTCTCAGGTTTATGTGGCATTTCGGCTCTCTGAGGCCAGCCTTCAGAGACCGCATACCTCGTCTTCCCACTCCATCTCGCAATTCCTTTCACGTGACAAGCCGCTGCTCATACTCCTACCCCACTGCTGGCTCTGAACTCTGCAGGGATGGACACTGAGTCGACCCACTCTGGCTACTCCAGTCGGTCTGGGAGGTCAAACCGCCACGGGTATGTTTCCTGTCTGTCTGTCTGACCTTCAGTTTCTCTGTTGGAACGTTTTTATTTGATCACAACAGAGCCTGTGTTAGATAAGCTTTTCTAGTTTGTTTTTTCATTTGTCGCCCAGCAGATGAGATTAGAGACTAAAATAGATATAAACTAAGCTGGAGATTGATATGTACAAAGCTTGAGGATTAGGGTTATGCCAGCTGTGTGGCCCAAAAATCTTTTTCATTAGTAGAATAAGTCTAGTTCTAAATGAAGGAACTCTTTAAATCATTACTTTTACAGCCCAAGTCCATAATTAACTATGATAAGTTTATATATTTTACTAGACGCATTCTTGTATCTCTTTTAGAATATATATATATATATATATATATATATATATATATATATATAAAAACCTAGATTTAAGTTTATACTTATAGGGCCTAATCTTCAATGTTTCCAAATAAGAGCCACTAACTTGCAATTTCTTTTTAGTATGTGCAATAAGTTGGTGTGGTGAAAGAATACTGTGGTAATGTTAAGAAATGAAAAACAGTTTGGTTCGTCCCATTGATGTAAGCAGACTGTTCGTTCTACAGGCATTTTGAGAGTGCTGATAAAATAAAAAATAAGGTTGAAAGCCATGAAGATAGAGGTAGCATTAGGAAAATACAAAATGATATACAGAATGAAAAATTATGTTATTAGAATTCAAATATAGCCAGAACAAAAAACATATCTCTTACACTCTATATGTCTCTTTGCAGGCTCTTTTGAAGCTAATTTTTTTTATAAATATGCCACCACATTTAATTTCTTTTTTTTTTTTGTTACATAGCTTAATTGTAAAAAGATTGTCTGCAGTTATTATTTTTGACAGTCCAAATGTGTTCACATGTTCACATGTTCACAGGATATCTCTTCATTGTGGCAGTATGACTGCAGATATTTTTTCATGTCAGTGAGCACCTCAATTTCAAAAGTCCTAAAAAATGCACAAAGTTTCTGATTAGCAAAAACCGTTTTGAGCCTTGTTAATGTTCTCATTTGCATATCCTTGTCAAAATTGCTTTCTCTAAATAGATATAGACAATTAACAAATCGAACAAAGAAAAAAGGAGCAGGCCTTTAGAATTTGGATGGATGGATGGACGGATGGATGGATGGATGGATGGATGGATGGATGGATGGATGGATGGATGGATGGATGGATGGATAGATGGATGATTCCACACTTACTAAAATTGTACCGATTAATCAATCTATATCTATATCAGGGGTCTTCAACATTTTCCAGGCCAAGGACCCCCTAATTATATATATTGTATGAAATTTTGTCATATCAAACTGGTTCTATAGTCACTCTATTACAGATGGAGTCATGTAACGAAAGTAATTTTGCCCTTCGATGATTAAAGTATTTCTTAATCCTTGTTGATGGGACAGGTGTTGTGAAGGAAACGGTGCCCAGCTTTGAAAGAGCTCCTTTGTGTCGCTGAATGTGCATCGATGACTGAAAGACATCTTCTGCCTTCATTTATCTGTTTACTACAGTGTGTTGAATGTTAATGTGAATTTAAATACATTTCAATTACTGGAAAAAAAATTGAAGGTGGAATATTAAAAAAAGTGTAATAAACCAAAACTTTCGCTACCCACATGCAGTACCTCTGCGGACCTCCTGTTGAGGACCTCCGATCTATATGGATATTACATAACATTTTCCTGTCTGTTATTCTTGCTTGCCTAATTTCTAGAGATCGAGGCCGAGAAAGACACAAAGGTGGCAGCAGCAAGGACAGCACTCGCTCTGAGAGGTCTGTGGTCATAAATCCGCCTGATACGCCATCCAACGAATCCCCTGTTCAGAATGAAGAGCCACTGCCTGGAGAACCATCAGCAAATGCGGACCCTGGAGATGAAGCACAGGTATCTGCACTTATTCCACACTTCCTTAGATCAGTAAGCAGGATTAAGCTGAAACTAAAGAAATATAGCAACACCAAAAGAAGTGGATTTTTTTTTTTTATTACGAAACATGCGCTCTAAAAATGTCCCCATTGTAATCACATTATTTTTAGAGCAAATCCTGTAAATCCTCATAGGAACTTGGTATACTGACCCAATAAACTCATGCTCCTAACACAGCTGGCTGCCCAATGCCTTATATAAAACAACAATGGTCCTGTAAGATCAAATAGGTCAGCCGATAAGAATCTCTCTTGGAAGCAGAGACGGATTTGTAGTCGGCGCTGGGTTGCATTGTGAATGCTGTTGATGCTGTGTGAGTTTGGCTCTAAAAAAAGGACATAATGAAACCAGCAGAAGTCGTTCAGTGAGGCTGAAGCAAGCTGATGAAATTAGCCTTTCATTTCCAAACAAGAAAATAAATCCCTGATCATGCTCTTATAAAAGAGGATTGGAGATAAGAAAACAGTCTGTTGTTTTTACATATTAGGCTACAGGTGTTTCCCAAAATCTCTCACTTTTTTGCACTAAAGCTAAACGAGTTGCAAAGAGAGGAAAAATATGTGGGTCAAGAGAAGTCGAGTTTCTGTTTATCTAGCACGTTCCAATGGCCTTCAGAGTGTCTCTGACCTACATTAAATGGGTTTAAATATAAAAACCATTTTTCATTTTATGAGTTAACATTTATATTAGAGAGCTGTTGAATTCATATATAAGCTATTAAACTGGCTCTAAGTTTGTCTTCAGTCACATGTTTTGATATTTCTTTAGAGGTTGTAGATTTTCCCTCTCTGTGTTCTGTGTGCCCTTCTGGCGGCATAGTGACATTCCACACATTCCCCACTGGCATGTGATGGTTCGCTTGCGGCTCCTATCCTTTGTCGATGGTGTAAGGTGATCAGCCATTGTGCTGCATCTTTCCCAACAGAAAAAATGTGACCAAATGGAAAAGCAGAATTCACAGCCCTTTCGTTACTATCTACCAATTTCACTATATCCACTCTATCCTGGACTTTTAGAAGCAGCGAACGTCGGCAGGCGGAGCTGATGAAATACAAACTGGTAGCCAATGGATATAGACTGTTATTAGCCTGGGTTTCCTGCCAAATGCCACTTTGGAGAAAACTGATATGAATAATCCTCCTTTTTTGTTGCATGCACAGCATAGGGATATGCTCTTAGAGTGGAGTTATAGTGAGTCATAGTGAGTCTGCTACTGCTGAGCCTGTCCATGCTGCTTTGTGAGACTCTTTGTGCCAGGAGGAAGCAGCTTTAGTTTCCTCGCACTGTTAACTCAAGCAACACCACAGCATATGTTACCCTTATAGGGTTTTACTATTCGTCTCGTTTGCTTTCTGCCTGTAGAAGTCAACATCCCTACTCGCAATCTTAAGACATGAACAGCTTGTAATTTAATGTTAAAAATCATACCTAAACATTAAAGGAAGGCAGTAATTTACAGAAAAGAAAAAGCACTCTATCATATGTGGCACTGAACCTTTTCCAACAAAAACAACCGACATGTACAGTAGCGCTGCATCCGGAGCAGCACAGGGCTGAGGCATTGTGGATGGCAGCATTAGAGTATTTGTTCTGTTACTGTGCTTTAATGGTGAAAGTAAGCTGATTTTTCTCTTTCACTCTCTGTCAGATTGAAATATTCTATATTTATCTTTATATTTACCATGCAGTGTTTGACAAATCACTATTGATGATTATACCATAATCATCAATAGTACTTCATAGTGATTTGTACCCGACATACCAAAACAAAGATAAATTCTTAAGTGTAAGGATATTATTTGTATTTTTTTCCATGTTTCTCAACAAATGTAAATCTAAAAAAAAATACACTTTTGCATAAAATCAAAATGAAGCTTAAAGCTTTAGAACAACTTTTTCTCTGCAATTACTGCAGCAAGTCTGTTGGGATGTGTTTCTATCTAGATTGCTCTAATTGTTGCTCAGCCTATTTTTACAAAATGACTCCAGCTTACTTTGATTGGATGCAGAGGGTTGGCAAATGACCCATCCCCTGCAGAAGGCACCACCCCTGCCTGCCCAGAAAAAAAAGCATGTCCACTTTCTCTGATCACCAATTGGCTGATTTGAGGCAAAACATGATAATTTCTTTAAGCACCTAGTCTGCTCAATGATAGGAAATTATCTTTTTTTGGCTACAGAAAATGTCTAGGTAACGAAAATGTGTTTTTGGCTGCGAGGGATCTCTTTTTTTAATTCAGCCTAAAGGCAAGTTGATGCTCTTTCTTCCAGGTAAAAAAAACAAACAAAAAAAAAAAAAAAACATATTTCCTAACTAATAGGTACTCCATTGTTCCCAAAGCAATATTTCCTACTAAATATGTCCAGAGCTATTGAAGGGTTAAAAAAAGGTTGTTTTTGCAACTTCTACAGTTTTTTCCCCAGAATTGTCCTCTAGCCTCACCCATCTTCACATCAACTCCATCTTTGTTAAAGAAAACCATCCCAACAGCATGATAATACCACGGCCACGTTTAACTATAGAGACTGTCTGCTCACAGTCGTACACAGCATTGCATCATTTGGTCAAACAGTTCAGGTTTGTTCAAACAAACCTGTTAATGTTTGCTGTGTCTCATTCCTTGGCTGAGAGGACATTTTAAAATACACCTTTGTTTCAACACCTGTTTTATTCTAGCCTCCTTTAGAGGAGTTGCAGAGGTTTACACCTCTGCAGGTTACTGCAAACCTCTTGTTCGCTTCTCTGAATAATTGCTATCCGTGCCATGCATGCAAGTTCAGTTAGAAAACCATGTCTTGGAAGGTTTGCTGTTTTGCCTTACTTTACCTTTTCCATGTGGCATACAGTATTGTTCTGTCCTAACTGAGACATCCGAATCATGGAGAACAGTTTATGACCTAACTTCTCCACGACAGTGTCCATGACCTGTCTACCGTTACTGGCTCTTTATGATGCTGTTTGTTCAATAATGTTTTCCTACAAAACTCTGAGGCCTTCACAGATCAGCTGCATTTATAATGATGAAGTGAGCCTGATAAATGAAATCTTACTTACTAAGATGATCCTGAAGGAATTTAGTTGCAAGGGGGTAAAAACCCTTAATGCAAATAACTTTTCCGATTTACTTTTTGAAAAGTTTTGACCCAATCATAGTTTTTCAATTATGTGCAACTGAATGGGAATGTAATGTACTATTCTATACAATCCAACTAAAACAGATTGAAATAAAAACAGTCTTAGTATTTCTATAACATGACAAAATCTGAAAAACTTTGAGGGACACCAGTATTGTAGCATGGCATGGAAAAATCACATCCGGTTTTAACAAATCATATTTTATGCTAATCTGTTAGCTTAATCAGGCACACAGTACCACATTAGTAGCAAGGCTGAGATGGTTTCTTGCAAATTTAATAAATCCAGAAATAATAGACGAGAAACTCAGGATCCAAAACTAGGAGACACCAGGGAGAAACATAAATGAGGAATGAAGAGAATCCAGCAATGAGGAACTGCAGAGGAGGACTATACTGTATATGGGGACACTATCAGAGAGAACAAAGAGAAGGGTAATCAGTTAATTGGGAGCAGCTGTGGACAGAAACAGCTAGAAAGGAGCTAAGCATTATATCCAGGGTACATGTCATTTTATTTTACATTCCTTATAAAGAATAACATTTCTTGTTTGTGATGCTATTATAAGACCCTACTGAAAATAGGATGACTGGAGAAAGAAACAAAAGAAAAAAGCTTGAAAGAGAATGGATTTGGTCTTAAAAGACGCCACCGTTCCAATGAAAATGTCTGTTTCATTCATTAGCCTTGCAGACACTACAGGATGTAATACATCTGCACCCCACTCTCCTTCAACCTTTCCTTCTTTCTGCTCTTCTGCACTTGAATTGCACCTTACCCACTGCCATCCCCCTCTCTGACTTCCCTTCCCTCTGTATCCTTTTTTTTCATGCTCATTTATCTTCTAGCTCCCGTTGGCATCCTCCAGCAAGGCTGAGTTAATTGGCTTTTAACTGCAGAGAAGAAAAGAATCTCTACTCATTTGGTGTCTTTCTGCAGTTGTAATTTAAGATTTCACCTTCTAAAATTAGAACTATTGCTTTCTTAATTTGTAACGGTTAATTCAACCTCTTAATGACCTAAAATGACTCTTTATGCAGAGGTATAAACACCCCCCAGACAGATGATCATTTAGGTGATCGTCTGTGGTCTCGTTTTCCAGCAGCTCCGCAGTGATCTCTGGTTGTGCGTGCAGCCTGATGTGCTTTGGTGTATGTATGAGTGCAGACGTGTGATGATATGAAGGCTGTTTTGTTCGGTTTGCCATTTTTTCCAGCCCTCATCCATCTGTGCCTCTGCAGCTGCTGCTCCAATGAATGGTTGTAGTTGGCAAAACACAGCAGCACTCGTGGGAACAATAATTAGCTGCCTGAATCAATGACAGACAAACAAAAAAATACTTCCTTCACATTTACTCTGCCTGTCTCTTTGCTGGTGTTTGAAATATATTTGCCTTAATACGGCTCAGCTATTCACACAGTAATTCATATTTAGGGTTAATAATTTATAAGGATGGACAAATCTGGGCCATTTGTTGTTGTCATGCATAGCCATGCTTTATAAATTAAGCTGCATTTGAATCTTCCTGCACACCCTAATCTGTTTATTAAGTTGATTCAGATAGATTTTCTAAGCCTTAAAACTATAAGGTGAAGAAAATAGCAACATAAACATTTTTTTTATTTATGTCTTATTGATTATTAGAAGAAATATTCCTGTATTCCACCTTTTCAAAACAGCTGTGTGTCCCATTTGATCATGAAATGGCAGTAGTTTCTTAAAATCTCTGACACACCTAGCTGCTGCTGCTGGGTTTGTCAGCCTGATAAAAATGTTCTACGTTTATGTTTACACAATATCCAATTAAAACTCTAGTTTGAGCTACAAGATGGAACACAGTGTTGAAAGAAAAACCTGGAGTATCTCAAGTTATTTCAACCTGGAGAGACTCAGACAGAGAAAAGCTGTGATAAAAGGGTTTTAATTGACATGAATGGAATAAGTTCTTTGGCGCTCGGGCCCTGGCAGAAGACTTAGATGCTATGAATCGACACTTGCTATGATGATTAATCTAGGAGAAGGATTAGAGTAGTCTTCATCCCGGGGCTTGGACACTGGTGGTTGAATTAACAGAGGATCAGTGGGACTGAGAATAGTCTGAGAGTGAAAGATGGGGCGGAGGTTTGTAAAAGTTTGCTAATGTGCAGGAGAGAGGAGAGAGATGCTAGGCCAGGAGCTAAGTAAAGGCTTCTGAGAAGATACAGCCCTGAGTTGATTGGCTGAGTCTTGAATGTGGGACATCACAATTGGTTCATGTGAACCTGATAAGAGTCTTTCAGATTTAATTTTACGATGATATATTAGCTCAGAAGTCAGATCTTAGAGCTTCAGTAGGAAAGCGGATTGCTGTGCTCTGGCTAAACAAGATTATAACTATGGTTGCAGCCCATCCTTTACAAATGGTACCCTAGATTCATGAAAGCAGATTACGTTTGGTCTGTCCCTGTTCCCTGCATGTTGTAATCTTGTAATTTCATTGTTTATTATGAAATATTTCCATGACTTAGTTAAAAGCATTTGAAAATATTTGAGCATTTTTCCAAATATTCCACCTGCCACTTTTAATGCAGGGTGTATTTGAGCAGACCTTTTCTGACTTTGCATTCATGACTTCCTAGTAGAAACACAATTATTAGGTATAACTTGTAAGTTTTATATCATTTGGGGAAACAGTAGTTTTTCTCTATGAATGTGCTATTTTTACACTTTATACTTTTACGTATTCATTTTCTAACAATGGAAACTTATGAGCATTGTTTATTCTCTTCGCTCTGGCAAAGCAGCCATGCACTGTTTGGTTGTTGCTAATGCTGTGATCACATCTATGTTATTCTGATGTTTCGAATTATGCACTCCCCTGTCAGGTTGGATGCCTCTGTTTAATTGGACGCAGCTGATAAATGTATTTATATACATCCTATTTCAGACCTCTCTGAAATTAGCATTTCATCTGTATTCCTTTATATTAATATTTATTTTTTTCTGAACTCAGAAATCATATGTGTGAAAGTTTGTTATAATACAGCATAAGGAATGAAAAAAAAGAGGTCAAGTTTTGAACATTGAAGTTCTTTCACAGCTGTGATGGACCCTGATTTATTTACCTGATTTATTTACCATGTTCTCTGATTTTAGGTTAAATAAAGGCTGTTCTTTTATATATTTGTGTTTAAAAAATTATTTGTTAGCTGGTTGTTAAATATGCAGGCAGAGGAAAGGAAACGTTTGTAATGAAACTCTTAAGTGTTTGGGTTAACTGAGTCAGAGCCTTACTGATTCAATCTGAAGCCTGCCCCAGCAGAAATAATCTTCCTTTAAAAAGGTCACCAGCAAACATTAAATATCTGGTTTTGAAACTAAATACAATATGTGGGGTAGAATAAGCAGAATAAACTTGACCCGATTAATACAAACATCTGTTTCCACAAAACAAAAGCAATTTAAACCAATTTATCACTGTTAAAGTGCAGTTAAATTAGCTGTTTATCAAACATAGTATTTTTCCTCTGTGAACTTGTTTGTTGTCAGACCTAAAGAGTTGATAAACCATTTATATAGGACTTGTATGATAATACCAAGTCGGCTAAAATTATTTAAAATATTTAATTTTAATCTAAAAGATATTCAAGAAAGAGATTAGGCATTTATGTCTGTGACCCTAGAAAAAGCTTTCAGATTAAATTCTAAGCAATTGGTACTGCAGTGACCAGTAGTGGAGCTAGAGCATTTTTATAAGGATGGCCGGGTGCCAAAGCCAGTTCAGGGTCGAGCTCCACTAATCACACTGTACTAAAGCAGAAAATGAACCAGTATAAATTACTGAAGACAGACCAAATTTTCATTAGACTCTGTCAAATAAATCTACACCCATAAGAACATCTGTGCTGTCTAAATGAATAATTTATGGTGCCCGCATTAAATGAGCAGTTGTTCCTAGACTACAAGATGACTTCAGGGACACATCACTTTTCCTTCTCCCCCACATCACACACAAAACAGTTCTCAAAAGAGTCTTAATACTGTATTTTTTTTACCTTAAATCTTATGTATCTTAAATCTTAAGTATACTTATGTGAATAATTCATTACCGCATTTTTTTTTTCTCATTTGGGGTGAATTTACTGATAATTGAAATGGCAGAGAGAATCACTGCTGCCACCCTCTGGTTTAGAGAAGAACTGCTTGTTGTGAATGCTGTGAATTCGATTCATCATGAAACAGCTATTCATCCAGTAAGGCTGGCCAGTGATTGACTTTAGGGGGCCACGGCCGCCACTCCCTAGCTCCACCCCTGGCAGTAAGTGAGAGCCATTATTCATACACAGAGAACACTTGGAGCAGCAGTGAACCTCTACAGAAGTGCCAAGTCTATAAAGACCACTGTGAGTGCACAGTGATAGATGCTACTGGAGCTCACTACAGAACCCAGAACAGCTAAAGGATTGCATATCTCATTTAGCTCAGTCAAGGTCACAGTAATTAAAAGAAACGTGACTTTGGCTCCTTTACCAAAAGTCCTGAAGCAGAATGCTTTGCCATCATCTCTTAATCTTTGATTATCCAACAGAATGATAGTCCATTAAGGGCTAAACACATCATAAGCGATTTGTTCACATGACTTTATTATGAAATTAGATGTATTAAAGGATTGCAATGACTGTGAACTGTTTATAGTCAAGAGCCTGATGAATATATTCCCCCATCCTTCACTTATTTTCTTTTCTTTTAGGATGATAACTGGGGAGAAACCACCACAGCTGTTACAGGAACCTCTGAGCTCAGCATCTCCCAGGAGGAAGTGGTTGGCCTTGGAAAAGAGATCCAGGATCGAACCCAGGGCTTCCGGCGCTATCTCCCCCTGGCAGTTGGCTCCTGTGTGGGTCTGCTGGTGCTGGCCACACCTTTGGTCTTCCTGCTTCTCCCAGTAGTGATGTGGCCTGACAGACTGCAGGCTTGTGGCGCAGCTTGTGAGGGTCTCTTCCTCTCTATCTCCTTCAAAATCCTCATCCTGCTTGTTGCCGTTTGGGCCTTGTTTCTGAGGCCGAGCCGGGCCTGCCTGCCAAGGGTATGTGTGTATCGGGCCTTCCTCACCACTCTCACACTGCTTCTCACCATGTCCTACTGGCTTTTCTATGGAGTCCGGATCCTAGATGCGCAGGTAGGCTTTAGACAGAGCAGGTATCTTTACAAGTTTCAAAAAGATATTCGTTTTACAGTTCATATTGTTTTAAATAAGGATTATCCAAAATGTATCTGGGTCATTATTCCATTTATTAGATAGCCACTGTGTCTGAGAACTCAAGTTATGTAAATATAAAGATAAACACGGTGCATATTTGATACAGGGAAAAAATCACAGTCAATGCCCAGTGCTTTCTGTATGTTTACAATCATCGAGTATTCATCATGCCATGGTAGCCAGCCAGGGCCTCATGCAGCGTGAGGAAGTGCAGAAGGAGACGTCGTAAACAAGGAAAGTGGGTGTCAGCTTCTGGCAGGCAGAACTGTTGGCACAGGAAGATAATCATATCCATGAACACTTACTTTAGAAAAATATACACTACAACTAAAAATTAATTGAAGAGTTGTATTGGCGTAGACTTAAGAATATGCAATTAAAATTTTATTTGTACCGTAATTGAATATATATAATATATATATTTGTTATAAATTACATCATACTAACTAAGACACTGTTCCCACTGACATAAAGTAGCTTTTGTTGTTAGAAGAGTGTACTATAGTAATATGACAAAGATTACTTATCATTATTATTTTTCACATACTTTTTTTTACAATTATTTGTTTCAAGTGATCAAATAATTGTAAAAATTAAGACTAGCATAACAGATCCGTTTAAATATTATTGAAACGGCTGGAATGCTTTAAGTTCATAAAGCTTCATAATTAACACAACAATCTATGA
The DNA here is from genome assembly GCA_030533445.1 of Cyprinodon diabolis. Taxonomy (NCBI): domain Eukaryota; kingdom Metazoa; phylum Chordata; class Actinopteri; order Cyprinodontiformes; family Cyprinodontidae; genus Cyprinodon; species Cyprinodon diabolis. Next base: position 25,617,073 of record CM060068.1, read on the forward strand.
ATTTAAAGTGGGCTTTTTAATTTTTTTGCTTTGTATTATTGTCCTTCTTTTTAACCCAAGTCTGCTTGGGCTTGACGTCAGGAAATTATGGCCCCATGATCTGTTTCAGGTTTTCTGGTAAAGAGCAGAGTTTACGGTTTCAATACCAAGTCGTCCAGGTCCTAAAGCAATAAAGCAGTCCCAGATGATCGCACCAACATAAGCTGTCCTTTGCCTCCTTGAGCTTTGGGTTCATCTTTAAAGAACTTTAGATTGAAAATACTGTCTAGTCTCTGTAAATAAAATTAATGGAAATATCAGCACCCAACGTAGGAAGAAAATGATAAGGATTTTTATCTCTGTACTTTCAGAACTGTGTCTCAAAATCTGTTTTGTGAAAAAAATTCTCCATTTACATTTATTTGACCTTTTTTTTTTGGTTCCCTCAGGATGAAGATTACCACGGTATTGTCCAGTTTGCAGTGTCCCTGGTGGACTCCCAGCTGTTTGTACACTATTTGGCAGTCGTACTGCTGGAGCTCCGCCACATCCGACCCTGCTACAGCGTGTGTGTAATCCGCTCCACAGACGGAGAGACACGCCATTACAACATTGGGCAGCTAAGGTAAGGAGTGGTACTAGAACTGTAAAAATGACCCTCAGTCCATGCTAAGATGCATGCCGTCTAGTGGGTAGACTCTTTATGCTGGAGTATGAGTGCAGTTGGAGGGTCATAGTTGCAGGCAAGACTGACAAAGGCTTAAAGCGAGACACTCACGATTCTCAGCTTGGGTGAGGGATTAGAGTGCAGTACATGGCACGCTTTTTGTGTATCTATAGCTTTTTTAGATGATTGGAAATTATGTATGAATCATGAAGATGACAATTACAGTGGTAATGGATCTAATTGATTCTGAATGGTTTTGAAAGATGGTACAAATGGACTGGATGAGAAAACGGATTGAAATATGAAGGAAAAGGGGAACTTGTAAACATAATCTTAATGTTTTGTCAAAAATTATATAGAATGGTGCTGATAGAAAAAGCGGAAAATGCCATCCACTGAGCAGAGAATATATTCATCAGACACTGACTGCAGCACATCAACTAAAATGTGTCTCCATACAAGTAAAAATCGTATTCATTCGAATTTATCTGTGCAACAAAACTTTCAATTTTAGGGCATCCATGCATAATAAAAATGAAAACATTAAGAATATGTTTAAAAGTTCCCTTTTTGTTCATATTTCAATCCTTTTCTCATCAGTGTACCACAGGGGAGGTAATTTCTGCAGCCAGATATTTCTCGGCGTAGGTTTAGGTGAAAATGGGGACGAGCATGTAGGACGGCCTTATGAATGATTGATGATTAGGATGACCACCTATTTAGATGATCCACCCGGAAATAAAAGATCGTCCTCTATACCTTTAATGTTTACTGTCTACTAAATGGATTTTGAGAAGTGTTTCCTCTGTCGGAGTCTATTGTCAAATAACTTTTACATTTGTATACAATTCTGTCTTAGCCTATAAAAGCAAAGGAATTTGCACATAAACTTACAATATGACCTGTCTGATCATATATTTCAAATAGTAAAAAAGTTACTGAGTACATAAGTAGCCTTTCCAAAACACAGTTTTAGCCCAGCTACGTTTTGCTTTTGTTCAAATAGAAATATGTTGACTTTGTGCTACTTGAACTCGAGTACAGTTTTGTGGCACTCTATGCACCTTTCCTTTTATAAAAAGTGAGTTTTGTTTGTTTTTGGAATAATTTATCACACAATTTTACAATATGGAAAAATAAATTCCTTAATAGGAGGAATCGAAATTACTCCTTTTTTCATTGTTAAAATATTGAAGAAGAGACTTTAAAACTGAAAACACGTAATTTACAGCTAAATACATGCAAATGAATTTTCTGAATTTTCTTTTATAAGGTAAAACATATCTGCTAAAATCAGTCTTCCACATCACCTTTACCTTCGTCTACATCCCTTTTTGTTTAAAGCTTTTAGAGCCAGTAGAAGGCCTGAGGAGCTCTGAAGCTGCAGGCTATAGACTCCTTGTTTAGCTGGATGGCCATGCCATGCTTGGTTGGTGGATTTGCCATACCTATATTTTCAGTCTTTGATGATCAGTAAAACATTTTCTATGAACTAAGCGTACTGCAAACATATTTATTACTGTATCCAAGACCTGTCTCCTGTTTTCCTTGGTCAATGATTGATTTTCTTGATGGTCAATCAGTTTCTCTTGGAAGCTTCTGAAGTATTTGCAGAATATTACATTTCCATAGAGGGGTTTTATTTGTATTGTAAATAAATACAAAGTGCTAAAACTGTAAGTTGTCATGTTCGGTTTCAGGTTCCTAACCCACGTGCAGAACACTCTTCAGACAGGGAAAAAGTTCAAAGTTTTATTGATAAGATTCTGTACAGAGAAATAAACAGATCTAGGGATTAGTCAGATCCAGGACTGGTCACGACTGGGTTCACTGCAGAGGGGGACAGAGGAGTTAGCTGATGTCCAGGTAATTTGCAGGATGTGAAGGTGCAGGTCTGTACCTGTTCTGGAGTTTGAGCAGAGCGGCAGAGGGGGGGAACCAGGAGGGTTCAGAGGCAGGCGGCAGGTTTGAATTTCCCTTCCAGATTCTTCAGAGATCAGACAGACAGATTTCCAACAGAGGAACTCTTCAGGGTTTCTGGTTTCAGACAGGTTCAACCTGGGAAGCAGAGAAGACAAAACAGATCAGGTTCAGGTTTTCAGGGAGTCAAAGATTATGACAGGCAGGTTGGCTCAGGCTTGCTAACCATAACTGGCAAGCACTCTGGCGCTGGAGTGAAGCTCTCCACCTCCTTAAGTAGGGACCTCTTGATGAGCAGATAGAAAACAGGTGTTGCAGGTGAGCACAAGCCCTCAGGAAGGGATCCTTGGCGCCCTCTGGTGGGCAAGCCTCCGGATCCCAAAATAAGTGATATAAGTGGCAACAAAGATTTTTTTTTATGCAAAGTTAGAAAACCGGGTAACATAGAAGAGTGTGCAGATTTTATACTAAAACTTGGAAGTAGGGAGAAATGTTGAGTCTTGCAGCGTAAAAAAATTCTGGATGTATAAAACAATGTGTAGATTTCTTAGTGCAAACCTTTCCTTTATACATCCCAATTTGCAGAAATGTAAACACAGCTGGAGGAACTGCTTGGCATGGACATTTACCTCCAAAAAATGAATACAGATGCAATATGTATTGCTGGAAGGCACCCACCGTGTGTCAAAATAATCATGGCAACAATGCTGTCAGGATGTCACAGACAGAATTTGCGAACAAACGTCAGGGGAATTTATTATAGGCAACCAACAGCTTATTAAATGATATCAGCAACTCACTAAAAAGTCTTTTAGCTCCATTCTGTGTTGGTTAAAGTCCAAATAAAAGTCCTGTCCTGCTGCTTAACTGCACTATTGTGCTGATTGGACTCACCTGGTTTAATGGCTGGGCATTAGAGATACATGGCATAGAGATGACATAGTGCCTCCCGCCTCTGCTAAAAACTAAACAAACTGAAATCCATTGTCATGAACTGAGGACAGATAGACCTAGTATTCAAGGAGAGACAGTCAGTAGGAAAGTTCAAACGTTTATTAAATAATAAAACAAAAACTAAAGTGGAGCTGTGGCTTGCGGACACTGCAGGCGGGGGGGGGGGGGGGGGGGGGGGGCGGTGCACCGCCCAATCTCAGACACTCTAGGGGAGAAACACAGGTAAGTGACCAAAATCAACTGATAGAAGATTATCTGTGTTGGTCACTTACCTGGTTTAACAGTCCAGACCACGAATGTCACCAACTTCATCAGTCCCAGAGGTGATGCTGGAAGCCGATCCTGGTGAGGGATCCAGAACAGACAGGAACAGACAGAACAGGCAGGATCCAGATCAGGCAGGAACAGAAACAGGTGGCAGGATCCAGACTTCCAGGCATCCACAGGCTCCCAGGAGGGTTCAGAGTCTGACTGGGACCAGAAGCATGACCAGGTGGTCACGCACAGGAGCAGACAGGATCAGGTGCAGCCAGGCAAGCACAGTGGAAGAGGGTAGGTGAGAGGAATTACTAATTAGGGAGGAGCAAACAGGCCAGATCATGACACCCATGAAAAAACTATATGCACCACCTTTCATCAAACTTGAAACCACGCCCACATTCCAAAGTGACAGCCGGAAGTCCCGCCTTAATTAAACCGGAAGTCCCGCCTTAATTAAACCGGAAGTCCCGCCTTAATTAATATAAAATTAATATAAAATTAATATAAAATTGATATAAAATTGAATAAAAAAATAATAAAAAAATGAATAATTAAAAAAATTATTAAAAAATGTATAAAAATGCATATAAAAAATTAACTATGTTATTTTAATAACGGTTATGATGATTAAATGATTATTTTTAATTACTTGTATTGATTTCTTATATAATCACTGTAAGCACTCCGTTTCAATCTCTGCCTGCCTGCAGCTTGAGCAGCTGTGTGATGAGTGTGAGTGACACTCACACTGCAGCGAGGGGGGTTGGCTGCGACCCCCTCACTCTGCCTTACTATGTGGCCCTTTGCCTCATAGGATTCTGTAAGAATATATATATATATATATATATATATATATATATATATATATATATATATATATATCTTTATACACAATAAATAATGATGTACATGTATATGTATCGGTCTATTAAAAGAAAAATAAAATAAAATAAAATAAAAAAAAAAAAATGTCTAATTTTGTTCATTCATACGGTTTAAGCGTCCCACATGCGCAGTAGAGACTTCAATAACGTCACAAGCCGTCTTGCTCCTTGTTTACTTCCGTAAAAATGGAGGGAAGGTTTAGATCGCATCTAGCTGTCTTTCCCAAACTTAAATACACAATCTTTGTTAAGATGGTTAGAAAAAAATTCATACGGTTTAAGCGTCCCACATGCGCAGTAGAGACTTCAATAACGTCACAAGCCGTCTTGCTCCTTGTTTACTTCCGTAAAAATGGAGGGAAGGTTTAGATCGCATCTAGCTGTCTTTCCCAAACTTAAATACACAATCTTTTTTAAGATGGTTAGAAAAAAAAATAAATAAAATGCTCTCCCACCTTACCATCCATCATGGTTGTTGTGTTTCTAGCCGATTCTGTGCTCGCTCAGACGCAGGTTGCAGTGGAAAAGATCTGGGTCACTCTAGGCTGCTGTCCTTTCTCCAGTAAGAATAGGGGACTTACTGACGGCTGTCCAGAGCATTCTATACAAAGTGGGAGACTCTTTGTGAATCACTGTCCTTCCTAAGGGTCTCCTCATGTGAAAGGTCGCATCATGAGGAGCTCACACCAAGCCACACTGTCCTTCCTAAGAGTCACCTGATGTGAATGGTTAATCCATCAGGTGTTTGGACCTTGGGAGGGGGTGAAAAATACACCACTTAGAAAAAAAAAAGAGGAGAGACTCTTTGTGAATCACTGTCCTTCCTAAGGGTCACATGATGTGATAGGTCACACCATGAGGAGCTCACACCATGCCACACGGTTTAAGAGTCATCTGATGCGAACGGTTAATTAATCCATCAGGTGTTTGGACCTTGGGAGGGGGTGAAAAATACACCACTTAGAAAAAAAAGAGGAGAGACTCTTTGTGAATCACTGTCCTTCCTAAGGGTCACATGATGTGATAGGTCACACCATGAGGAGATCACACCACGCCACACGGTTTAAGCGTCACCTGATGAAAAAAATTATTAAAAAATGTATAAAAATGCATATAAAAAATTAACTATGTTATTTTAATAACGGTTATGATGATTAAATGATTATTTTTAATAATGAATGTATTTTCATGTCAGTGTTTTACTTTTCTAACTATGTTAATAAAAAAAATATATATATAAAATCCTATCGTATTCATCCTTTCTTTCATTAAGCATCACTAAGTGTGTGCGGGAAGGTATGGCTGAAAAGAAATTAATGAAACGTGTATATTACATGCCTGCCCACCCAGGGAGTTTTGGTGGAGTAAATAGTATGTTTAAAGTTAGTTTTTGTTCACTCATTTCTCTGCCTGGGTTTTTGAAATAGACAGAATCCTTTTTTTTTTCTTTTCACCATTCAGTCATTGATGGAAATATCTATCGTACAAACCTGATAGATGACAGTCTATGGATTGCAAATGTTTTGTAGCGTTCTGCTGCCAGAGGAAAGATTTTCTGCTTTTCTCTGCTGTCCACAGAGAGCAACTTTGACAGAGCGGTTTTTCAGCTCTACTAAAATTGTATCAATAACTGGATAGTGATATTCGTATCTAAAGGCTTATCTATCCATGTGTTTGATTATATTCTTAATTTGAAACCAACTGATTGGGAAAACTATATCTTGTTAAAACAAAGTTGTCCTCTTTTTTAATATTTTTTTGTATTAATCTCTTAATTTCTTCAAACATTTATTTCTCTACTGAATCACTAATCTTTTTTATCTATCCCTAGCTCTTTTAATTCTTTTAATTCTAATAATAGATTTGATATTGTGGCAAACTCATATATTGTTTAACCCTTTCCTGAACAGAAATCAGAGAAACGCTTTAGGTAATAGCACCTGAACCCTGTTAACGTAGATTTAACAGATATATCAGCTATATGGTAATTTTAATTACTGATTGACAATGCTAATTAACCTAACAGTCATGTTTTTGGACTGTGTGAGGAAGCTGGAGTACCTGGAGAGAACCCACAGATGCTCAAATAGCATAGATTATTTTAAAAAAAGTAATTGCATACAGTATTCTGCCTATAATTTTTAGTCTGCCAAGACCAAGCAGTTTTTAACACATCTCAACCTCCAAATGTAGCTACTGTCTTCTTAGTAATTATGTGAAAAGAGCCTAAAAAAAATCAGAAAATTTCTATTTTTATTTATTTATTTTTTATTAAGAAGCCCCCTCTTCAGATGAAGAATTCTGTAAAACGGGAGGACATTTTAAGTGCAAATTTGATGGAGCCATCTAGCAATTAGAACTTTTGCTCTATCTAGCGTCATCGTTTTGAAGCAGGGGTTTGAGCTTCATGATACGTTTGTAAGTAAACCCGTTAAGTTTTATGCAAATACTTGTTGTCCAATTATTTGTTGGCCTCAGCCTTCTGGGACTTGTAGCAGTCATCTTTTTAGCAGACCGTCTGAGGAGCAGAACTTAAACTATTGAATATTTTCCACCCTGTTATCTGTTTTCTATACCCTACCAGCTTCTCCGTCAGTTTTGTTGTAGAGTGAGTTCCTGTCTTTATGTGTCATTACAAGAAATGCAGGTTTTTCTAAATAGGTCCTTTCTTTTTTTTTTTTTTTTTTATAATGATTCACATTTCCATAAGGAACTGATCTTAATTCAACTTTGTAGGTAAATGAATGGTTCAGTTGTTTTGTTTGTACTTCAATCTGAACCAATACGGAGAATATAAAAGATTATAACTTTGCAAGATGTTTGAATCTTTAAACTGCAGAATCAGTGAAGAGCAACACTGAAATCTGAGCATAATACCAAACTTCTCTTTAGAAATTAGATACAACAACAAAGAGTGTCATTACACATATGATCATTATTTACACAATTTGGATAAAGCAATTAAAGCAACTTTTATTGTTTCATGATTGGTAATGATTTTAAAAATGATTATTGTGGTAAAGTTTACAAGAAACCCTACACTGTTAGGAAAGCAGAATACTTTTTTTTTTTTGAATACATGTATGAAATCCAAGGATTGATTTAGAATCCAGCCCTACTTTCTGTAAGATTGGTGTGAAGATCTTTCTGTGTCCAAAAATGAAAGTCAAAGGTTAATTCCAAACTTCTCATTGCTAAAAGTGCTTCTTACAAAGGTGGTGTGATAGGGGGGAGATTTCTGAGTTGATTCTGTTTAGAAAGAAAAAGATCAGAATGCAAGACAAACATCTTGTTTATTAATTTGTTCATTTCTTAATATGTTAAAAAATGCTTCTAAAACAAATTGTTGCGCTCACATTCAGATTGTATGGACTGAAAACGTGTTCCTATTAGCTTGCGTAAACTTTTTTATTTCAACAACTTAATAAAACAAACATTTATCCTATGACCGCTTGGCAGGGAGGATAGAGCTGAATCTTATTGAGAGAGAGACAAGTCAGGAGATAACATGACTTTCCCCCCATGTTTGTATCAAAGCATTGGTCCTTCCTAGTTTTTATTAATTAGAATTTAACGAAGCAAATATCCTACCAACTAGTGAAACATTTTATAGACCACCAAAAAAAATAATTAGTTGTTGATCGATGACCGAGAATAAATCAATAGTCAATTTTACAGTAGAAAGAGTAAGAATATGTTTTTGGGAGATAAGGAATAACGGTTAGATTTAAACAAAAGAACAAACAAAGTGTTACATTGGTTATACACTTTAACAAATTCTAAATTATTCCTATCTTTTTTCTGACAAGACAACAAAGTTTGACTAAAATTAGACTTTAAAACTGGTCCCGATTCATCTATAGTTCTAGTTGTAATAACTATGCTTTGCCTAATGTTTTTTAGACTAAAGCAGTGGAGAGGTATTTGACTAAACTCTTGCATATGGTTTTACGATTGAGTAACTCAAGATGACCGTAGGCTCGTTCTTTTCTAGCATGAAAAACAGCCACATTACCAGGAAACTAACTGTTCATCTTATAGCTCTGTGTTGCTGGTCCAACCTAAAGGGCTTTTTGAAACAGCGGATTTTCCTGCCCGTGGCTGAATAGCCCAGATTCAGGACCGGTAGGTTTAAGGTGAGCCCAAATTATTTCTATAGTACCTTTCAGTAAAAAGAAAAAGTAAAGTTTAGTACATCAACAAAACAGCAAAAACAAAAATGCAGTCAAACTTAAACTAATGGTATTTATCCTACAGTTGAATTAACTCAGCCAAGGGCCGATCTAAAGAAAAATAGAGTTTAAACCTTAATTCAAGGCAATGTACATTCCTTGAATACGGCCTGGATAGTTTCTCCATGTTTAGTCAGGGGGTATGCAGATCAGTCTGGAGCCTGAAGATGAAGCAAAGTGAACAACCAGTGAGGAGATACGGTAGAGGTGGGGGGTTGGGTTTTATGAGAAACAGCACACAATGTAGGGTAAAAGTTCTTCTCAGAAATATGCTTGTTTATGAAAGGACTCTTAATGGGGAAAAAAAAGGATTTCTCATAATACTACTGACTATTGATTGTGAGATGTAATTTTACCTAAAGGGCGTAATATCATTCTTTGTAAAATACTGTAAAATTTATCATCTAGAATGTTTACTGATCCGACACAGCTGAAATTCTGATCCTGTAGGTTTTTTGACATGGTTTTATCTTCTGCAGACCGATATAGTTCTGACTAAAGAGTTAGGCAGAGTGGTTATATCATGTTTAAGGGTTAAATGCCTACAGGGTTGAAAACAGACTTGCATTAAAGAGTACAGACATGATGGTTTCATTGTAAATAATAAATAGCCCAACTAATTCAATTAAAAACATTATATTCACATGACTATACTAGTTAGTTATACAAAGAAATGATGGTATGATCACTGAAAGCGTAGATGTTTAAGACTACTTAGAGGTTGGTTTGAATCTTGTTGCATTCATGATATGGAATCTCTTCATAAAAAAAAAAAAGATAGACAAGCAAAAACATAAAGTAGCAGATCTAAAACAACAAATTTTGATGAGGAAAAAAAATAACAGCAGTATAAGCTGAGCAGTTTACATTTTAACCATACAGCGAATGTCACCCTAATCTGTTCCTAAAATGTTTTTGTAAGTTTTTACAGCTTAAATAATAGTGGGTCATGCTTTGTTTTTGTTACATGCTCAGTCAACTAATGTTTGATTTAGACACCATTGGATAATTCTGTAATCGATTGCTTCTCCTTTAGATTTGCATCAGTAAAAAAAAAAGAAAAACCTATTACCTTCCTTTGTGTAACTCTTATTTCCATGTTATACTAGTAGGTCTCCCATAGAATGAGTCAACAGAGTAATGCCTTTATCTAAAAAATTTATTTTGTGCTTGTTTGTATTGAGAAAAGTTAGGGAAAATAAAAAAGTAGATGTTTATAAAAAGTGGTAGAAAAATAGGTTCTCCGGAAAAAATTAAAAAAAAAAAAATAATAATTTTTTTCATGGTCAAATGATGAAAACAGAGACACTGATGATCTAAAATGCTAAATACAGTCCGTCATTTCGTAAATAGAAAGATCTTGCAAAATGCTTGATTCATCATGTCATACGGCTACAGTTATGAGCATATAATGTGGTTTTGCCTACATAAGCATTTTTAAACAAGTTCTAGGAGAAACGGTCTGTAATGTGAGTTTTTGCTTGTTTATAATTCACTGTCTTTCAAGGCACAAACTTTCCTCTAAGTGTGATACTAATACCAGAACGTTTATTTGATTGTTCTTGTGTTTGTTTACAGGAGTATGGTGGAGACATAGGACAAGGATATTTGAGGATAAGGAGGCAATATTATTGACTTTTATACCGTGAATAACCCAACATTTCTACTTAAATGGGATTTTAGTAAAGACTGAAATATAAATATATTTTTTCCAAAATAAAGCAAAGGTTTGAGACAGATTACCTTACTGCAAAATGAGGGTTGTAAACTGCAGATTTGTTTTTTTTAAAAATGCAATGAAGTAGCAACTAGCACTTTCTGCTGCCTGCATTTCTTGTAATGACACATAAAGACAGGAACTCACTCTACAACAAAACTGACGGAGAAGCTGGTAGGGTATAGAAAACAGATAACAGGGTGGAAAATATTCAATAGTTTAAGTTCTGCTCCTCAGACGGTCTGCTAAAAAGATGACTGCTACAAGTCCCAGAAGGCTGAGGCCAACAAATAATTGGACAACAAGTATTTGCATAAAACTTAAAGGGTTTACTTACAAACGTATCATGAAGCTCAAACCCCTGCTTCAAAACGATGACGCTAGATAGAGCAAAAGTTCTAATTGCTAGATGGCTCCATCAAATTTGCACTTAAAATGTCCTCCCGTTTTACAGAATTCTTCATCTGAAGAGGGGGCTTCTTAATAAAAAATAAATAAATAAAAATAGAAATTTTCTGATTTTTTTTAGGCTCTTTTCACATAATTACTAAGAAGACAGTAGCTACATTTGGAGGTTGAGATGTGTTAAAAACTGCTTGGTCTTGGCAGACTAAAAATTATAGGCAGAATACTGTATGCAATTACTTTTTTTAAAATAATCTATGCTATTTGAGCATCTGTGGGTTCTCTCCAGGTACTCCAGCTTCCTCACACAGTCCAAAAACATGACTGTTAGGTTAATTAGCATTGTCAATCAGTAATTAAAATTACCATATAGCTGATATATCTGTTAAATCTACGTTAACAGGGTTCAGGTGCTATTACCTAAAGCGTTTCTCTGATTTCTGTTCAGGAAAGGGTTAAACAATATATGAGTTTGCCACAATATCAAATCTATTATTAGAATTAAAAGAATTAAAAGAGCTAGGGATAGATAAAAAAGATTAGTGATTCAGTAGAGAAATAAATGTTTGAAGAAATTAAGAGATTAATACAAAAAAATATTAAAAAAGAGGACAACTTTGTTTTAACAAGATATAGTTTTCCCAATCAGTTGGTTTCAAATTAAGAATATAATCAAACACATGGATAGATAAGCCTTTAGATACGAATATCACTATCCAGTTATTGATACAATTTTAGTAGAGCTGAAAAACCGCTCTGTCAAAGTTGCTCTCTGTGGACAGCAGAGAAAAGCAGAAAATCTTTCCTCTGGCAGCAGAACGCTACAAAACATTTGCAATCCATAGACTGTCATCTATCAGGTTTGTACGATAGATATTTCCATCAATGACTGAATGGTGAAAAGAAAAAAAAAAGGATTCTGTCTATTTAAAAAACCCAGGCAGAGAAATGAGTGAACAAAAACTAACTTTAAACATACTATTTACTCCACCAAAACTCCCTGGGTGGGCAGGCATGTAATATACACGTTTCATTAATTTCTTTTCAGCCATACCTTCCCGCACACACTTAGTGATGCTTAATGAAAGAAAGGATGAATACGATAGGATTTTATATATATTTTTTTTTTATTAACATAGTTAGAAAAGTAAAACACTGACATGAAAATACATTCATTATTAAAAATAATCATTTAATCATCATAACCGTTATTAAAATAACATAGTTAATTTTTTATATGCATTTTTATACATTTTTTAATAATTTTATTCATCAGGTGACGCTTAAACCGTGTGGCGTGGTGTGATCTCCTCATGGTGTGACCTATCACATCATGTGACCCTTAGGAAGGACAGTGATTCACAAAGAGTCTCTCCTCTTTTTTTTCTAAGTGGTGTATTTTTCACCCCCTCCCAAGGTCCAAACACCTGATGGATTAATTAACCGTTCGCATCAGATGACTCTTAAACCGTGTGGCATGGTGTGAGCTCCTCATGGTGTGACCTATCACATCATGTGACCCTTAGGAAGGACAGTGATTCACAAAGAGTCTCTCCTCTTTTTTTTTCTAAGTGGTGTATTTTTCACCCCCTCCCAAGGTCCAAACACCTGATGGATTAATTAACCATTCACATCAGGTGACTCTTAGGAAGGACAGTGTGGCTTGGTGTGAGCTCCTCATGATGCGACCTTTCACATGAGGAGACCCTTAGGAAGGACAGTGATTCACAAAGAGTCTCCCACTTTGTATAGAATGCTCTGGACAGCCGTCAGTAAGTCCCCTATTCTTACTGGAGAAAGGACAGCAGCCTAGAGTGACCCAGATCTTTTCCACTGCAACCTGCGTCTGAGCGAGCACAGAATCGGCTAGAAACACAACAACCATGATGGATGATAAGGTGGGAGAGCATTTTATTTATTTTTTTTTCTAACCATCTTAAAAAAGATTGTGTATTTAAGTTTGGGAAAGACAGCTAGATGCGATCTAAACCTTCCCTCCATTTTTACGGAAGTAAACAAGGAGCAAGACGGCTTGTGACGTTATTGAAGTCTCTACTGCGCATGTGGGACGCTTAAACCGTATGAATGAACAAAATTAGACATTTTTTTTTTTTTTATTTTATTTTATTTTATTTTTCTTTTAATAGACCGATACATATACATGTACATCATTATTTATTGTGTATAAAGATATATATATATATATATATATATATATATATATATATATATATATATATATATATATATATATATATATATATATATATTCTTACAGAATCCTATGAGGCAAAGGGCCACATAGTAAGGCAGAGTGAGGGGGTCGCAGCCAACCCCCCTCGCTGCAGTGTGAGTGTCACTCACACTCATCACACAGCTGCTCAAGCTGCAGGCAGGCAGAGATTGAAACGGAGTGCTTACAGTGATTATATAAGAAATCAATACAAGTAATTAAAAATAATCATTTAATCATCATAACCGTTATTAAAATAACATAGTTAATTTTTTATATGCATTTTTATACATTTTTTAATAATTTTTTTAATTATTCATTTTTTTATTATTTTTTTATTCAATTTTATATCAATTTTATATTAATTTTATATTAATTTTATATTAATTAAGGCGGGACTTCCGGTTTAATTAAGGCGGGACTTCCGGTTTAATTAAGGCGGGACTTCCGGTTTAATTAAGGCGGGACTTCCGGCTGTCACTTTGGAATGTGGGCGTGGTTTCGAGTTTGATGAAAGGTGGTGCATATAGTTTTTTCCCATGACCCTAAAATTATGGTTTCAGCTCATGATTTTTTTTTCTCTCTCTAATTTCTCTACTGTAACAAAATATTTTGCTCTTAGTCGATTTTAGGTCAGTATCAAAAGTTTCAGTGTCTAAAAAAAAACCCTCTAATTATATATTCTCATTCTTCTGTCATGCAGCATTCAGCGAGCCGCTCAGACCATTCTGGAGTATTATTACAGAGATTTTCCCCTGCACAACCCTGCTCTCCTGTCTGCCTCTAAACACCGTACTGCCAAACACCTGGCCGGCCTGAAGGTCTACAATGTGGACGGTTGGTCACCTCATATGAAAAAGGATTATTTTTTCCTCTGTACCATAATGGCAATAAATCTAGTGTCATCCATAATGTCTCGATAGATAATTAGCAGGTTGAGGTACAATTACTGCATTTCTAATGATGAGATTCTAACATGATTTAGAAAATCATCATAGCTGACTAAAAGAAAAGAAAAAGTACAAAAAAACTTTGACAAATCCCCATGACCATACCTGTCTAAAAATGTTCAAGAAATTAAAGTTTTAAAGATTACCTTCAATGTCACAAAATGCCCTATTTTATAGTTTAGATGCATCATCTGTACTATAGTTTCTACTGCCAGTTCAAAGAGTATTGCCTGCTAAGCTTTCTGCCCCGTGCCTTACATTTTTCCTCCCCACAGCCACGTGTGCCTGTTCTTTAATGTCATATATTGTACTCTTTGCTTCGTCTAAAAGGATCTTCGGCTCACTGCCCATTAATCCTCAGACCGCTGTAGATTTCTTTATCTTCAGTATAAAAAAACAGTGCACCCTCTCCCCCATCCCTATCACATCTCAGCGGAAAGCCCTCTAGGGGGCCATGGAATTTCATGCCTTAAATAATTCATCAGAGAAATGCTAGTTTCTCACATTCTCCCACATCTCTCCTTCCTCCCTCTCAGCCTGTCTCCAGCTCTGCCTGCTCTGTCCCCTTTTCCTTTCCTGTCAACCCCCACCCATGCTTGTTCTTTCCTTTTCATTCATCCACACTCTTATTTTAGCACATATATGTAGGCCAGGAGGTAAATTGGCTGTAGAAAATAATCTTTTTTTAGAGCAGCATTTAGTCTCTCTGACATACTGATGCATAATAACACATATATGAATAATATATATATATCCCCACCTGACCTGCAGCATTAACTCTGTACCTGCATGCTTAGAAATAGCAAATGCACCAATATTGAAACCTCATGAACATGAGGCATGCCTCAGCATGAGCTCCATTAGTCAAGTCATTACATGGACTATAGTCTTTGATGTGCAAAATTATGTTTATTCTCAACAAGCCACACTCAGTGAGTTGTTTTTTTTTTTTTTTGCCACATACTGGTGAAGATTCTCAGTATGTGGCATGCTCATTCCAAAAAAGCTAAAAGGGTAAAAAAGAAATCATTGGACTTTGTTTTCCAACTTTGATTCCTTCCCGCTATCATCTCAACCCCCATCGCTATGCAAGGTGCAAGGGACCAAAATATGTCGCCTGCTTAGCCAGGCCAACAATGACCCTAACGACTCATTTTTCAGAGGCATAGACCAGTATCGGGTATTGCAGGCCAAAAACAACCTCAATGACTCCCATTACTAAGGGGTGGACCTGTTCTTTGGTTCAATTTGCATGTTTTCTAAGCCATAACAAGGCTTTGTTTGGCTACTCTATAAAGCCTGGGACATATTTTGGTTTGTTTTTTACCTTTTTTGGAATTTTTGCATCATTTAGAAAGAAATTCACCTTAATATTTTGCTCTAAAAAAGCTGTCAATTAGACTAAAGAACATCCTAGATTTCCATACTATCAATCTCCTATCAGAGATTTTCATACCTCAAATTCAGTTTTTCCTCAAAACAAGTGAACCGAGATGGTTATAATCCTAAACGGAAACATTCCTGCTCATTAATTTCCTCTGTAATTAGATCTGATTTCTCTCCATGCTCATTCATCACTGGTGGTATATTCTGCTGCAGGGTCAGGAAGTTGCTTTCCTTCAGGTCACACTGATATAATCAGTTTGCCTCTGTTCTGTCCTGGATTTAGCCCCAGGGAGCACGGCTGCAGCTCAGCCCACTAATGGAAATCAGTCACGGTCCATGGTTACACCTGCTGCAAAACGCAAAGACAATGCACACAGCGAGCTGTACTATGAAGAGGCAGACTATGAGAGGAGAGTTCGCAAACGCAGAGCCAGGTGGGTCACAAAGTCTGCATGGACTCGGATACACAGGAGATGGGAAGATACATCTTTAATTTACACCTGAACCTCATCACAAAGGTTTTATGGCATGTATTTGTATTTTTACCAGAAATTTAAACCCATATATATTTCTGTTACATTTGTAGCAGATCAGACCCTTGGGTCAAAACCTTGTTAAAAATCTTCCTAATTGGAGTCCTGGAAGTCAGGTTAAAAAGAGAAGAACACTGTAGGACATTCTCCCTGTGGTGGCATGGATTTTTCTAACAGCCAATTCCAAATCCATTGTCAGAGATCCACTGAGGCTCAGCTGCTTTTCACAGGAATGTAACAGGATTTATGTTTGGGGGGTTTGGGAAAAAGGGATAAGGTAGAGCCTGCTGCTAATGAGGTCAGAGAATATACTACAACGGTGACGGTATCTTTTTTTTTTTAATGAAAATGTTCATGGAAAAGGGTTTAAGGAGAACCAGACAATTTTCTGAGAAAATAAACACTTTTAACATGTATGTATCATCTTTACTCAAAGTTCCTTTCATCTAAACTAAGCATCATCTAGGATACAGATGTATGAGAAAAATTAAAGTATCAGCAGTGTCTTTGGTATAATTCAAAGTCAAGTCAAACTGAGTGCAGATTAATTTTGTTTTTATGAGCTACTTGAATTCATATTTAGAGCCATGCCTATTGGTCAATATGGGTTAAAAGCACACAAAACCAATCCACTCTTTTAAAATCAATCTTTTATTTAATAGAGGATTATACTTACCCTCAGTCAGCTAGCTGTTTTTTTCTTTTAATTTAGATCTAAGAGACCATGTTTACAATTGAAGAATGTAAATTCTTGTGCCTGGTGAATTAAATCTTTTTTGATTTAACCATAGTTTTTATTTCGTTATACTGTAAAAAATCCAGTTCTTTTAGTTAAAATCTGGTTTATCGAAAAGATTCTGATGTGTTTTTTACAACTCCAGGTTCTGTGATTTTTATTATTATTATTTTTGCTCTGGCTGTATAATTTTTTATTAGTGGTAAATAATCATTTTAAATGCTATTTGTGTATTAAAGATTGTTTCTGTAGAAATTGTGATTTTTCTTTACTTTTCGTATGAAACTCATTTGACACAAAAAATAAAGCACTTATGCGTTCCTGCAAATCTTTTGTTGTCACAAGTACCTCAGATTGGATCAATATACAAATGTCCAAACTGAACGGTAAATCCTGTTTTTGTTGTTAATCAGGCTGGTGGTCGCCGTGGAAGAAGCTTTCACACATGTGCGACGCATGAAGAAAGAAGACGAGAACGCTACACCGTCCGACATCATGGATGTGCGTGAAGCCGCCCTTGCTATATTTCCCTCAATGGCTCGTGCGCTGCAGAAATACCTCCGCACCACCAGGAGGCAGCATTGCCATAGCATGGAGAGCATCCAGAAGCACCTGGCTTTTTGCCTTGTTAATAACATGAGTCCTAAGGTAAGTCTGGCTTGTTATTTATTATCATATTGAAAAATACTTTTGAAACATTTATTTAAAAAAAAAAAGCTTTTTCATGTGTTTAAAATCTAGTTATTAATGTACATCCTGAGTATGACTTTGACCTTTTTACTCTGTGTCCAGGCCTTTCTTGAGGCCTACCTGGCACCCGGTCCAACCCTGCAGTACGGCCCTGAGCGCTGGATGGCTGATCAATGGACGCTGATCAGCGAAGCCCCCGTCACCAGTGGGGTTAAGGAGGGGTCAGAGTTCCTGCTAAAGTGTCTTGATTTTAGTTTAGCAATCACAGTCAAGGGCATCCCTTACATCCGCTTGACTGAAGAGTACATCGACCCCAAGTCTCATAAGTTTATACTGCTGCTCCAATCAGAAACCTCTGTTTAGTAAAAGACGGTGGAGTGGCACTGCCGCTCGGTCAAAACCCAGAACTGTGACTGATATCTGAACTTTTCAAAAATCCCTTTTTGTACCATTTTTTGTACTTCTGTGTGTCTTTTATCCTATTAACTATCTTGTTGTCATCACGAGGGACTGGATCAATTGAAAAGCATTTGTTTCAGCAGACGTTTGCAGGGCTCCGTTTAGCTATTTCTCTATGCACTACAGACGACCCTCATAAACATCTGCGGTGCCTTGAGACGCATTCCTTTTGGATTGTTTTAGATTTCTTTCTTCTTATAAACTACAATTTTTTGTGTATTTTATGGGGATTTCTTTAATGACAGACAACATATGGCACAGCTACTATCCTGCAACTTTTTGAGGTACCCCATTTTTAACACACCTGAATCAAATGAGTGGATCGTTATCCTGCCTTTGCTGAGCTACTTGAGGGGATTAAACCTTTAAAGTCAGGTTTGTTAGAGAGGACTTGATATATGTATCCCTTATGTAAAAGGAAAAGCACCCGTGCTTCATTTTTTTTCTTTTATCTGTAAGTCTGAAATATTTATTAAAAAATATTATAATTGAGCTTTATTGATCTCACACTGGAGATATTTACCTCTGCATTTAACCGATCCCCTTGGGAAGCAGTGGGCTTCTTCCCAAGTTTTAACCGGGAAATGCATTTGAATTAAGGTTTTAGACCTTTCAGGAAATAATCCCCACATCACCCCTGACAAAGCTTCCCTGTCACTTAGGTAGAAAATCCTCCTCATAGCATATTGCTACCACCACCATGTTTCACTGATGGGATGTTTTAACACGGTGAGATGCTCCATTAGTTTTCTAGAACAAACTGGTGGCCTGTAGAGAAGATTTTCTACATATTTGCTTTGTCCCCTAGAAATCAAATAATTTCTTCTTACCTCTCTTGCCGATTTGTGCCGACATGACTAATAGTTGTCTTGTCGGGACTGACCTGAGTGATGGATCTCTGCTAATTGGCTGATTCTTTCAATTTCATTAAATAACATTCTTTTAGTGATATACTGTAGGACTGAATACCAATGCATGTTAGCTTTTTTTAGTCGTTGATTTTTTTCATATATAGAAATTCTTTTCTTTCCACTTAACAATGATTCATTGCTGAGTGTTTGTCTGTTGCATTGCAGTCCCCACAACAACACGCATTAAAGTTTGTAGTTTTGTAGTGATAAAATGTAAAGCCATTCAAGGGGTGTGAACATATTTTCAGGCCACTGTATCTTTGATTAGTTTGCATAAGTCATTGTGTGCCTAGGTGCTGCGAGAAGGTTAATAAGAACAAAAGAGGAGTTTCTCCCTGGTCACAGCATTTTCATAGAGGTTTAATTCATGTTTTTCTCGGGTGATTTATTTATAAAATGATTTATTTTTACCAGAACTGTACTATACTACCCCAAAGTGTTTAGCCATGTCTTATTTTTTATGTTTTACTTAGACAGTAATCTTTTGCTTCCTGCAGGTTTTTTTAAAAGCTTTCAATATTTTGGGGGGTTTTTCAAAGTCCAAAGGAAAGGTATAAACAACCATCACAACAAATTTAAAAGATCACAAAGTAAACATGACCCATTTAAAAGAAAATATAAAAAATGTGCGGTAGTTCAATACTTTTGCACAGTACTTCTTTTTTAATTGTAGCAGTTACCATGTATTACAGATGTACAGTATTTATATGTAAATACACTCTTCTCCCATTTTACTTTTTGTATAACAGTCGTGGTTTGCTTGAAACCTTTTTTTATTTTGTGATATATATCTTTTTTTACTTGTGCAATTTTTCATGATATACCTGGACTATAAACATGATTAAAGTCTTAATAACGGGATAAAAAAGCACAGTACAAGTGAACATACTAACGTTAAAGTCAGATGGTTATGAGCGCTCTCTCTGTTCACTGCTGTAAACCAACAAAGTTTGAGGGAATCTATCAACAGCTGTTTTTTTTTTTGTTGATGTTAAGAAACATTTTATTCTGGAAATTAAGAGTTTGAAAAATGGTATGGTAACTGAAGCACAAGGCAGCTCAGGACCACAGCTGAAAAGGAAACAAGGGACTTGAAAAGTTCATAAATAAAGAACCCTGCGGTTCAAAAAAACTGAAAGAACCAATGGCTGCAAAAAGGTTTATAATCATTTTATGCTGAGCCCAGGGGCAGATTTACCATTAGACAAAACTAGGCAACTCCTTTTACACGTATGTGTCATGATCGGTTTAATTTCAAACCCACATGCAGAACACAAAGGAGGCTCTTCACAGAGAGCAGCAGGGGAAATCCAAAATAGGAATCTTCAGGTTTGGCTCACCAGGGCTGGAAGGCAGGTTAAGCTCACCCAGAGCTTCAGGCTTGAGGCAGGTTTCCTGTGAGCAAAAACAGAGGAAGGTTAGAACCAGTTTTCTCACTTAGAGACAACTTAGATTCTTCAGGTAACAGAGGCTAAGGTTGCTAACCAAACTAAGGTCAACACTGCGGCGTCGAAGAAAGGTCTGGCAGCTGCTTATGAAGGGCAGGTCTCCTGATGAGTAGATGCGTCTCAGGTGTGCTGGAGGGCTCCAGCCCAGGAGACCCACAGCGCACTCTGCTGGTGGAAGGTGGTACATCTCGAGATCCCAACAGTATGGTTAATATAGCTATTACTTATTTGTACACATTAATTATGTTTTTGATTAAATTGCTTTTGTTAAAATGCCATCAGAATGCTAATGTTATGAATTGTGTCTTGGGGACCCCCCTTCAGTGTCCTCCACATTGGATGAGTCTGTTTGTTGTGCATGTGCAGAAAGGTCCAAACAAACAGCTGCAAACCATTTGAAAACAAACTGCAGGAAGAGCAGTGTTGCCAACTTAGAGCTTTTGACTCTATATTTAGCAACTTTTCAGACCCCTTTAGCCTTTTTATTACAAAAAAGCGCTTAGTGCTTAATCTAGTGACTTTTTTCTGTTACTGAAAACTTGGGCAACAGCTTATTAAAGAACCAAACTCTGCTCTCCAGAGTAAGTAGATTTGAAAGCCCGCCTCCTAATCTCCTCTATCTTATCTGTTGTTATGATTCATGCAGCTATAATTTCATTTAAATGAAACATGGAATACAGATAAGCAGATCATGGCTTGTCTGCAGTTGAAAAGAAGGACGTATTTACTTTTGCTGTTGCCTTTTTGGAAACAGGAAGAAGCAATCAGCTAAGTTGCAATGGGCTTAGTGATTGGAAAATGTTTGATTGCTTTGGAGACACCATTAAAAGTCAGCTGAGTACATTGCCAATATGAAAAGAAAAGGGGACACAAGAAAGCAGAGGAAAACAATATAATGAATAAGAAGAGCGCAACAAAAGGTAGAACAAATAATGTTTATTCTATAAAAACTTCTTTATCAGTATAATGGTTCTGTTTTATGTCTTCTCAATTCAGAGGGCCCCATGCCTCTCATTGCCTAGGGCCCCACATTTCCTAAAACCGCCCCTGGCTGAGCCCAGTCTGCCTGTTATTGAATATAATGGGAAAGGTAGAAACCCGGTGTTCCAGTTCTGACCAGCACTGTTACTCTGATGCATTTAAGTTATGTCAGTATTGCCACTTCTCTCAAACCAGCCATTTCACAATTTATATTTATATTGTATTATGAAGCTTTTCAGTGCTTTTTAAAATGATAGACGCAGTTAATAGAAGGAGCTGAAAGATGATCTTTTCCAAACATAAATGTTTCTCCTTATGGTTGAACTATGCTACAATTTTATAATTTTAAAAATCTTTTGAAAGAAGCTCTATGTTGGCCTACGTTTTTTTTCAGCAATCTGAGTATTTGGATAAAAAACAGCCTTTTACATTGTTAAAGAGATGAAAATTCAGTTTTGTTTGGTTTTGGGTTTTTGTCCAACTTATTGCCCTGTTTGGGTTTGAAACAGAAGTTATGTTTAATCTATTTAGGATTTTTCAATATTGAAGTCTCTAAATGATCTAGGTTTGGAAAATAACTTTTGCTACTGTAGAATCAGATGCTGGTTCACTACTGTGATGTTGCATGATTTAAAAAAAAAATCTGATTTTACCCAAAATCTGGATATAGGGATCAGAAATCGCAGCTGGCAGTAATGATTGATTTCAATCTATAAATGTTGCTGCAAATGTTTTGTTTTAACTGACATCTGAAATAGTAAAACCCCTGAATAATAATTCATTTCATTTACTGATAAATTGAATACTTTTTCCACAACATCACCTCTGTCTTCAAAATGGCCTCATTAGCTCTCAAAGCTATTTAATGAACCGTGTCCTTGTTCCTCTAGTGTCATTTGCTACTAAAGTTGAACTTATAATATCCATGGTTTTATTAATTTGTAAGGAAAGGACATCTCTAATGAGAATACCTTTTTTGGGGGGGGGGTGAGAGAAGTAAAAGCATCTGCTCCATCCTGTTGTAAAGCCAATAAGTAGCCACAAATTTATTGAACATATCCTTTTCAGAAATGTCTTCTAAATCAAGAAATGTCGTGTTTATGTTGTCTGTTTACCACAACAGGTAGTTGTACACTTGGGACCAAATGACCCATCATTATCAATAAAGGTTGGTTTTTTAAGTATGTCTCAAAAACCTGACCAGTTTAGAAATAATAATTCAAAGACTAATTGTGATTTGTTCATACTTTCTGCTTTCTAGATTTTTAAGTAAATGCTGGTGCTAAAATATGGCGACAGTTGCTACAAATCTTTATACTTGATCCCTATATACTTTAGTTTAAGGCTCCCTGTAGGGAATATTTTTAAAAAGCTTTTATTTTTGCCCAAAGCCCTGTACTGCTTTTTCTTCCTTTACCTAAAATGTTTGAAAAGTATTTTTCATGTTTTTTTTCTTCAAATTTTAATTTCTTTTTTATTTTTAATTATTGGCTGCCAACTGTGTACGCAATTATTGAAAATGGAAAATCAATTTTGAATTGAACAGAGTAAAGTGCCAGTAATATCTTTAATCTGCCTCAATACTGCCACCTGCTGACAAATATTATAAGAGCATTCTGAGTAATTTTGCTCAACCGATAATGTGTGAGGGTACTTGATCTGTTTTATTTTATTTGTGAGGCCGGTAGTGGTGTAAAATCTTGAAGTGGTCCTGTGTTAAAAGACAATGTTTGTTTAGGTGTTTTACACACGTGCCTCGGTTATCTGATATGTTTTTAGAATCTGTACAAGTGTGTTTATGTTAACATTGAAAAAACCTACGTGAAGAGAGACTAAATTCCCATATTTATGCAACTTACATGTCATGAACTCCAGTTTTCCCTGTCCTGTTTTTTACAACAATAATGTCAAACAAAGATGTGTGGCCAACTTTGTAAAAAAAATAAATATTTGTACCAATCCCGAAGGTGATCAAATGGTTTTGCTTTTTTTTTTTTTTTTGTCTTTTTAATGGTGACTTGTGCCTTAAGGACAGTAAAAAGACTAGTGTTCTATTCATTTTATGTCATGAAACCAGAGTTTTGCAGCTCTTTAATTCTCTTCCTGGGATTTTACCTTATTTATTTATTTTTAGTTCTGGCTTCAAGTAGGCATATGCACGTTTTTGTTTGTGGTGTTTCACTGAAACAAACTCAATCTCAATCTTCCGTTTGGCACTTATACTGTACACTGATAATTTTAGTAATTGTTTTAGGTTTTGTGTTTTCTATGATGTTTGTTGCATAAATTCTGGTCTCTGCTGTGTATTTATACGATTAGTGTGGCACTTGGTATGGTGATAATTGTACCTAGTTATAATTATTTGTGGAAATGTCTCTTAACAATCAGCTGGTATAGGAAGGCATGGTTCTCGCATTACTCTGCGCCATTTCTTCTATATTTTCCACAACAAAAAGAGATGAAAATGTCCTGATTTGTACTGTTTTCCTTTTAACATTGCAAAAACACCACAAATAAGGAGGAAATTCACTGTTTAAAACTGCAGCTTATAATAGAAGGAATTGACGTCACCACCTTTCATGAGTAGTTGTATTGTTATAGTTTGAAAATATTTATTGCCGCATCCTTCATAAGCATTGTCTATAACATTATATCACAGAGGTGTGTTTGAACCAGTTTAAAAGACCAGCAGACAGAGATTCAGATCATTCAGTCTTTTTTTAAGTTGTTCAGGAGGACTGAAGGAGGAAGAGGCATCTTCAAAGAAAATTACTCCTCATCATCATCTTCCTCGTCCTCCTCATCGTCTTCATTATCATCCTCGTCGTCATCATCGTCATCATCATCATCATTGTCATCATCATCATCTTCAGTGTTTACTTTCCCAGAAAGGACATCTTCAATCCAGTCCTCCAGCTGCTGAGCCGTGGGCAGGTCCTCCTCATCCTCCATTTCTAACCACACGCTGTCCGCCTGCTCTCACATAAAAAAGGTCAAACAGTTTGAACGTGAACGTGTGGCTTTGCTCTGCAGATCAGCTAGATCTCTAAGCTTTGGAACTTACATCTGTAACATTGACGACTCCAATCTGTGGCCTGAACAGATCTACCTTAAACGTTTTCTCCCAGTAAGGAATCAGCTGGAAAGAGTCAGAAAGAGGAAACGGCTTCGAATCTCAATCCGTTAGGTCGTTATCTCTGAGTGCCCTTCTTCCCTGACTGTTACTGTTAGAAAGCAGAAGTCAGGCTCACCAGTGGGAAGTCATCGGGGTCGATCCAGATGATACTGAGGTCAGGAAGGTGAGTGTTGTCTCTTGCTACTTCCTTCAGTATCTCTAGGAATTCATAACCATCTGAAAAAAAAAATTGTGTTGTAGGGGTGTGTTGATGTGTTGGGTTTTATTCTTCTTATTGCAGCTTTTATACGGAGCAGAGGTCTATATCAAAATGTTGAGATGTACTTTCTACCAATTTCACATCTGAGAGATAACAGATGAAAAACAAACATGTCACGCTTATCCCTGCTGGGGTCACAAGGGGTTGTATAAGCGATGCAAACGGCAACTTTTAAACAGAGCGTGCACGAGGAGAAATGGGCACGTGTTTAATAGGCGTCCTGAGCGGGACCAGGGTTGTACATGTGCATTTCTTTGTAAGTGGAGAGGCCAGGTCTTTTGAAAAATTTGAGAAAACTCCTCCACTATACCTTTAAACTTTCAGTTTCCCTTGCATTGATACCTTGTATATATCAGTGTTCTATAAGTATTTTCTTAATTTGTTTGATTGCTGTTAATCATCAATATTCCTAAAGGTGCATGTGTTTGACACTGAGCAGCTCTTTCATAATGTTTTAAATCCTCACCAGGGTCCTCTTCCTCTGCAAAGGCCACAATGTGTATCCCCTCAATGTCATCTTCCTGAAAAAAAAAGGGCGAAAACTACCAAGTGCTAAAAAGGTTTTTGAAAAAAGAGATAAATAATCATGTTTTGCAGATTTCTGACCCAAGTTTCAAACATGTCTTCTGCACGCAGCTTCCTCAGAGTTGGTCTAGTGGCACAGAAAACACAATTAGAATGTCAGATATGAAATTATTTTTAACAGTATGGGAAAAAAAATATTTGTTTTTTTAAATAATAAATAAATGAAGGTGTGTCTGTAGCTTACCGTCTGTGTTGAGTAATGAACTCCACCAGTTCTTTCTCAGAGTGAGGTCTTCCTGGGATGGTGACAGGCTCCTCCATGAAGGGCTCATAGAAGTCCACCTCATTCAGCTTCAGGGTGAGCTCCTTGGCCACCTGAGCCAACAGAGACAAATCAGTCATATATATATTAAAAAAAAAATCCCAAAATGTTTTACTTAATTTGCAACTTACAGATTTTTCAAATGTGGCGAAGAATTTAATGTAGGGCTGAAAGTTTTCTGCAGCTTCTTTAAATGCTTCATAATCTGAAAACAGAGGAGTGAATGAGCTATGTGGATCTCAGTGCTGTTGATAAACATGTGTATCATAGTTGTTTCTTCTGTTATCATGACTCAGTTTGTCCTTTGCGCATCAGGGAGCGGAAACATCCCATCCTTGACCTCCATGCGGTTCTCTCATGGATCACCAGATGGGACAAAGTTCCTGTGCAGCACTCTGAGTATACAGCAGATTCAGTTTCCTCTGTTTACATTTAACATTTATCTTCTCAAACATTATTCTTAGGCTGCATTGGTATTAATGGGGTTATATTTTTGCTTTTCAGAAAAACATTGCTCCAAATAAGTCATTTAGTTTTAGTATAGACTTTCTATACAAATACTGAAATCGTTTTAAATCCTGTTCTTTCAGGTTAATCAGAGGCTGTAACAATATTGTTTACATGCTACATCTGTGATGCACTTTAACATTATATGAGTGAAACAATTTTAGAACAGGATCAAGTACTCAAATGTTTTTCTGACTTTTTAGGATATAAATTATTTAATTTTAAATGATTTTAAATGTTCCACTCAAGAGAGGTTGTTTGGGTCAGGCTTCATTTTCTATAAAGGCTGTAATGGCTGTATTTAAGTGATTATTGGACAACTGGCAATTTCAAGTTGACTTTATTCACCTTCAAAGACAATATTTAACCAAGTAAACCCAAATGTCACAATAAGCATCATTATAGTTCCTCTAAACTGTATTTATTTCATATTCCACTAAGACAGTCTAAATGAAAAAAATAAGGGATCTTTTAATGTCTATAATTCCCAGAGCCTGTTTGGTACTGTACCATATCAACCTTAGAGCAGTTTTTATACTTGTAATATTTTACCTAATATGCTCAGAAATCTATGTGTTTCTGGCTCCACATTAGAAAAATCTTTTGAACCATTTCAATTGTAGCGTATACACTTTCCTTCCCTTACCGGGTTTTATTCAGTAATGGTGGGGAATTTATTTCAACATTTTATGCAAAAAGACGTTTAATCCACTTCAGATCCACCCTGATCCACTGATTCAATCTGGTAACAGACTTTATGCAAGTGATAAAAATAAACAGTCATTATCATCTAATCCAAAAATACTGTGACACATGAACTAAACGGTTTTCTCTTCCTGTAAATATGCCAACTCTATTGTTGTTTTTGCACTTTTAAAGCTTTTTATACCTTTTCTTGTTATGTTTTTGTTAGGAATCCAGTTTGTGTGGGTTGTTTGTGTGTTTTTCTCTCTCCACCACCAGGTGGTGCCCTGTTCTACGTTGGGCTTCCCTGCACACCTGCGGCTCGTTGGATAATTACTGGAGGAGTATTTGAGCAGTGGGCTGTCACTACCTTGACGCCAGAATGTTTGCCAGTTTTGAGTACTCTAGCCAAGCTGAGATTAGTTGAGTCTAACCTAAGCTTTGTCTCTCTGAGTCTTATCTAGTTTTTGTCTTTGTTCTTCTGCATGAAGCCTTCCTTAGTAACTGAATACCTGGACCTTCTCCCCCTGGAAGGATTAACTGAGAACACACTGAGCAGGGGAAAACCTCCACAAGATCCGTTCAAGTCCTCTTCGGAAGTCCAAGTGACAGTCCGCTCCTTTACTCCTCTGGGTCCAACGCTTGTCTATCTGTCGCCCTCCAACAAGTTCCCTCTTCTCTGGATTAACACCCCAAGCTGGATTCAAGGATTTACAAGAGCCCCTCAAACGTGAGTCCCTCTCCAGAAATATTCTAACCTCAGTCAAATTTCCTACGGTCCCTGAACTGATCACTGTGATCTCCCATTCAGACTTTCCAGTTCCGGTTCACCAGTCTACTGAGTTCCAGATCCAACTTCTGTTATTCGTCTACATTTAATAAACCTGTTAAACTTTTTCCCTTGGTTTCAGAGTGGTTCTCTGCACATGGGTCAGATCGCTTAAAACTATCATGACAGTTTTGAAGTTGTTTTCTTTTTCAAAATACAATGTTTTGTACTATACCTTTTTAATATAGCTTTAAAATGTGTTTATATAGATAATAATGATAAATAATAATAATGTTACAATAAAAAAATATTTATTTGTTGAGTCATTATATTCTTTAATATTGTTAAGGCTAAATCATATGATTGAATCCTTTATATATTTGTAAAAATTTGAAAATGTTAGAATTTGAATATTGATTCATTCTAGTGTTTCTATTTTCCTGTAATATTGCTGTAATACGAGGGACGTTCAATAAGTAATGCCCCTGGCCCACTTCCAGATGTTTGATGGAGCTGAAATTTTGCATGTGAAGTATTTTAAATCTCTATAGATTAAATAGCAAATTAAAGCTCTGAACTAATTGTGGTTTCTGATTTACTGGTGTTAAAACTGAGTCAAGTCTGAGTTTTTGCATTTGAAAGGACTCACACAACGTGAGAATTTTTATCTAATGAAAGTAAGTTATAGTGATAATGTCCCATAATATAACCTTGTAAAATATTCACAAGGTCATATAATGGGCATCATCACCATAAGTTACTTTCATTTCATCAAAAGTCTCCCGTGGTGTGAGTCCTTTCCAATAGAAAAAACGGATCACTGCTCGACGCTCAACAGGCTCCGTTTCAGACTTTACTCAGTTCAAACACCTGTAAGTCAGAAACCACAAATAGTTCAGAGCTGTAATTTTTCTACTTAATCTATAGAGATTTAATTAACATTAGATGCTAAATTTCAGCTCGATGAAACATCTGGAAGCATGTCAGGGGCATTACTTATTGAACGCCCCTCGTAAAATAATGTGTTGTTGAGTCTGCTCTCTGATGCCTGAGAGAAATTCTTCCCCTTTCGTTGTGTGATGAGCAAAGGTAAAATTGGATCTGTAAATCCATGAAGCTGATGCTCAGATCAAGGTCATGGAAACTTATCTCCACCGGCATCTAAACAAAGCAGGTGTAAAGGCAGCAGAAGATCTGGCATTTTACAAACTGATGCACTCACGCTCAGAGTCTTCACTCTTGAAGTAACCAATGATACGAATATCCTCCTCCATTCTATCAAAGGCTTTAAGCTCCAGAGCATTTTCGATGATCTCCACCGGCTCCTCCAAAAGCTAAAGAGAGAAAATATTGGCAGACATTATAGCTATGTAGAGTGTTGATTAAGGCTCGGGGGTGGAAATCTGCTTTAGAAATCTACTCACATCTAATAAGAACTCCACCAGAGTGTTAGCAGACAGTAAACCATCGAACTCAATCACTCTGTCATCTTTAAAAACATATACGCTTCCCTCCTCCTCCAAGTCTGGGATTAAAGGAAGATGGATGTTCATTTTAGAAACAGAAGGTTAAATACTTTTAATGAACGAAGACGTGTATCTGTTCCAACCTAGTTTCTTTGCAACTTTTGCATCTTTGAGCGAGTCAACCATACCAAACCCGATGTCCTTCTCCTCCATAACCTGAGCTACAAGCTGAAGTCAAGGAAGAAACATAATCAGAAGTTACAATGCAAGAAAAATAACTATAGTTTCAAATAAACCTCCAAGAACATGCAATGTTTGGCAGCATGACAGGTGCATAGGCTACCCAGAGACACAGAGATAAAGTAACATAATCACTCAGTCTGCCTGCTTCTAAATATAACTACAGCCAGGGTACACAGTATATAATTGTTCAGGCATTTGTTGTGTATAGTAGAGGAGCTTTTTTTGTATTTGACCTTTCCTGCAAGACAGAATATTGTAAAAGATTAAACTTAAAAGGGTTCAATAATTTACAAAATATGATGAGTTAAATTTCCTTCATTCTGAAAAATAAAAGAAAAAAGCAACAAAGGTAACACATAGATTTGTTCTCTGCTCCAAGTGGTCAGCTTCAAAGTTCTGAGCAAAAACTTCCCACCAAATACCAACAGGTCTGCTGAAGATCCAAATCATATCCTGGCTAGATAGATTACATGTTTTTGAATCATTGGGTAACATGGACATATTTTAGGACAAAATAATGAACAGTTAATCAAAGTTAAATTATTTTTCTAAATATTAACAATATTTGAGAAGTATACAACGAAGTGCTTCTACTTAGAAGGAATGATCATTTAAAGCAATGAACTGAAAACTGCTCTTATACTTTATAATTATTGTGCTTAAGTGCACATGATTGTGCCCTATATGGACTTGTATTTGAGTTTGTTTTAAGTTTATCAGTTCCACTTTGATTTATGATATTCTCCGTTCTATTTTTCATGGGTTTGTTTCACATTTTGTGTTGTATAAGCAGTCTTCTATTTTCTGAGTTGCTCTTTGTTCCCCTCTGGTCTTCTTCCCCTTAGCTCCTTCCAGTTACTTCTGTCTACACCTGCTCCACATCAGATAATTACTTTCATGTTGTGACTCTATGCATTATATGCATGTCTGTGTCTTGTTGTGCTTTCAATTTCCATAACAGCTTTTATTCACAATAAACATGCAATTACAAAAAAATCTAAGCTATAAGCCAGCAGCAGTAGTTAAAAAACTGCATAATTAGCCATGCAAATGATTTTGCATGGTTATATCATTAACCCAATTAATAAGAAAGTTGTTTAAAGTGCAATAAGGTGGAGCAGATCCAAGCATTTCCCCAATGCTGAAATGAGCTAAACTTTACAAGTACTCACAAAGCATGGGTGTAATAGGAGAATGAGTAATCCTATTTATTGGCATCATTAGATTAGCATGACTTATCAATGAGTGGTGCATGTGTGCAGCATGCATTGCGTCTCAGTGCTGCAATGTTCATGTTGCATAACGCTGGAGAACACACAGTTGCAACAAAGTCATGATGAATAAAAAGGTGATGCTACATGGGATATGATATTAGAATTTGTCTAAAAAAACAAAGATAAACAAATCAATTACACATTCAAAATAGCAATATAGACTTTTTAAAAGCTGCAGGTTAGCGTCTTGGACCTTAAAGCGACTTATTTCTAATTGTAGATGTTTTATTTTTATTTAACTTATATATTTCCTTACGATCCTTGACATTCACAGCTGCTATAACGGACATTCCTGTGCTGAGGGAACAGAAAGGATTGTTTTATTCTGTTTTAAACTTTTTGTTGGCTTACCTTCAACCTGCTGTTTGAACACTTGCATTCAATTCATGCACCTCATGCTGTTCAACAAATTCCTTCCCAGCAGGTCAAAGAGGAGCTCAGCTTCAACTTTGTGCAAGGACAGGCAAAGCCATTTAGTGTTTGAACATTGAGAACAATTTAAGAACCAGCAAGTTTGTAGTTGCAAGAAAACAAACTAGTTTGTTTATTATAAGCTTTTTGTAACAAGAAAAAATGTTTTGCTCTTTATCTGTGAAATTCTGCAGATCTCTTGGCCTGTATCAGCTGACAGGGGAACAACGTGTGAGGAACAGAGCTTAAATACTTCAATGGAATGTAGACACTGTGAATTAGGCTTAAATAACCTCTAGTGACAGCAACTCATCTTAATGGATAACTGGGTATTCCTACAGTACTCACTGACCTCCAACAGTCCCCATCATATAGACTTTATTGTTAAAAAAACAAAGCTTGATTTTATTTCCTATCCTTTGGTTTTGCAGCTTACTGGAGCACAAACATTAACCCTTAGATATCCAATGTCGTTCAATCCTGCAACATTCTGCACAGCAAAAAATTCAAATCTAAGTTCGTAATTAAAAAAAGATTTTTTTTTTATTATTGAGCAGATAAGTGATTATTATTTATTGATTTATTAGTTATTTTCAGATCGTTATTGCAGTGTGCCTTCTCTATCTTTTTATCTATTCTGCTCTTTTTCTTTTAATTCTTTATTTCCCTGTATTTATCCTCTACCCTCATACTTTACCTCCAGCACCAGCTCAGTCATCTGGTGTTGTTTCTGCAGCTCCTTATTGTCCGCGACTGGTTCATGGTAAAACAAGCACAGCATACTATGCTTCTTCAGGGCCTTCTTGTAATTCTTATCATTGATGTCGATAACACGGTCCTTCCCGTCATACCTAGGAAACTCTAGCCCCTTTTCAGCCGACGACACACTCACAAGGCTCAGGCAAGGGAGTAAAAACAACCAGATGGAGACCATGGTCCACGGCTAACCATCCACTCCCCACAGGATGTGGCTGGGTTTCAGTGGATGGAACTGCACCCCCAGAGAAGGACTGCCTGGAAAGGGATGGAGAAATGTAAGATATTCCTGCAGGAGGATTTAGTGAGCAAAAAGAAGTCGATCAGCAAGAAGTTTTTAGCATGCCCGAAGAAATCAAAAAACTTCTTTGGAAACTCTCTCCCCCCGGGGTGATTCCTCCTCCTCGCCTTCCTGTGGACACAAAGCACAGAGAGGAATGGGATCAGGGCTGCGATGAACTGTGGGTGGATACCATACATAGTCCAGCTTCTCTTCCCCTACCAGAGAAGCACAGGCCCTTTTTTAGGAGACCAGTTGTTTGAAAACTAAAAATAGAAAAGCAAGCGAGAAAGGGAAACAGCAAAGGATGACATTGGAGGCTTATTAATAAGATTACTCTCTCACTCTGTTTCTTTTACGCAGGAGAGGAGGAGAAAATGCTGATAAGATTAACAAATATTCATCTACAATACGGTGTTTAAGCATCTGTTTGGAAGGAGGGGGTTAGCTGAAGTTTTTTAAGTGACAGTTCCCAAGAGCATCTGCCAACAGGTGTGAGACAAACATTTCAATCAGCTCCAAACCTTTGATCTCCATGTGCTCCCATGAGATCATTACCGTATAAGGTACGTTATCTGACCCATAACTAACAATCTTGCTGTTTTCTATTAAGCCAAATGTGGTAATACTTCACCAGACTTTTAGAACATCATATTACAATAAGTTCCCCATATTAAGCCAAAAGTGTGCGCTAAAAATAAAGGGGTCTGTTCAAATAATATTGTTATTTAATAACAGTGTTGTCATCTGCAGGTGGAAGATGGACACTCATACTTAGGTTAGGTGTCGCTAGATAGTTTTCTCCTGAAAGTTAAAAGAAAGTTGTTCTTCTCTACTGTTACCAATTTTGTGTGCAGAATGCTTACTGATGCATGGTAAATAACTCCGCGATAGCATTTTACCTCTTGGTATTATATGATTAGCAACCCTTAATTGCAATGTGTACTGTATGACAGGAGTTACACTCCTTAGTGCAATGATTGGTAGTAGTGTCGTTTTTAGGCTCCTGGATTTAATTTCCAGCTCTCTGCATTTTCTCTCTATGCATAAGTGGGTTCTCTCTGGAAGTTCTAAAATTCTCCCTCTGTCTAAAACCATTTAATTATTGGTCTCTCCAAAATGACAGCAGGTAAGAGAATGCACATATATGGTTGTTTTTTGTGTGTGTGTGTTGTACTATGATGGACTGGCAACCTGTCAAGGGTGAACCCCACCTCTTTCCTATCAACTACCAGAGAAAAGCAAAGGTTTCCCCTCAACCCTGCAAGTCAAGAGAGGATAGACAACAGATAGATTCTGAATATGATTGAATAGCATTTGAATGGAAAACTGTTCAAACTTATCTGTTCTCATTGAATTCATTGTAAAAAATAATCTAGATCCACCTCTGTTGTAAAGTAACTGGAGAATAGATTTGTTGTAACATGAATTAAAAATGTACTCACATGCACAACCCTGTACCTGTCCCCAAAAGAGAATGCCTATTAAACGTGTGCGAGAGTGTGCACAAGCCCATTTCCCCTTGTGCACGCTCTGTTTAAAAGTTGCAGTTTGCATCGCTCATACAAGGTTACTTTTCAAAAGAAGATTTGCAATTTTTCCACTATGTCAGACTCACCACCAGTAAGTGGAAATTAGGGTTCAGAACGTAGTACTGCCTTACGTAAACATAACACCAGGATGATTGACAATTAGGAGGACCACTTATTTTGATGATCCACCCTGAAAAAGAACATCCTCCACTATACCTTTACCTTGCAATTCTCTCAAGTCTGATCCAGGTGGTGGCCTTTGAGGTTCTGCTGCCCTCTGCAGGAATAAATACACATAGCGTGTTTTTCTACACATCTCTGTGGAAGCAGCTACCCTTAATGTCCCCTGGAGCCACTAGATGGCAGTATAACATAAGTGCTATAAAACATTTTTCCTCAGTCAATATTCATGATTCCTTCTAATAAAGTGGACTATTACATGTAGTTACATACAGTGAGTTTCAGTGAGTTTCCTCTTTTTTGTTTTTGCTTCATTTTGTTTTAGTGCATGTATGTTTTTGAGTGGTGATGTGTGTTTTTTTTATCTGTTTGTTTTTTTTAGTTTTTTTTGGAGGTATAAAAAAAGAAGTTAGTGTGGCAAACTCTGCTACCATCTCTGAAGTCTCTGCAGACTTGTAAATTTCAGCCAAGAGTTGCACAGATCCATTCCCTTTAAGAATGTGTATAATTTTAATCTCTTTCAAACTGTTCAATTTACTTATCAGTCATTGTGATTTTGGCAGCAGGTGAAGGATGAAACTGTATTATGTGCAAAGCCAGCTTAAAGATTAAACTGACAGCAAAGTGAGATAAGTCATGTCATGTTTTCTTACAAAAAGAAGTGATTGCATATGTTTAATGTACAATAACACTAAAATGGGACCGTTATCTATTGGGTACGTGCAGTGCTGTCTTGATATAAATACTACAAATCTTTATTTTTCAGCAGATCGGAACTTTCCTGTGCCAGTGAGATAGAATAAGATCCTTAATGCTAAAATATTCACACTGTGCACCTAACTCCTAAAATGACCCTGGGATTTTTCCTCTGTTTCTCTTTATCCCTGGTCAGTTTCAACAGACTCTGCGGGACAAAACCTCATTGCAACACAGTGTGTTGTAATAAACTGCAATAATGGTCTAGTTCATCAGATTTTCATTTCTTTTTCGATGTAAATCGTGCAGCTACTGCAAACCAAACCAAACCAAAACACTAGCAGAATTTATTTTTTTTTACTTTGTACCTGAAGTAAAGACTGTGAAATGACCACTTGGCAAAAGGTCTCTGCAACCTCTAACAGGGTTAATTCCAGAATAAAAAGAATGCAAATAAAGATAATCACTTTCTTTCAACAAGGACAGATTTGTAAATTGTACAATCAATTCCATCTCAATGAGTCATTGAGTGGCATGACACAATCCTCCTGAATGAACATGTGGTAACAGTATGTGTCACAGATATTCTCTTTGCATTTTTGACTACAATTATCCCTTACACTGAGCATGCATGCAGCAATAGTGGAGAGGAAATACTCCCCTTTAACAGGAAGAAACCTTCAGATCCAGACATACTTTGTAACACTGGTTACTGTTATCTGACCAAACACTATAGTCAACAAATGCATAGAGTTAGTTAGAATGATTTATTTAAAAAAATCTTGAAAAGTAAACTAACTAAAATGGCAAAAAATTAGGGGTCTGGGTGTGCTAACAACTAGTTTATGGGAGAACGCATGAAGAGTCAAAGGAGCATTCATTCAGATCTGTTATTGTAGCATACAGGAGCCCTACAGTCAGCCATTCATTATCGCTCAAGCTGTGGTCAGGCACCCAGAGACTGGTGTACCAACCCAGGTCTGCGCTGCTCCTCCTCTGTCCCACCACACCTGGACAAAGTGTCATTAAGTAGAGAGGAGGACAGAACATGCATGTCTGTGGCTTAGATAGATACTGTAAGTGCTCCCCTCGCTGAACACAAACACCTGGTCCAACACCTGATTAACCGCACCCAAACAAACACTCCAACGACGAGGGGAAAAGGGGCAGACACAGCTCTCTTGGGTTACAACTTTCTATGTTTGTAAAGGTAATGCTAAACCAGTTCCATGGGAGGCTCTGTTTAGGAGCAAAACGGTTAAGTGGACCAGCTCAAAGCCAGTTTTCATGTTAAATGGATAAGAGAGCACATAGAGTTAGTCACAGTAAAAGCTGAACCTCTTGAAGAAAAAGTTTGCACTAAAAAACAAGGGCATAGAGCTTGGAATCCTGAGGTTGTGAGTTCAAAACCCACTCCCACAGACTGCCACTCTTGGTCCCTTAACCCCACACATCTCTCCGGGTACTGTAAATGGCAGTCTCAAAGCGATGGGTTAAATGCAGAGAGTGAATTTTGTTGCCCTGTACTTGTGACAGAGTCATGACAATAAAAAAGGGAGAAAAGTATTGCCGCATTGGAGAACAGAAGCAGTATGATGACATGTAGTCCCTATGTCCTCCAGCAGTCTAATCGTATTGCAGCATAACTATACCGATAGTTCAGGATAACCTGAGCCACTTAAACTATAAGATTTTTCAAAAGGGAAAGGTTTAAGCCAAGCGTTCAAAGTAGACAGGTTGTCTGCCTCACAGTCTAAAACTGGTAGTTGCTTCCACAGGATAGGAGCTTAATAACTAAAAGATCTGCCTCCCATTCTACTTTTAGCAAATCTAGGACCCACTAGTAACCCTGCAGATTGAGAGCAAAGCTACAAGGAACATGGGGAATGAATGATTATGATGGACCTTGGTTATTTAGGGTTTTTTACATGAGAAAGAGGATTTTGAATTCTCAATTCTTTAAATTAAATTAAAGGCTGTTTCATCAATATTTTCCCCCACCTCTGGCTGTTAATCTTTACATCTCCTCCAGAGTTTGAATCCTCTCTGCTGCTTAATGCATTAGTTTACTTGTTTGAAATAAAATGAAAATTGTGGTTAACACCTTTCTAAAAAAAAACAAAAAACGTACTTCATTTACTTAATTAAAAGTTACTTTTAATTCATTATTTAATAATTACCTATCTTATTTGTGATCCACTAGGTCCCCTAAAACATTCCCAGGGATGGGGATTTCTGGATGAGCGTCCTTATCCTGATAGCTTATAAACATGGGGATTGAAATGGACGGACGGACAGACGGTAAGTACTGCTTTAAAACTAGGAGATTTCTTAACCTGATTTTAATCTGTGAAACCCATGCATAAATCTGTTATCCATCCATTAAGTTTAATCGCATTAAAAGTGTGTGTTTGTAGTGTGACAATTAATAGGGAAAGATCAAGGCCTGTGTACAAATGTAAAAAGAAAAACAACAGCTCTTAATGAATTTGCAGTGCTATATGAGCTACTTTGGGATCACTCCTAGGCTGTGTAAAATGTGTGGTAAAATTAACTCTCCTGTGGTAAATGCTGTTAGGTAGACATCTCCTAAAGAATTTGATAAAGATGCTCTTTAACTAAAAGAATACAGAGCTGGAACCTGTATTCATCTATTAAAGAAGAGTGGAAAGTTTTTTCTTGTTCTTTAAGGCTTGAAGCGCTTACATTTAGATAATTACTCATCAGAGCTTCTATGTGTAAACAAAGATAAATAAAACAGAGAATTAAGTCCCAATCCTAGAGACGCTATTCAGAGTCTCTACAGTTGCGCCTCAGGGGAGACTCGTACTTAAACTAATCCTTTTTTTACAATAAAAATCTTCATCTGATAATATGTTGGTATTATAATAAATAAAATCTAGCTTAACTCTTAGTGACTCAATCATGCTTTAACATCCTCTTGAATGCTGAAGTCACGTCAGATCTAAGATTGACGTTGACTTTCAGGTTAGCCTTTCAGGGTCCACTTTATCAGCAGTGGAAACCAGCAGACAGTACACTTATGTTTTTCCTTTGTAATGGTAATTCAGATGAATGAAAACTAGACTTTTAACAAGTTTATGACACGTGAGTTTGAAGATGACTTTTAGAAAATATCTATTTTAGGCCTATATGATATTATGTTTGAGTTCTATACTGCATCTTCTACCATTTAGGATACACAGAGGAATCATTGGATGAACAGAATCTTTTAACTTTCAGCTAAAATGGCAACAAATTAATAAATCCAGCATATTCCCATAAGTGACCTCACTCCGAGGGCTTCCAGGGGAGGATAATTACCTGTTTTCACTATTTGTGAAATATCTTAAATATACTTCTTAAACTATTTACTGTGTCGTGTCTATAAATGACAGTAGTGCTTTAAAGCTGCACCCTTAGAGAGGAAGTTGTATTAGTCTGTTTATTTGTCAAAGGTTTATCTAAAACCCTGTTTTATAGTAACTGTTTCCTCACATATGATGGATTTATTTAATGACCGCTCACCTCTAAAGACCATTTTGAATATTTCCAAATCTTTTCTCCTATATTCCTATATTATGTGTTTCAAATAGAAATTAGAATCATCTGTGGAGCTCAATGAAGATAGAAGCTTTGTAAAAAAAAAAAAAAAAAAAGATTTGTGCATCCAAATTGTAAAGTCTGGTGCAGAAGTTGCGAAGTCCATCTCACCCTGGGCATAAACAAGCAATGGACAGCAAAGCAGTGACTACAATGACCACGAGCTATCTGACATCATCCTGTGCCTGGATTAAGCATCAGGGGTCAGCCAAAGCATCCCCACAGCGAGGGTGACATATGTAAAACATCCTCAAGAGCCAGTGAACCATATAACCCAAGCCACGCTTACCTGTTATGTAAACTTCAAAAGGCAGATTTGCATACACGCTTGTTGACACATTTCCACTTGCATTTGTTCAGTTTAGATGTTTTTCATCTTAATGTTCTGTGATTCAGGCACCCTGATTACATAATCACCAATCTGAACAATTTCAATGTGGGTGGTGCTGATTTAGTTGGCTGGGAAGGCATTCACCTGGTCTGAAATTCAGAGAAAGAGTAAGAATGACTAATCCTCAAAATACAAATAATATATTAACCAGTATACCCATTCAAACATTCTCCTGTTGTGACTTGCATGTGTTGGGAGTTGCTCTCTATAATCCTTTCCTTGTTTGTCCCTGAGTGCGGTGCCACAGTATTTTTCCATATGCACTCATGAGATTTCTGGACTCACCACTCCCTCTCCTTGCCACAGGTCAGAATCCCTTGTTTAATATCGTTGACCTACTGCAGTGAAAACAAACACTGTAACAAACCAAGCCTAACCGTCCATTTGAGCCATTATGCTTTTGTTTTTTACAGTCAGCAAATCTGGCAGACGTCATGGAAATCTGTTTTACAGTCCTTTCGGAGAAACTAAATCCATCTAATCTTGTGATTAAAATTTTACTCAATCCCTAAACAGTCCAAAATACGTCCTGTATGATAAGTTAGTTAGACTTTTTACCCCTCATGAAAAATGGTAGTTTTCCATCACAATGGAAACTACTTTTTTAAATTTTACCTTCCTTTTTACCACAAACCTCCGTATTCATCGTGGGCATGTATGAATTAGGCCAATATAATTGTAACATAGAATAAACACACAGACATACACAAACATGTTTACATTTTTACCTTTTCAAATAGAATACACTCCAATAACTTACTCCAAAATTAGTCTAATTTGTTGGTAGTGTAATTAATCCATATATTCTGTTAAGGCCAGAGAAGTTTGTTAGAGAACTTAACTGAACAAACAGTGTCATGAGGACCATGTGCACAACTGACAGATCAAGGAGAAAGTTGTGGAGAACTTTAAATCAGAGTCACATTGCAAAAAAATGTGGATCTAAGTAAGTCACTTTTTTCTTAAAATAAGTGCATTTTTCCTTAAATTTAGCAGATGATACACTTTACAACCGGTATTTAAAATAAGAAAAAAAAAACAACTGCAGTCTCTTATTTCAAGTGCATAATAATTAGCTTATTCTATGGGTAAAAATGCTCCTTCCATTGGCAGATCCTCTTGTTTTCCTGCACAAATTAAGGGTAAATACACTTAATTTAAGACATTTTTACTCATTTTCAGAATGTTTTTGCAGTGCAGGATGAAGTACATGATCCCAAGCTTTGAACACATCGTATTGTACAGCAACATATAAGCAAGAGCAGTGCTCTGCAAACATACCAAGCATCCCCAACTCCAACTGAGCTGACAGGCCAGATAAA
Source organism: Cyprinodon diabolis (assembly GCA_030533445.1). NCBI lineage: Eukaryota > Metazoa > Chordata > Actinopteri > Cyprinodontiformes > Cyprinodontidae > Cyprinodon > Cyprinodon diabolis. Next base: position 25,656,775 of record CM060068.1, read on the forward strand.
GAAAGTATTGATCAGTAAAGCAGGCAGTAGATCTACAGCACCTTTGGAGGAGCTGCAGAAATCAATAGTTCAGGTTGACAGGGTTAGTAGTCGTACACCTAGCTTTATTATGTTTGCAGATGCCATGAGGTCTGCAGCAAAAGTCTCTTTCAAATGGGACAAACATGTAACATTTAAGCCTTTGTTTCAAACTGTGTGTGAAGTGAACAAAATATCGCTGCACATCCCTCTGAACACACAACCTCCATTGCAAAGCATGGTGCTGACAGCATCATGGTGTGGAGAAGCTTCAGGCAGAGGCTTGCGTGTTAGCAGCATGTTGGGAAACACTGGTTTAATCTACTGTCAGTGTTAACAACAAGTAGGGTAGCACTGGACAGGGCTCCATCATAGATGTCAAGTCCACCACAAAAAGGGCTGTTATATGTTTTTAAGTGAGAGTAAATATATATAAATGGATTTTGCTAAATAATTGCAAAGTTAATGAGCCCACTAGACTGTATAAAAAATAAAAATAAATATAAATAAAACAAGAATAATATTTGCTAAAAAAAAGTTGTGGGCAACAGTCTGCTCCTGATGTCTATTATCCCTAGATCTATGCTCAATTAACACCCAAGCTTAAGAAGTGGTTCAGTTTCCAGTCACAATCACTAAAACAAAAAATTTGCAGAATGTTTTTTTGGACTTTATTGAAGTTTGTGCCTTAATTCATCTACAGGTTTTGCATCACACACTGAACTGTCAGAACACAATCAAATGTTTCAAAAAGATGTCCACCCTGTGGATGCCAAGTCTGTGTTGCCAAGTCTGTGTAGAGTCTGTGCTGCAGATTAAATCAGTTTTTTAGTAATATTGTTTTGATGAGTTTTTTTTTTTATTATATTTTGGCTAGTGTGAAAAGAAACAATGCCTGCTAGTGTAAAGAAGAAGACCGGGCATGCGCTAAATTAAGGTGTTTGTTAGTGAGTTAAAAATACTTCAGTAAACTGACCTTGAGCTGAGAACAGCACGTAGACACCATTAAACAAAGTTTTATGGGAGCGCTGCTGCAAACTCAGTTTGTCTGCCTCAGGAAAGACAATATCAAATGCATCCACCCTACTTTCTGTGCTTCTTTAACATTGGACAGTTTTCGATGTTGGCTTCAGGTGTTATTGATGGAGAGGCTGTGTACATCCTGGACAGGTCCCCATTTAAGGGCATCACAGACACACAAAGGACAAATAACCATATCTGTGTAAAATTACATTACATTACAAGCTCCTTTATTTATACCCCTGATGGATTTAGATTAAAATCTCATTCAGTCAAACGGTTGTTTTAGTTTTTTTTTTATAGAGAATGAGTAAAGCAGAAGATAAAATAATCAAAGAGGGTCATCAATTTTCAAAACCAATCAGTTTTCATTATTTTTTATTTAAAATGTACACATCATTAAACGTTTACAGTTTTCAATAATGACCTCAGGCATCACAGCAATGAAGCCCTGCAACTAATTACTGAGCAGCTTTCTGCACAGTAATTAATAGAAGAATTCATCACTAATAGATAAATTGTGAAAAGATCAAGATTGAAGGTCTCTGAAGGTGGAAGCCTTCATCTGCACCACTCTGATCTTCAGTGAGCTCCACAGATTATCTATCAGACTGATCCATATTGTATATAGGCAAGGCAAATTTATTTATATAGCACAATTCAGTACAAAGACAATGCAAAATGCTTTACATGATTAAAATACAGGACAATAAAACAGAAACAAAGCAAGTAGGGAAAAAATGCAGAAACAAAAAATAAAATTAAAAACAGTTGGACTAAAGAAAATAAAAAAGTTGAACTAATGATGTTTTTGTTGAACTGTTTAACTAGAACAGTGGAAGGCAATCCCAAACAAATGTGTTTTTAGTCTTGATTTAAAGGAACTCAGGCTTTCCGCACTTTTCCAGTTTTCTGGAAGTTTGTTCCAGATAAGTGGAGCATAGGAACTAAATGCTGCTTCTCCATGTTTAGTTCTGGTTCTAGGTATGCAGAGCAGGCTGGAGCCAGAAGACCTGAGTGGTCTGGAGGGTTGATACACTGATAGCAAGTCTGTGATGTATTTAGGTGCTAAGCCATTTAGAGATTTATAGACCAACAAAAGTATTTTTAAAGTCTATTCTCTGAGATGCAGGGAGCCAGTGTAAGGACTTTAGAACTGGGATGATGTGCTCTACTTTCTTAGTCTTAGTGAGGACACGAGCAGCAGCGTTCTGGATCAGCTGCAGCTGTCTGATCCACTTTTTAGGCAGACCTGTGAAAACACCGTTGCAGTAATCAATTTGACTAAAAATAAACGCATCGATTAGTTTTTCCAGATCATGCTGAGACATTAGTCCTTTAATCCTGGAAATGTTCTTCAGGTGACAGAAAGCCGACCTTGTAATTGTCTTTGAATGCTTTTGGAGGTTTAAGTCTGAATCCAGCACATATGGTAACTTTTGGGGGTTTGATCATAATAGAATGAGCTAAGCCTTTAAAAATAATGAAACAATATCAAATTCTTATTCCTTAATTATTACACCTCTGAACAACATCTAAATCCTTTAAGAACAGTTTGATGATGTGCTGCTCTATAAAGTATGGGTATGTTTCAAACTAAATATTGAAATGTGCCACAACAGTGTTGAAATAAGTGCATAAAAAGTTGGAAAACTCCTCTGTTTTTCTATTACAACACTCCTCTGGTGATATCCCTCTCCTTGGGAAACGTAAAACACGCGAGGACACCTGCAGGGGATGCTCAGGAGATAAAAGAAAGGCTGAAGAAATGAACAGCCTTAAATATTTCCATTCACCCTCACCTGTTTTATGTAAGCAGTGGAAATTAGGTCGTGGTCACGTGATGATACTGTAAATCGTCAGGAGAGTGATAAGGGCCAAGTTTTTTTTCACACATTATGACATGAGAATGTAAGAAGTGTTGATATGGTTTGATTCATCACAAACAACTTCCATGCTTTTTTTAGGGGGACTGTCTATCATATCAGTAACTTACTGTTTGCCTATCAGCTGGCTCTTTATCAGAGTTTGGACTGTGTCAGTGTTAATCCTAACTGTTATTGTCTGTGGTCAGCCTGACCTTGAAAAAAAGGCCTTGTTTGTGTTTGCTTCATTAACCTATGCTTATTAAGTTGCGCCCCCAGACACTATTCTTCCTGCTATTTTTTCTGCAGGTGGTAAATATTTCCTTTTCCAGCTGAACCCCTATCCATTGGAGTGATGCCAGAATGCCAGGCACGCCGCCATAGTTTGGTCAAGTGAATGGGGAACGCCAGGAATGCATTGACTATGTGTTTGCCGTATATTTCAAAGGTCTCACTGCATTCCCTACATGGCTGGTTCCGCCATAACCTCAATGGGAATGAAAAACAGTGACATTTTTAAACCTTCACATGTCTGGTTAGCTGTGATAACAGAACAAAGGCAGAGGCGTGTTTTTTGTTGGGGTAAACATGGTGTCTAGTAACTATGACAGCTCAGGATTTTTTTCTTTTTTTTATGTGTGTGAAGCATTTCTTATTGCCTGCATAAAAATTGCAAAATGCTCTTTTCCAGTTATGCTCGATGCTTTGGAAAATATAAGTAAAATAATCACTCTGTTAGTTTAAAGTGCTGTGAGAATTAGGAGATGTCTTGTCAGTTCAATTATTCTTAGAAAAACAAGACTAGCCACCTATAAAGTTACATTTTAGTGATTTTATATAGTAGTCCTACACAAAGATGTTTTCAACAAATAAATGTGTTTTGTTCTGTTCACTCTAATACACCCAAAAAAAAATCTAACCTAATGTATTTCAATATAGCTTAAAGGTATAATGGAGGACTTATGCAATGCACAACCCTTTACCCACTCCCGAGAGGGAAGGTCTATTCATTAAATGCGTGCAAGAGCGTGCACGAGCCCATTTCTCCTTGTGCACGCTCTGTTTAAAAGTTGCTGTTTAAATCACTCATACAAGTTTACTTTCTAAAAAAAGATTTGAAATTTTTCCACTATGTCAGACTCACCAGTGAAAATGGGGACGAGCACGTAGGACGGCCTTACGTACACATATCCTTAGAATGATTGACTATTAGGAGGACCACTTATTTTGATGATCCACCCGGTAAAAGAGAATCCTCCACTATACCATTAAATGTGACTAATTTAATCACATGGCTAAATGAGCAGAGACATTGATACCAGAGTTAAGTAATAAATGACAATTCAAAGTTAACAGAACTTCAAAGAATAATTTCTATTATCTTCCAAAAATAGAAAATCGACCAGTAATAACTGCCTATTCACCTATTTTAAAAAAGAATTAAGAGAAACAGTAAGTATGGTAAGGTTGGAGGAACTACAGAGATCCACAGAGGAAGTGCAGTGCTGCTAACAGTTGTGCACGGATCTTTTTTAAAGGTTTTTTTTTTTTTTTTAAGAGTACATGTCACAACTCCAGTCTCTAATCCCATTTAAAGTCCGGTCTTAAATCTATGACGATTGAAATATTTACCATTTTCCTAATAAACATTTTATCATCAAATACACAACATCTAGCCCAGGCCTGATTCGCATTGTAGTATGTTGGGAATCTAGACCTGTACTGCTTGTTCTCAGGCCGTCATTACATTAACAACAAAGAACAATCTTTTTATACTTTGAAATCTATTCAGGTTAATAGTTTGACATTTAATTTAGAATTAAACATTTTCCTATGGGTTGAATTATGAGATTTAAAAAATTGTTAAATTCAAATATATGGTATGTGCTTTTTATCCATAAATGAACTAAAGTCATTTACGACAAAACAGACAAAAAATGCAAACATATTGCTCACACACCAGCTTCCTTTCACTCTTTATTACATTAAAGTCTCATGTGAAGTCTCCAATCTTTAAAGCTGAGTCTAAAGATTTTGTGTCTTAGGTACGACTTAGGTCTCAAACTTGAGTCCCCACCTAAAATCTGGTATTTATTGAAGAATTACTAGGGTAAGGTCAGTGTTTGCCAAAAGTCATGCAAAAAAAGAGAGAGAGAGAAAATATGAGAAAAAGCCATTTTGCTAGGATGTGACTTAAATTGAACCTTTTTAGGTATTTTTCTGAGGAGCAGGGCGCTACATTTAAATCAACTTTGGGTAAATACTGCCAGTCCTCAACACCTGTCATCTTCAGGCACTTCACAATAAAGACTGGTTCAGTTTGTTTTGAATTATAAAGGAATCATAAAGTCCATTCAAAAATAAAACCAACGACACTGAATTAAATGAAACTCAAATGCAGTTTCTTTTTATTTTCACAAAGGATGAGATGTGTATCACCACCAATTGGAATATCTGAATTGCGGGTTAACTATGTAGAAACACTGTAGAAACATGTAGTAGTTTTCCTTGGAGTCATTTGGTGTTTTTAGTCATTTTCCAACGGACACTGTCTGCTGAGGAAAGCAAAGAGGATAAATTCTTGCAGTGTTCTATACTCTATGTTTCCCTATGGAGTACTTTCTCCTTATCCACAGCTAGTGACTGCTTCTCTCAGATACCTCTGACTTATCTTTAATGGTTCTTAGTTTGATCCAGCCTCTAACTCCCAAATCTTTCAGCAGCCTGATGGTACTTACTACAAACCCTCCGCTTCCACCATCACAACTTGACTTTTAATGTTCCAGCCTTGCATTTGAGCCTCGGCTGCCGGCTCAGCCTAACAAATGTGTCTATGCACTACATCCACTGTGTCTCCCCAGGGGATAGAGAGTTCAAAGAGGAAGCCTTTCTTCTGGGAAAGAGACCAAAGCTCTTTGACTGGTCTAAGGGTAGCAACTATTGTAGAAACAATTGAAGAGGTGCAATCCAAGATGGCGGCCACAGCTTCCTAGGAGAGGCAGGTCTTGTTACAATCCATACTAAATCAAACCAATCCCTTCTTTAAACCCCTATCAAGTGAGGATATCAATTTATATTGAGATTTCTCAACATATTTTTGGAGAATAGACTTTCTGAAGTGCATACATTTGGATACGTAAGTGCTGGGCCTAACACTAGGAGAACCTCCCTTCATCACTGCTACTCAGGTACGTGATCTACTGGAGCAGCAGAAGTCTGTTTATATGGAGTTGTTAAAACAGCAAGAAAATACATACAAAGACTTTGTGCAAATGCTCATGGATTCATTCAACAAAAGACTGGATGGACTCACAAAAGATTTGTGTGACCTGAGGGCAAGCCTTCAGTTCACTCAGAAGGATTTTGAGGATGAAAAGCTTCATGCAGAAAAGTTGTCCCAAAACTGTAAAGACCTGAACAATGATGTCAACATGCTCAATTCAAAGATGAACACGGTGAATGTGAAAATTGACTATTTGGAAAATCAGTCTCGGCGTAAAAACCTGGTTTTTGATGGAATCCCTGAGTCTGAACATGAAAAATGGAGTGATTCAGAGGATAAAATAAGAAAGATCCTGAGTGAAAAACTCAAACTAGACCAAAAACACATTGAGCTTGAGCGTGTCCATCGCTCTGGAAAGCCACCTGCTAAAGATGAAAAACCAAGGCCAATCGTGGCTAGGTTTCTTCGTTTCAAAGACAGAAATACTGTTTTGGAGAAGGCAAGATACCTCAAAGGATCGAACATCTACATCAATGAGGATTACTCTGAGACTGTGAGACAAAAGCGCAAAGAACTTATTCCTGCCATGAAAGAAGCCAGAAAGCGAGGGGATATAGCTTATCTGAGATTTGATAAGCTCATAACACACTGTCCCACAAACAAAGCAAAAGAATAATAATGTAAATGATCATGAAGTGAATGACTTTACTTGATTATGTTTGACATGGACAACAAAGATAGTTGTTCTAAATGCCAAAAGGCAATGAAATGTCAAGTACTATGTTCTATTTGCAAAAGAGGATTTCATTTAAAATGTACTCATATAACTGGACATTATTCTAATCTCTGGCTCTCTTGGTTTTGTAGAGACTGCTCTGCTGAGTTTCCTTTTTACATGCTTGATGATGAGAACTTGCTTTCAAGTCATAACGAAAATACTATGGATAGAAATATGGATGAAAATGTATTAATATTTCACCCCTTTGATTTGAACGATCTTGACAATTCTTATAATGATGATTTTGATCCTGAAATTAACTTCTTTTGTGGTACTCTAAATAATCGTTCCTGCAAATACTATAATGAAGAAAAATTTAATCTTTTGTTGGAGTCTGCATCTAAGGATAGTGTATTTTCTCTTCTCAATTTGAATATACGTAGTCTTCCTAAAAATTATGATCACTTAGTCACATTTTTATCTACATTAAATCATTCATTTTCGGTTGTTGGCCTCAGTGAAACATGGCTTACAGAAAATTCTAAAGAATCTGGTTTATATGAACTGCCAGGATACAACTCTGTCCATACTATCAGGCAGAGCCGGACAGGGGGAGGGCTGTCAATTTTTGTGAAACAAAATTTTAAATTTATTCAACGAGATGATCTAATTCTCAGTAATGAAGAATTTAATATAGAATCAACGTTTGTCGAGCTTGAGACTTCAAAAAACAAAAATATTGTGATTGGTCAAATTTATAAGCCACCTGATTCTGAGTTTTTATTTTTGATCTGTGAAAAAAAAAAAAAAAAAAAAACTACAATCTTTGAAGAAAAAAGCTGGCAAAAATCAACAAGCATTTCCCATTTTCTTCAAACTGATCGTCCTTCAGAAGATAAAGCCTATGAATGGAAACAAACTTTCTTGTAGCAGTGCTTGCACGCTATCTTTTTTTGGTATGTATGTATTTGTCTAATATCTTAAAAATACAGCGTCCTCCCAGTCCTGTTATTATATAAAATGACAGAAACCAAAATGCTGCTTGTTCTAATTGATCTTCTGAATGATGAACAGAGTATAAGTTCACTGTGACATTTGAACAAAGAGGAATAGAAGGGAGATATTATCCTTGATGAATATAAAAAATTTGACAAATTGTCACTGAGTGATATTTTCACAAGCTACTGTGTTTATCGCTTCAGGGTGATGTAATGAAAAAGGCGAGCAAAGTATTTATGTTGTGGGTTTCTTTCTCCAGTTCTTCAATCTCTCTACTGTTTTTCAAACTTTTTTCTCCTGTTATTTTCTCTTTTCTTTTTGCTCATTAATCCCTTCAGCTTTTTGATTTCCTCTCTCACACACTGCTCCACCAGGGACAGTGGATCAACCTGTAATAAAATACGGCTGAGACAAAGATTTGGGACTTTAACAAGCTCCAAAATAACATGGTGACCAAAAAGTTGCATAACAATTATCAATAATAAAATGGCCAAATTGTAATAAAAAAATTGTAATAAAACCAAAACATTAGTAACATGTGTAATCTATTCATATTTACCGTTTCAGGTATAAGTAGGATGGCCCATGCATTCTCCATCAGCTTGATCAATGGACAACAGCTGAGTCTAAATAGAAACAAGAGGCTCGAATGATTATAGAGTTTACAGAAATTCCTATTTTATTTTATTTTTTTGTGTGCTGGTTCTTTACATTTTTATTTATTGCCACTCACTCTGACCACGGTTTATCTCTGTAATTTTGCAGCATTGTCCTCATTTACAGGATCAATTTACATAACTTACATAGGACACAAACTAAGTATTTTATGCTTTTGCTATATCGTAGTTACAATGACACCAGAAGCTGAAAAATGACCAATGTGCCTCAGAACAATTTTACCAAAAAGTATTTCCAAATTTACCCTGAATGTTAACCATGTTGTCAACTAAAAAAAAAAATAAAGGCCATCAGTGTCCTAAAGTTCCCTTATAAATGTTAGGGGGTAAAAACTAAGATAAAAATTACCTTTTGTAAATTGAAGAGGATATTTATGTATAAAAGACAATTGTATTAAATAAGTTTCTTTTATGTTAATGAGCAGCATTACATCTCCTCTCCATCCATCCATCCATCCATCCAGCCATCCATCCATCCATCCATCCATCCTTCCATCCATCCATCCATCCATCCATCCATTTTCTCCTTCTTGGTCCTAGCAGGGTTGTGGGGAGGCCTGTGCCTATTTCCGGCAGTCAATGGGCGAGAGCCAGGGTACACCAGGTCCCCAGCCTCTCCTAGTAAATCATATTTTCTAAATCTTATTTTCAACTTGCAAGTGTAGAAGATTAATTGTCAATAACAGCCTAATTATTTGGTTATTCATGATCATTACTGCTCAGTCAAGCTTTAGCTGTTTATGAGTAAAAAAAAAAAAAAAAAACAGCATAGAGCATATTCTAATTAATAAACACTGGAATATTTCAAAATACCTAAAGACTGCATTTACCCAACTGAATGAATGTAATAGGAAGATCACTATTACTAGTATGGGTTCATAAAAAATGTTTAAACGTATAACTGACTGATAAGTTTTGGAAAAGCACAACAAAAATAAACTACACCAAAACTTGTTTTATATGCGGCACAGGTAGACTTGTGTTGATCTTTTTCTACATAAGATAAATATTTTCCCACAAATGCACTAGCATCTCTTCCACCTAATGCCCTGCCGCCTCTGCCATCAACAGCTACAGCTCCTTGTTAGGATGCTGCAGCTGACAGCTGCCAAACGTGTAATGTTAGCCCAGATGTTTGCTGGCTGTGGTAGAGTCTCCGCATCAGCTGCTGCAAAACATATACACCAAAAAAGACAGCATGCAAACTCACACGTCACAAGAAAGCTTGTTTCTATTCATAGGCTTTATCATCTTATTATCAACAGCTGGTTGGCCTGTATCTGGTCCAGACCTGTTTAAACCCCTTCATGATCTGTTTCAAGGATGCTGAACTGTACATGATGGACATCCTGAAACCTTACCTGGCCAGTGTTGAAGATCTGTTGATGTGGAATTCATATATTCCTTTTGGTGAAGCTATGCAGCTTTCATTAAATGTCTCACACCTCTTTCCGGATGATTTCCCTCCATTTCATTAGTGACGTTTACATGCACAAAATTCACCCGAAAGCATCCAAACCTTGGTTGATCGTAAATTCAAAATCTCTGTTTAGATAGACACTAGATAAAAGGATCATGACATGTGTAAACACGTACCAAGCATTCAATCAGATTAAATCTGTAAGGCATGTACAGAACTGTCTAGGTTTCTGGAAATGCATTAGTAGAAGATGAAGAAGAAGAAGTGAGCTGTTTTGTAAACTAACCTCAAATTTAATTTATTTTTGTTCTTGAACCTCACATTTCTTTTCCTTTGGTTCTTCAGTCGTGTCTGTTGACATTTGATTTCTCCATCTTGGACCTTTGTCTCATCTTTGTCTACATACTTTTGTTTTTGGTGGTCATTTTAGCTAAATTAACCTATTATAGGGCATTAAGTGAAATACTTTGAAATTGACAAGCCTCCAGATCCCAACAATGCCACCATAACTCTGGCAATTGTTAAAATGTGCCCAGATTTGGTAAAATAAAACTTCTAATTGAAAGAGACTTATAAAGACTTATTCATTCATTTATTTGATTTACAAGGTTATCAGTCTTCGTGCTGCATGAAAACATTCTTATTCAAAGTCTGTGAAACAGCTTTATCCTCTCTGTTTTTTATTCAAAGCATTTCTACATACTTGTGCCAAGACAAAAAAAAAAGCTTTTCCAGCTCAACGTGAATCTAAAACCACTTACCATCAGAGGATCAAAGTCAGAAATGACCTCATTTTGACCCTGAAATCCTCCCTTAGGAAGTAGGGAGGATTTTAATTTTGGTTATCAACAGGAAGTCATGCTTCTTTGTCAGAAGTGCCTTTTTTTAAACAAAAGCACTCACGATAAAGACACCAATATAACTGAATATCGCTGTATGGATTTTGATCAGGAGTGCACCTTGTAAAGGAAACCAAATACACTGTGTACAATAACAAATTGTATATGATGCCTCATTATATTTTTCTGTTTCATGCTGCCTAAATCATACCTGAAGCTTTTCAATGAGGCAAGAAATTAGAAATCGATGAATCAACAAAGAGAGTCATGCATAATCAGAGTATCTCCACTGTCATCTTTCTGGACTGTGGGAGGAACTGACAAAGCCCACACATGTAAAGCTTCTCAGCCATGATTCAAACAAGACATATTCTTATTAAGGGGAACAAACATCATCTTTACTTGTTACTGTTAACTCTGCTAACTCACCAAAAGTTGGCTGCAAATGCAATGTGAAAGAATGCAACCCATGATTCATTAGCATTTGAGCACTGATGCAGTTCAGTTTTGTTCAGTTTCACAGGATACATCTGTTTTTTTCACAGCAGCTCATATTTTCATATAGTTTTACTGATTCCCCAACATTTTGTGGACACCTTTATGAGCTTGGACTGGACAGGAATAACCTTTTTCAGATTTAAAAACATTTTAGCCAGTCCATTGCTCAGATACCTCATGGTGCCCTACATGCATCTGTCAAAGATGATGGCAGGAAACTAGACATTTTATAAGGAATAGAATGTACAAACCTGGCCTCATATTGCTGATCATTGTTTTGTTTTTTTATTAGTTAAGTATTTATAATGTTGACAGGCCACTTCCAGCTTCATGTGGTTGTCTCAGGTTAAGTGTCCATTATATAAGGCAATAAGAAATGTTTTTTATTAATTTTGGTATATTAAAAAGATAAAATTCTTGTTTGTTGGGATTTTTATAATTAACAAAAAGAATGTAAGCCACAACTATGATCTGGAAGTAAAAGGGATACATTGGTTTCTTAACTATATTGGTAAAATCTGAAAAGTGTGTGATGCCTTGGTTTTCACATCCCTTTACTCTAATACCCCAAACTAAAATCTAATGCAACCCAGTTTACAGGTAAATAAAGCTCAGTAAGAACATTCATGTTTTGTTGTTTGTTTTTTAAGGTTTAAATGTTTGTTAAAATAGCTGACAAAAAATAGCATGTAAACGAATAAGGAAGACAGCAGACAGGTTGGACATTTCTGTTCCCATGTTTATCACCTCCTGTTTGGTTTTTCGTTTTTTTAGTTTTACTTTAATTTACCAGTGTTTTCATTCTACTCACTAACTATTTTATTTTATCTTTTGTTTTCTGATCAAATAAACACTTTTGCTTCATTCTGTCTGCCTTCACCCAAACTTTCTCCATTACAGTTTTCCTTCCTGGGACAATAAAGTTCCCTTCTCCTATCTTATCCCAAACACAAAGAACACTGAAGCAGATGACAGGATAAAGTCTAAAAAGGTCATGATAAGCTTGTGGTGTTTTCTCAGGAAAAATACTGTCGATTTAAACCTCTTATAGTATTATTTTATAATACATTTGGCCAGACAACTTCCACCTAATCCATCCATTTCAAGCATTTGTCCCGGGCTGTTGTTCATGTTTTCTCTGTTCGTAATAGACAATGAACAAAAGCATCGTCCAAATGCCAGTACTTTTCCACAAGGACAATATCATACGTTTCCTCCTGGGAAAGAGGCTGGGAATGAGGCTAGTGGGGGCCAGTGGAGGAGTAGGCAAAATGCACTCAAAATCTTGAGTGATATATGGCAGAGAGAGATCCAATTAGTTTGATAAACAAGACTGTAAAACTCAAGCTGAGTCTTGAACACTCTGGAAGTGCCATAAAATATCAGCAACACTTTTAGTATCACAAGCTGATGTTCGAAGAAATCAGCTTTTTTTATGTTCAGTCTCATTTTAGCAAACTGTGTGTGAAGAACAATCTAGAGCAGTTAGTGAGGCTGCAAACCTTTATTAGAGTTCAAGTATTTTATTTGCCCCAAAATGTATTTTGAACATTTTGTAGAGAATTACATTTGTTGATATGCAATAAAATTGTATAGTAGTAATACCCTTTGAACCATTTTGTCATGCTCCAACCACATCAATATACACTCACCGGCCACTTTATTAGGTACCCCATGCTAGTAACGGGTTGGACCCCCTTTTGCCTTCAAAACTGCCTCAATTCTTCGTGGCATAGATTCAACAAGGTGCTGGAAGCATTCCTCTGGGAGTTTGGTCCATATTGACATGATGGCATCACACAGTTGCCGCAGATTTTTCGGCTGCACATCCATGATGCCAATCTCCCGTTCCACCACATCCCAAAGATGCTCTATTGGATTGAGATCTGGTGACTGTGGAGGCCGTTTGAGTACAGTGAACTCATTGTCATGTTCAAGAAACCAGTCTGAGATGATTCCAGCTTTATGACATGGCGCATTATCCTGCTGAAAGTAGCCATCAGAAGTTGGGTACATTGTGGTCATAAAGGGATGGACATGGTCAGCAACAATACTCAGGTAGGCTGTGACGTTGCAACAATGCTCAATTGGTACCAAGGGGCCCAAAGAGTGCCAAGAAAATATTCCCCACACCATGACACCACCAACACCAGCCTGAACCGTTGATACAAGGCAGGATGGATCCATGCTTTCATGTTGTAGACGCCAAATTCTGACCCTACCATCCGAATGTCGCAGCAGAAATCGAGACTCATCAGACCAGGCAACGTTTTTCCAATCTTCTATTGTCCAATTTCGATGAGCTTGTGCAAATTGTAGCCTCAGTTTCCTGTTCTTAGCTGAAAGGAGTGGCACCCGGTGTGGTCTTCTGCTGCTGTAGCCCATCTGCCTCAAAGATCGACGTACTGTGCGTTCAGAGATGCTCTTCTGCCTACCTTGGTTGTAACGGGTGGTTATTTGAGTCACTGTTGCCCTTCTATCAGCTCGAACCAGTCTGGCCATTCTCCTCTGACTTCTGGCATCAGCAAGGCATTTCCGCCCACAGAACTGCCGCTCACTGGATGTTTTTTCTTTTTCGGACCATTCTCTGTAAACCCTAGAGATGGTTGTGCGTGAAAATCCCAGTAGATCAGCAGTTTCTGAAATACTCAGACCAGCCCTTCTGGCACCAACAATCATGCCACGTTCAAAGTCACTCAAATCACCTTGCTTCCCCATACTGATGCTCGGTTTGAACTGCAGGAGATTGTCTTGACCATGTCTACATGCCTAAATGCACTGAGTTGCCGCCATTGATTGGCTGCTTAGAAATTAAGTGTTAACGAGCAGTTGGACAGGTGTACCTAATAAAGTGGCCGGTGAGTGTATTTGGCTGACTATTTTTGTGACAGACAAACTGAAATGGGTAACCTACCTAATTGGGAAGTGGAAGGAACATTTATACATTTGAAATGGTAAAAACTGTTGTATATCTGAACTATATTACAATTATAGACCATCTATCCTGCAGCATCACATGGGTTCAGTCACACTAGGTTGGTTTGGCTACATTTTGAAGCAAAATAAAATCAACATTTGAAAACTTCTAGAGCACAAGAAAAAAAGACTGAGTCAATTTATTTCGAAAGTTAAAAGCATTTTTCTCAAAAATTGCTTTTTTGAGAACAGAAGCGACACTTTTTTCCAAGTCTCGCTGCTGTTTTTTCTGGTCATGGATGTCATGCTGGTGTGCAATGGTCAAGCTCGCGATCCATGCATGGAGGCCTCAGTCCTTAGTTCAAGTCTCAGCTAGTTGACCTTTGCTGCATGTCCTCCAATCTCTTTAGACCCAACCTCCCACCTGTTTACTATTGAATAAAGGTTACTAGTGCCAAAAAATAGCTTTATTCTACAGGAGGCCTATGTAAGAGGCTTTTTATTTGTCTTAAAAGAAACTACTCTTAAAAATAGCTATAACAAGAGTAGTTTTAACTCTTATCTATGCCTGAATAAAACTTTAATAAAAGTCATCTTCTTAATGTGACCAAACAGACAAACAAACAAACAAACAAACAAAAAATTCGACAAAAGATACAGTGGGGCAAAAAAGTATTTAGTCAGCCACCAATAGTGCAAATTCTCCCACTCAAAAAGATGAGAGAGGCCGGTAATTTTCATCATAGATATACCTCAACTATGAGAGACAAAATTAGAGAAAAAAAATCTAGAAAATCACATTGTCTGATTTTTAAAGAATTTATTTGCAAACTATGGTGGAAAATAAGTATTTGGTCAGTTACAAACAAGCAAGATTTCTGGCTCTCACAGACCTGTAACTTCTTCTGTAAGAGGCTCCTCTGTCCTCCACTCGTTATCTTCATTAATGGCACCTGTTTGAACCCGTTATCAGTATAAAAGACACCTGTCCACAACCTCAAACAGTCACACTCTAAACTCCACCATGGCCAAAACCAGAGAGCTGTCAAAGGAGACCCGAAACAAAATTATAGACCTGCACCAGGCTGGGAAGTCTGAATCTGCAATAGGTAAACAGCTTGGTGTGAAGAAATCAACTGTGCGATCAATTATTAGAAAATGGAAAACATACAAGACCACTGATAATCTTCCTCGATCTGGGGCTCCACGCAAGATCTCACCCCGTGGGGTCAAAATGATCACAAGAACGGTGAGTAAAAATCCCAGAACCACACGGGGGGACCTCGTGAATGACCTGCAGAGAGCTGGGACCAAAGTAACAAAGGCTACCATCAGTAACACACTACGCCGCCAGGGACTCAAATCCTGCAGAGCCAGACGTGTCCCCCTGCTTAAGCCAGTACATGTCAAGGCCCGTCTCAAGTTTGCTAGAGAGCATTTGGATGATCCAGACGATGACTGGGAGAATATCATATGGTCAGATGAAGCCAAAATAGAACTTTTTGGTACAAACTCTACTTGTCGTGTTTGGAGGAGAGAGAATGCTGAGTTGCATCCAAAGAACACCATACTTACAGTGAAGCATGGGGGTGGAAACATCATGCTTTGGGGCTGTTTTTCTGCTAAGGGACCAGGACGACTGATCCGTGTGAAGGAAAGAATGAATGGGGCCGTGTATCGTCAAATTTTGAGTGAAAACCTCCTTCCATCAGCAAGGGCATTGAAGATGAAACGTGGCTGGGTCTTTCAGTATGACAATGATCCCAAACACACCGCCCGGGTAACGAAGGAGTGGCTTCGTAAGAAGCATTTCAAGGTCCTGGAGTGGCCTAGCCAGTCTCCAGATCTCAACCCCATAGAAAATCTTTGGAGGGAGTTGAAAGTCCGTGTTGCCCAGCGACAGCCCCAGAACATCACTGCTCTAGAGGAGATCTGCATGGAGGAATGGGCCAAAATACCAGCAAGTGTGTGAAAACCTTGTGAAGACTTACAGAAAACGTTTGATCTCTGTCATTGCCAACAAAGAGTATATAACAAAGTATTGAGATGAACTTTTGTTATTGACCAAATGCTTATTTTCCACCATACTTTGCAAATAAATTATTTAAAAATCAGACAATGTGATTTTCTGGATTTTTTTTTTCTCATTTTGTCTCTCATAGTTGAGGTATATCTATGATGAAAATTACCGGCCTCTCTCATCTTTTTAAGTGGGAGAACTTGCACTATTGGTGGCTGACTAAATACTTTTTTGCCCCACTGTATCTACATCTAAGCAGTCTATCCAACCACTTAAAAAATACCATCTCCTTGTCGTTGTCTGCCAGAGAAAATCCCACTAAGTTACATTTTATGTTTGTTGTTATGACAAACTTTGAGGAACATACTGTTTTGTATGTATGCAGACATTTTTTCTTCTTTTTTTTTTTTTTTTGAGCTGGAGGATTGCCAAACTAAGAGAAGGAATGCCATCAAATTTTAGCATTTTGTTTTAAGAATAATCAGTACTTTTAGAAATAATGTGATTGCTTAACTCTTTAGCGTTTTTCATTTGTTTTGCAATGGAATGTTTTTAAAAGCAAAGATCCCTGAAGGGTGAATTGGTTGCTTCTCAACACATGAGGGTGAGTTAAGGCAAGTAAAGTCGCTGTCTCCCGTGTTTGGTTCTCTAAATGATGCATCAATTTTATTATGTTTCTAATAACAACATATTGTTTTTTATTCATTTTATAAGAGATGAAAACAACACCTGCTCATAATCCTCCCGGATGTGGTAATGTAGTCCTGACTGCATCCTCCACTCTCCCTGAGTGTGAATGCCAAATTTCACTTGTTGCTATGGTGAGCTGCAGCAAACCAGTGATGTGAGTCACAGACTAAATAGGCACTTGGATCATGGCCTCAAATGTCACCCTCTGACTCAAAGGGGTATCAATAGTCCTGCAGAATATAGAGAATAAGCGAACAGATTATCCAACCATATGTACTGTATTACTTTCTTTAAGATTTGCTATTGTAGGGCCTTGATTTTAATACAATTCAGAAAGAAAACTAGTTAAATACCATCTGTTTTAATGAGCTACCATCTAAATCATATGGAAAAATTTGGTCCTTTGGTTTGAAATTGCAGGAAGTACTGATGTTAGATTTTTGAATTTAAATCTGTTAGTAAAAAGCTTAGGATCATGCAGTGACCATCGGGTTAATCTAGCTCCACTGGAGTTTATGTAATCACAGTCAATGATGCCAGAGTGTCCCATATGGAGGAAGCTTAGGAAGGAATGATCTAATAAATGACCATTTGATTTTTTTTCTCCGGAATCATCTGTGGTTTTCACAGAGACAAGCATAATTTAAGTCTTTAATGCCTAATTATTGTTAAATGTTGAATGATGTTAAAAATATTTAAGGTGGGATGCATCAGCACCTAACAGAAAGCTGTAAATGAGTATTCAGATCTAAACTTAAATTTATTACCTATTCAATTGTGTCTATTTTAATCTTACATTGCATGATAAAACCTAAAGTATAGGTGAAAAGTAATAATTCACAATTATTAGTAGAAATACTTCTGCAGAGGGTATGCTATTTCAAACATTTTTATAATTCATCATATGGTGTTGCATAAACTAAGCAAAAAACAGTGCGTGGCTAAGACTAATAGAGATATTTGCACTTGTATGCACATGTATAACTAATGTCAATTGTTTTGAAAACTGCTATGTATCTTTTAACTGATGCTTAGCAATACAGGATAAATAGAGGTGCATAATATAAAAAAAAATACCTCATTCTAAGCCCCACTACTTAAAAACAAAAAAAGAGTCCAAATTAAAATTACTTTCATAGCTGTCCAAACTATTAATATGAAGGGTTAATTAACAAAAATAACAAAACTCTCCTTTGGTCTACAAATAAACTTTATTTCAGTCAAAAATAAAGCTCATAAATATAAGAATGTATTCTCTCAAAAAGAAATTTGGAAAAAAAACAACAACTTTTAAAGCTCTTTCCCATACAGCATTCGTCTCTTATCATACCAACATGTTTTGACATGAAAATGGGTTAGTCTGTCACATTCACACATTGACATTTCAGATCGCTTAAGGGCAATAGTTAGGACACATTTTCCTTTGTTTTCTCTAGTATTCTTTGTTGCTGTGAGTCGTTGATGTGGGAGGACACATACAATGACCACAGATTCTTAGAAACACAAATGATCACTGACCATGTCAGAAAATGTGTCAGCAAAGTGCTAACCCTGACATCCACATGTCACTGAAATGTTCTTAACGATCTCAATTTATTCAACCAAAACAATGTACTGCGTTAAAAAGCTGGTTAATGTCATGACTTTACACAAAAGTATTTTTCTTTTCTTTGTAAAAAACAAAAAAAAAGTGTTTCTTTTCACATAGGTATTTCCCAATAAGACACATTTGGTAGGAGGTTTATAGAAAATGCACTTAAAAAGAGGAACAAACAACATTTAAAAACACAAGAACAAAAAGAAATACACACAAGAAATCTGAACAAAGAGCCCTGAAAGAGTTTCAGACAATATTAACATATTGCAAAGGATTTAAAAGATGTGGTGCCAAACAAGAACTGCTACAGAATCATGAGAACAGATGCTTTCTGTTACCAAACATTAATGTTAAAACAGCCGTAAGTTATGAAATATAACAGAATACAGCCAGACAAAAAAAATGTAATCACAAAACAGTGGATAACAATGTAAAAACCAGTAGAAATAGCAAGAGATCCAGATATGACTAGAATTTGGTCATAAGAAACTCTTTTTGAACACACATCTAACTAACTGTATCATTTATATATTTCCTAAAAAGAAATAAGAACATACAGAAAAAAAAAAATCACTTCTAAAGTTGTGCTTATTTTTCTGAAACTCATGAGCTGCAAAACATGAACACATTTGTTAATACTAAATGCTTACTGCATCAAGTGGTTGTAGATACAAACACATTAAGTAATTCAAACCAATAATAATATTCATTCGCTAGAAATAAAATGATTTTTAAAAAATCATATGCAACACTACCAGTGTGGCAATTCTTGATGTTTTCTCTTTCGCCTCTTTCAAAATAAAGAGTTTTTAAATTTACTTCAACTCATTCTCACTAGAAAAAGGAAACACATGTGTTAAGGCAAATATTAAACTCACTTATAGAACAACTTTAAAACTCCCAGTAGATATTTTAAATGCAGGATTAAGAAAAATAGGGTTCAAAGTCATATAGAAGTACAATATGTTTAGCTTTTTTTTTTTTTTAGATAGAGACGCTTTAGTCATTAAAAAATGATAAGCTTGGATCCCTGTAAAAAAAAAAAAACAAAAAAAAAAAACTGTAAATATTACAGACAAGATTTTAAATCAGTGAAATTTCTTACTGCTGTAACAGCCCAAAAAAAACTAGCATATCTTTTATGTTGGAAACAAAATCTAACAGTTGGGTAATTTCAGTGCAGGGTTCTTCTACAATGAGAAATAAACAAACATGAAAATGCCCAAAGTGCAGACGGTTAGTAGGACGAGGTTGAGGAGGAGTTTAACCCTGGGGGGCTCATATAGCAGCTCTGCGACCACTCGCTCGTCCTCTTGCATGACTTTCTGCTGATTGCCATGTGGTTCTTCTTTGTACCCACAGAGACACCCGAAGAAACGCATGAACAGGCCGCGCTCCTCTTTTCCATGACAGCCTTGCTCTGCCCTGATCATGTCCATCTTTTTAAAACCGTGCTGCTCAGCAGGGGTGGAGGCCGGGGACGTTTCTGTGCTGGGTGTAGCTGGATCATGGTCCGTGTACGGGACCAAAAGCTTGATTTCAGCTCCATCTAAACACCTTTCCCTTTTGACATCAGCAGGAATATCTTTATAGTATCCTGCAGTGCCATTGCATTGGTTCTTCTCATTGAGTTTGTATGTTTCATCCCTGTCCTTCGGGGGAAACTTTTCTAGCTTGCGGAGCCCCCAAATTGTGGTGGTACGAATCTGCTCCTCATCTGGTGCGGCGATACAAAGACTGACCACCACAGCAACCAGTCCCGAAATCCAGAAGAGTCCGGCTGCAACGTACATGTAGTGAATGTGGACAATGAAGAATGGTCTGTTGTCTGGCTGGTTGCAGAGAGGCTGACGGTAGATGAAGGCTAGGATTAGTCGTATCGTGCCTAGCGTGAAACCGGTCATGCCTCCCCAGAAGGCACCCGTCTCATTACACCTCTTCCAGAACACACCAAGGAGAAAAAGGGCAGCAATTGGTGGGGTGAGGTAGCCAGCAACTTCCTGGATATACAGGTATGTCTGTCCACCTTGCATCTCAATGATTACAGGGACCCAAGCGATGCTGATCGCTACCATGACCACAACAAACAGACGGCCGACGATCAGAAGCTCCCGCTGAGAAGCCCTCTTCCGAATAGTCTGGTAGATATCCAGGGTGAAGATAGTGCTTGCGCTGTTGAAGATTGAGTCGAGATCGCTCATCAAGGCAGCAATCATGACTGCCATCATAAGCCCCCTGAGTCCTGTGGGCATCACTGCCATGACCAGGCGCGGGTAGGCGATGTTTGAGCAGCCAGCCCGGGAACCACACACGGCCATGCAGTGCTCTGGCCCGATGCAGGCGATCTCGTCTGTAAACATGATCCGGGAGATCATTCCTGGAATGACTATCAAGAACATGGGCAGGATCTTGAGAAATCCGGCCATGAGTGTTGAGCCCTTAGCGTGAGCAATGTTCTTGGCTGCTAATACTCTCTGCACGATGACCTGGTCTGCACACCAGTACCAAATGGAGGCAGGGGTTTGCCCCAGAATGAAACCTGGCCAAGGAATATCCTCATCAAGAGGGCCACGAAGGATACGTAGTGAGTTTGGCTTTGGTTCAATACGACAGGAGGGGTAGTGGGTGTAGTTTCCGGAAGCCATTATAGCAGTGACATTAGGAGTGGCCTGCATATACTTAGTTCTGACCCCCTCTAGTCCACCAACTTTGATGAGGCTTATGATGGTTAAGGTCATGGCCCCACCAACCATCAGCACTGCCTGGAGGGCATCTGTGTAGAGCACTGCAACCAATCCACCAGTGACTGTTAGCAGAGCAGTCATACTGATAAGCAAAAGAATTGAGAGATAGAGGTTCCACCCCAAGGACTCCTGAATAAATAGAGCGCCAGCGTAGAGATCCACTGAGAGCTTGGTGAATATGTAAAGGAACACAGACAGGCAGGCAAAGTAAACTTTCAGCCTGTTCCCACCGAAGCGTTTGGACAGGTAAGCTGGCATGGTGTAGACTCCAGAGTAGATATAGACAGGAATAAACACCCAGCCAAGCAGCTGCAGAAGCAGGACGGCATTGAATTCCCAAGCTCCTACTGCAAAACCACTGACAGCCCCTGACCCTGCCAGGCCTATGAAATGCTCACTGCCAATGTTACTGACAAACAGGGAAGCCCCTATCACTATCCATGTCATGGAGCGCCCTGCAAGGAAATAGCCACTAACGGTGCTGTGGTTGGCTTTCCACATGGCGAGAAGCCCGATGACCATCACCAGGACAAAATACAGTACCACCACTGCTATGTCCGCGGCTTCCATTCTAGCATGCATCTTTACAGATGAATTGCTATAAAGTTTGCAGAAGAATTAAATGTGCAAATTTATAAGCGTTATAGCTGAGATTAAAGTATAGCAGCAATAGAAACAACTAGCTTTGGTTTTCAGGCATGATCCTCTGACAGCCCGGCAAAAAAAAAAAAAAAACTAAATGAGGTAATCCGTCGAAACAGAAACTTTTTTTGGTTGTGCAGGGTGTTGCAGATCACTGGTCTAGAAAAGCCAAGGTTGAATATTCCTGAAAAAAGCAACAACAACAAAAACACTCATCAGTATTTTGACTTTTGCATGGAAAAAAACAGAGAAAATTGCGATTTGAACCGACACTGAATGAAGGTCACCTCACAAAACAATAATAATTAGTAAAATAAAAGGAGAAATGTTGAATATAAAAAAATAAAAAATGCACTTTAATAGGCTAGGATTAACTTCTGTAGTACTTTTCCAGTGCCACCCAGACTTGGAATTTATCTTTCCTGAGATTTCCCAGCTAATCTTTTCAAATACAGCTGAACTCGAGCCATGCTAGTATTCAAACTTGAAAGAAAGATTATGTAAGACGGGTCAAGAAGGCGCAAACTTCTGTTGGCAACAGCTACACTGTTCCCACAGAACTAGCTACAGGATTTAGGCAGCCATTTAGACAACCAAATTTTTCAAGATAATTATATTAAAAATAAACACATTCATATTATAACTACAATGCATTGTTTGACTTTATTATTTATGAAACTGTCTCAAAATAATACTTTGCATATTGTAAACAAATCTATTTTTTGCAGTATTTATTTTACTTTTATCAAATGTTGCTAGTATGGCATTAGTTGCAGCATTTATGTTTTAATTCTATATTTAATATGAATGTCAGATAAATAGCTTTTTTTGTAATGGTGTTTTTAAGCTGTCTGCAGAGATAAGCACCACCCTTTGGCATGTAGCATCAGAAATAATCAGGGAGTGCACGTTATTGCGGTAGTGCTTTCTTGTGAAGCGTTTTCTACGACACGGGGACTAAAATATAGATAAAGTTCGGTATGATTCGAAAATAAATGATGCAAATGCAGCTCCATGCAACTATCCTCGCCAACATTTGTCATAGGATCTCTGATCTCCAGCTGGAATAAGGAAGGTAAAACAAGTCTGGGGAGGATGGTGAAGGTGACTAAAAGTTTTGCTGAACAGCCATTAGGATTATGCGTTTTAATGCGTGGTGGAATTACTGTTCTTTTTTTTTATCTTATGCATATGTTTTTATCGTAATGTGTTGGTTCTTGATATCTTTTATCCTACTTCATGTTGGCCATCAGGTTCTAGTTGAGATTCCTTCGATTATACAGGTTTTGCAGTACTCTGGCCTGTGATTGGCTAAAGAAAAGAACTAAACTGTAAAAAAATCAGTGATCAAAAAATTAGCCAGATTGTTTTTAAGAACTTACTTACGTAATTAATGAATTGTCACTGGGCTTTTATAATTTACTCATGTTCTCTTTGTCTGAGATCAGTATTTGTTTTATAATGTCAAATATTAAAGTAACAGAAATGCAACGACAAAAGAACTTTAGGAAATACTTTAAGCCTTTGTTCTTTATACATGTGTTGTTTTCTATCTTTTACACTAATACTCTTTTTACACCTAACAGCTGGCCCAATCTGTTGTACAATATCTGCTTTGTGTTGAAATTATTATTTATTTTTTTTATTTACATCTTAAAGGAGATGAGAAGTTCGATGTACTTTTTTATGCATTTGTTCCTTCTCAGATACCTCAAACGTTTTTCTCTCGGTTTCCATCTCTCCATTCTGCAGCTTTCAGACTTTTAAAAATAGTGTTTCGATAAAGAAATCTCAGACTTATGTGCTTCATAGAAGATAAAATGAATCCCAAAATATTATTTGTGGAGGATTTCCATAAAACAACCATCTAATCAGTCTGAACCATGAGCTGTCAGATGAAGGGTTTGTTCTCTCAAATGAATATTTACTGAACAATACAACTTTAGATCCTCATATGGATCAAAATTAATTCCAGAGTCAACAAAAATGAATACAGATTGGAGGGATGTTTGAGCACATCTGTTTTATTTCTGTCATCTAAATGTTTGGCCTCTCCTGAGGTTTCACTCTGCCATACATGGCAGAAAATAACCCCCACGCCTTCTCCTTCACAACCGTGCTCTATGCAAAAAGCATCTCTGTCTATCAAAGAAGACTTTGTTTTCATTTTTACTAAGTCACTATCAAGGCCTGATTCTCCATGTGGTTGTCATCAACTTCCTAAGAGACCCTGGCTCTAAAACTGTGCAGCATTTCTCAGTAAACATGTTTCTGTCATTTTTTTGTTAGAGTTATATAATATATAGGACTCAAATATAATCTTTATTGTCAGCCCCACTGACAAAGTAACAGTCAATACTGAAAGCTGCGCATTTTCCCATCTTATGGGTCATATTAAAAGTGGCCTGATTTTATTAACAAATTTTTAATAAACAGGTGTGGTTGTTTTGAGATTATATATATATATATATATATATATATATATATATATATATATATATATATATATATATATATATATATATATATATATATATATATATATATATATATATATATATATATATATATATATATATATATATATATATATATATATATATATATATCCAATGAGAAACTCTGTAGGTCCATAATGGGTTTTGATCAATTTTCAGCTTTCAGAAAACCAATGCCTCATCTGAAAAAAAACCTCCGCCTCGTGTATGGTCAGTTAATCCACTGGATGGCAGATCACATTTACATGGATGTAACTGACCGACTGGAGGCCATATTTAAATGGAAACTTTTGGATGTTTAATGTTGGGTTGTCTTAAAGGAATAGTACACCCAAAACATGATTAGCCTTCATTTTCTACTCACCCCCATGCTGAACAACACTCTGGAGTACTTTTTTGATATCTCAAATGCATTTGGAGATCTGGGAAGCTTCTTGCTGTCTGCTGACATTCAAATAATGGAGGTCTATGGTGCCCGAGCCAGAAAGGTCCATAAAAGTCCACAAAAAACGCGTCAATATTCCTCCATACTGCTCGTCCAATGTATTCCAAGTGTCCTGAGTGGGTAGCGTCCATAATTTACTCGAAACAAAGTCATTTAGAATGTTTTTAGAGCATAAACAGTAGTGTATAGGATTTCCTAAAAGCGCGCGCCTGCGAGCTCACAAGCCTACGGAAACCGCGGCAGACCAAACCAGATGAAAGTGCGCATTCAGCGTCTGCTCTTGATAATGCAAGTGTAGAAGAAGAAATTTGCTGTTTACCTGTGCAAAGAAAGAAACAACGAAAGAAAAATGTCTGAGGACTTCAGTGTTGAGGAAGAGCATGAGTTCTTTGCCGAGCTGAATGCGCACTTTCATCTGGTTTGGTCTGCCGCGGTTTCCGTAGGCTCGTGAGCTCGCAGGCGCCTGCTTTTAGGAAATCCTATACACTACTGTTTATGCTCTAAAAACATTCTAAATGACTTTGTTTCGAGTAAATTATGGACGCTACCCACTCAGGACACTTGGAATACATTGGACGAGCAGTATGGAGGAATATTGACATGTTGTTTGTGGACTTTTATGGACCTTTCTGCCTCGGGCACCATAGACCTTCATTATTTGAATATCAGCAGACAGCAAGAAGCCTCCCAGATCTCCAGATGCATTTGAGATATCAAAAAAGTACTCCAGAGTGTTGTTCAGCATGGGGGTGAGTAGAAAATGAAGGCTAATCATGTTTTGGGTGTACTATTCCTTTAAGCCCTTAAGTAGTATTTTTTGCAAGCAGAAATAACAGTAAAAAATAAATAAATATGTGTACAGACAAAGAAAATGGGAGAATGGAGGTGGTGCGCCAACAATAATCTTCCTGGTTGCAACGTGTGCTGACAATAGAACATTTAAAGAGATTTGGGTCTGAGTTACTATATTCTACACAATGGTGTAAATATCGGTAAGCAGAGACTGCAGTTGCTTATGGGCCCCGTCACTGACACTAGGTAGGCCCCCCCACGCAATTGTGGACTAGGACATCCCATTGCAGACATAATGGTGCGAAAAATTCCTCTTAAAACCACCTGATATTAAGATGACTGACCGTACCATATTTATACCCCAACACATGACAGATTTTAGCATGATGGTGAGCCGTTTAAACATGACACCAATAGCAAAGCAGACAGTGGTACTTTTAATTACTATGATAATAACTGTGTATAGTTCATTAGATGGTTAGTAAAAAATACACTCATATAATATGTTTCAAACCGCAATAAAGATCTTAAAAGAACGATGTATTTGAGTATTTTACTTTTTACACTACTTGGAATTATAGGTAATCCAGAGGGTAGATTAAAACCATAACCGTTACGTACAATGGGTTAGCGACAATGGATACAAAAAAGAGGTACTTAAGGGGATTCCAGAAAAGAAAAAGGAAAGAAGAGCAGCTGGAAGAACGGAAAAACTTCCCAAATAGGTGGAAGTTGCTGCTATAGTGAGCAGAGACGGATCTAGGGGGTGGCTACTTGGGCTTCAGCCCCTGATGTTTCCCCAAAAGCCCCGGATCTCGCTTTTGAGCTGATCTGAGTAAAATGTGAAGTACTGGAATTCACCAGATAGTGGCAGCATGTGCAGGAAAGCAGTCTGTAGCATTACCATGCAGAAGAAGAAGTGTTTCCCTCTCGTCGTTGCCAGCTTCAGGAGTCGAGCAACTCCGCGCAGCAAATTTAAACACGGATAGGCCAGTGGCGGATATCAATGGATATCAGAAGCTTTTTTTAAAAACAGACAGCTGGACCACCAGCGCCACCACCAGTTGTTGCTAAACAGATTGATGTCCCAGGTACAGTGGGGCAAAAAAGTATTTAGTCAGCCACCAATAGTGCAAGTTCTCCCACTCAAAAAGAGGAGAGAGGCCGGTTATTTTCATCATAGATATACCTCAACTATGAGAGACAAAATGAGAAAAAAAAATCCAGAAAATCACATTCTCTGATTTTTAAAGAATTTATTTGCAAAATATGGTGGGAAATAAGTAGTTGGTCAGCAAACAAGCAAACAAGCAAGATTCCTGGCTCTCACAGACCTGTAACTTCTTCTGTAAGAGGCTCCTCTGTCCTCCACTCATTACCTTCCTTAATGGTACCTGTTTGAAGCCGTTATCAGTATAAATGACACCTGTCCACAACCTCAAACAGTCACACTCTAAACTCCACCATGGCCCAAACTAGAGAGCTGTCAAAGGACACCCGAAACAAAATTATAGACCTGCACCAGGCTGGGAAGTCTGAATCTGCAATAGGTAAACAGCTTGGTGTGAAGAAATCAACTGTGGGATCAATTATTAGAAAATGGAAAACATAGAAGACCACTGATAATCTTCCTCGATCTGGGGCTCCACGCAAGATCTCACCCCGTGGGGTCAAAATGATCACAAGAACGGTGAGTAAAAATCCCAGAACCACACGGGGGGACCTAGTGAATGACCTGCAGAGAGCTGGGACCAAAGTAACAAAGGCTACCATCAGTAACACACTACGTCGCCAGGGACTCAAATCCTGCAGTGCCAGACAGTGTGTAATTTTTAGCGACATCTAACGTCCAGACTGCAGACCGCAGTAACATGAACATCTCCCCCCTACCGCTTCTCCCCCCCCCCCCCAACAGTACGGCGAGCGTTACGGGACAAAATGTCTTCCACGACGTCTGCATTACCTACCTTCTCAAGTGATGAGGTTTGTTTACATAGATAATTTTACAGATAGTATTCTCAGGCATAATACTGCAATCTATTGTTCAGTAACGTCTCAGTTCATCTCTCTCAACTTGCTGTAGTTACTTTCGAGCGTAATGGGCGATCTCGCAATCGCTAGTTTGTTGGCTCTGCGCTGCCGTAGCGCAAAGATGTCTGCCTTCATGGCTGCAAGACCCGCTCCTATGTAATTATAAATAACGAATTCTAAGGCAACGCAAATATTAAGGTTAAGAGGCTGAGCTCGTAGATGATGATAAATAACATAGTTATGTATAATATATTACATTTCTGACTGTATATCCCTGTAATTATTACACACTGTAGCTTTAAGCCAGTACATGTCAAGGCCCGTCTCAAGTTTGCTAGAGAGCATTTGGATGATCCAGACGATGACTGGGAGAATATCATATGGTCAGATGAAACCAAAATAGAACTTTTTGGTAAAAACTCTACTTGTCGTGTTTGGAGGGGAGAGAATGCTGAGTTGCATCCAAAGAACACCATACCTACAGTGAAGCATGGGGGTGGAAACATCATGCTTTGGGGCTGTTTTTCTGCTAAGGGACCAGGACGACGGATCCATGTGAAGGAAAGAATGAATGGGGCCGTGTATCGTCAAATTTTGAGTGAAAACCTCCTTCCATCAGCAAGGGCATTGAAGATGAAACGTGGCTGGGTCTTTCAGCATGACAATGATCCCAAACACACCGCCCGGGTAACGAAGGAGTGGCTTCGTAAGAAGCATTTCAAGGTCCTGGAGTGGCCTAGCCAGTCTCCAGATCTTAAACCCATAGAAAATCTTTGGAGGGAGTTGAAAGTCCGTGTTGCCCAGCGACAGCCCCAGAACATCACTGCTCTAGAGGAGATCTGCATGGAGGAATGGGCCAAAATACCAGCAACAGTGTGTGAAAACCTTGTGAAGACTTACAGAAAACGTTTGATCTCTGTCATTGCCAACAAAGGTTATATAACAAAGTATTGAGATGAACTTTTGTTATTGACCAAATACTTATTTTCCACCATATTTTGCAAATAAATTCTTTAAAAATCAGACAATGTGATTTTCTGGATTTTTTTTTCTCATTTTGTCTTTCATAGTTGAGGTATATCTATGATGAAAATTACCGGCCTCTCTCATCTTTTTAAGTGGGAGAACTTGCACTATTGGTGGCTGACTAAATACTTTTTTGCCCCACTGTATGTGAAGCTTTGACTGAATCAGAGCCTTTTTTTCTCCCGGTCTGCTGTGAAATTCTATTCCCCTATGTTCCCCTAAATCTGTCCTCCCTGTATTAGGAGGGCGCATTGAAGCCAGATAGGCGCATCTGGCGGATCTGCGCTTCTGATCAATTTCTTGGTAAAAATAACTCACAATCATGTAAAGGTTGTAGCATCAAGTTTAAGCGACAGCTGTTGTTTAAAAAATTGTAAAATAAATAAGTAGACGAGGTCTTCTTACGCGGTTTTGTTTTTATAGGGCAATGTGAAATATGAGAGATTACTGGATTAAGGGAATTTTTAGTATATGACATGATATCACACATAACAATTTTTGGGAATTTGGAAACAGTTGCTCTTTATTTATGGGGGGGGGTGTTAATTCACCTGCAAGTCTTTAACTGTGTTTATTCCTCTCTTCATCAACAACAAACTCTGTGGATCTGGAATACATTTGATCATTATTTGCCAGAGTTATGAGAGGGAAATTAAATATTTAAGCCACCTGATATAATCCATTCCCCCATGGGAAAAAAGAAACAAATCCTCCATTATTTTTCAAATATTATGTTTGAAACATTTATTTTATATTTTGAAATCCAAAATAGTTCAAATAAATCTCACTGTTGGTTTGATGATCTTTATGAAATGTATTTTAATTCTTAATTTAAAATGTCTGGAGGAAAACATAGTCCAGTGGTTTTAGCTTGAACTTTTTTGGTAAATTGTTAGATAAATATTTAAACAGAAAATACATTTGATAAAGATCATAAAAAGGGGAACAGATAATTTCAGTCAGCTAAAATAGATGGTTCCCCTCCTTTAATTTTGGCAAATAATGCACACATGTCAACAAATCCACATGATTTGTTGTTGGTGAAGAGAGGAATAAGCACAGTTAAGGAACTGATGCCCCTGATCTCCTAGAATCCTAGATCCGCCCCTGACAGCGAGTAAAGATTGCGACCAGGTGAATAGAGAGAGCGTGGGTGAGGAGAGGGCTGTGAAGCTACTACAGCTAAAAATAAACTACGACTATGATAAGCTTTATAATCGTTGTTCAAGAAATTGTGTACTTTCCCTTTAAGAGCATTCTTCTTAAGTAAATAGACTGTCGGGATGACCAGACAAGTCCTTACAAGCCATCCTACCTGTGGTGGAGCAATAATAATAATAAAAAAATACAGTTGTGCACCTATGTTGCCTTGAAAAAAGGCCGAATAAAAGATTATTCCTGTTCGACCGAAAGATGCAAATGCACAGAATGAAAATACATTCTTCAAAAAATACCCAAAGAGTTCATCTAGAATGCAGGGCATTTTAATAAGTTTTCTATTAAGGTTGAGTTACAAAACCGGTGAAACCAGTAACAACAAGTGAAGGTATTTTTGCTTCCTCTTTTCCTTTCAATTTAAAACCCAGGCGAAGAATTACCTTTCATTCTGCTCATATTTTACCCCTAAAAGCAAATTATTTCCCAAATTAGAGCATCCTGAACACAAAATGGTTAAATTAATTACAACCCATCAGCGCAGCATTACCCTTACGACATGAGTTTTAGTAAAAGCGCAGGAATTGTTTTGTTTGGTTGAAGGTTAGGATCCCGGTCTCAACAGCGTCAAAATGAAACGGAATGAATGACAGGGGGAACAATGGGGCTTTAATTGATATCCAGATGCGTAGGGGCAGCCGGAGACTGCCGCGTGAACACAAGGAGGAGGCGAGAACCAATCAACGAGCAGATACGGATGCACCTATCAGGTGGCAAGAAGATTCTAGAACAGCGCTCATTCATTCATGTGAAAACACTGCGCATCCTTATGTCTCTCATTCAAACAACACTTTGTTTTTTACAAGAACTTACCGTGCGCAGTCGGAGCGGACATATTTTATTACAATTTAAAAACGTTTTTTTTATCTGAAACATTGAGTTGTTTTAACTCTGACGTAAGCGTAGCGATATAGACATATGGTAGGCTTACTTAAATGAGCGCCTTCTTTATTAAAACTGTTAACCGCGGGTGTATTTTAGATGGATTAAACCTAAAGAAGAAATGTTGTACATATACTCACCGGTTGCAGGGAGAAAAAACTCAGACCCGCGGAAATGCACCACTCCACGCCCCTTAAAGTGGATTAACAGGAAGAAGACGCTCAGTCCGCCTAGAAAGAGATATTTCTTTCTTTTGAGTTGATCTTTTTTCTTGTCAAGGAGGTTTAGATGTCACCCAAACTAATCGGTGTCATCATTTTTGCAGAGTTCCGCCTCTTGTGTGATGCTCCGTCAGACAATGATGCCCTATCAGCCTCCCACTCCTTATAGCCACCAATACAAATCCACGCCCCACACGTGGAGCCAACCCGTGACGTGTTGCAGAGATGCAATAAAAACGCCTAGAAGTTGCTCCAGCTAATTACCGGCATTAACCCACATGATTATATAACTTTAATGAAACAGGCCAGGTGATTTTTAATTGGCTCTCATCCAAGATATAGAAACGTGGAGAGGAAAAAAAACTCAGCTTTGCATCTACTAATATAAATTTTATTTTGTTTGAATGAATAAAGCCATTTTACCTTAAACCACTTAATTAGAAATATAAACATTATAAATCTAGTAAATAAAGAGAATCTGATTAATGGAAATAATATTGGTTTTATTCAAATACGTATTTTAATAATTCCTTATAATTGCACAGGAATGTACAATATTTTAAATAGTCCTTAAACAAACTAGAATACTTCAACTTAATAAATAATTTTCAAAACATACAGACACAAAGGTAGCCACTTATCCTGCAATAATGCAGTAATAATAGGCCTATCTCTGAGCTGCTTTCAGCTCGGGAACCAACCAGAAACACTCCTTCTGGCCACTGAAGACTGACACCTAATCTGATTTGGAGCCAGTGTTTGGAAAAATCCAGAATCAGACAATTAGTGCATGTTGTATTAATAGTTGTGACTTTTACAGGAGTTTCACATTTTAGCTGGGACTTTTTAAAGGTGTATAATTGGCATATAACAATTATAACATAACAGTTTTTTTGAGGTAGTTTGTGTTTTTATTGTGTGTTACTACAAAACCATTTCTTTCATTCCAATACCAACTTTGTGTGATCCTAGAAAAACATACCATAGTTTTTATTGTTGAAGCTTAAAATGACATATTTTATTTATTTACAAAACAGGGAAATAAAGGTTATTTACTTCTATTTAATATGATGTGTCATTCTTATTCATTGCTAATATATTTTTTTGTTTTGTTGTGCTTTTTTTTTTTTTTTTTTTTTTTTGCTGCGTTTGGATCTTTAAAAGTATGTGTCAGAAAGACTGGAAACCAAACTGATAAACTGCACACAAAAAATGCTTTCAGGCCCTCTGGTTGGCCTTCTTGGCCTGCTACCACAGCTGCTACATCTGCAAATCAAACTAATACAAGTATTATAAAACAGGACATTCCATACAAAACCATAACACCAACATAGGGGATATTGCTGCTTAATCTGTTAAATTATGATAATCTTATCTGGTCTCAACAGATTAATATATTTATAGTTGACTTTCACTGAAAGGCAGACATGGCTCTTTAACTAACGGCGGAGGAGACGGTAAATTTCCGCTCACTCCTCTACACAGATATGTTGTAAATTTCCATTTTGAGTGAAACTTCATCTCCCAGCATGCCTTGTGTGACAGAAGCCATTGCTTATTTGTTGAGCTGTATTAGTAGGTGGAGGGGGGAGGGTAGGTGGGCGGCGCCATGCTGCGACCCAAACAGGAAGTGATTTCATTCATTGAGTTTTCTGTTTGTTTAAACTTATCCTTGCAGCTTAAGGCCTATTCTACTGTGGATTTTAGGCATTTAACTGCCTATTTTTTTAAAGACTGGGACATTAAGTCTTTTATTACTCTACGCTGCTGTTTGAATAAATTTCACCCTGTAAAAAAAACAAAGCAAGACAAAAAAATAATTGTTCATTAAAGTATAATATAGCCTAATTTGTCACAGTGAATGTATATTATCAACAATAAATTACTTATAAGTAAAGAAGTATTAAAAAGCAA
This sequence comes from Cyprinodon diabolis, assembly GCA_030533445.1. Classification (NCBI taxonomy): domain Eukaryota; kingdom Metazoa; phylum Chordata; class Actinopteri; order Cyprinodontiformes; family Cyprinodontidae; genus Cyprinodon; species Cyprinodon diabolis. Next base: position 25,689,685 of record CM060068.1, read on the forward strand.
GAATTAGTTAACTTTTTCCTGAATGTTGTGAATAGATACGTCCATTTTTGTAATCTTGTTTTCCAATAAGATTCTATAATTTTGACAAATTAAAAAATCTATCGTTTTAACCTATATTAAAATCTATATTATCAACCATTACGACACTGTCTTCACCACTCAGAGGAGCCTAATAAGTGAGCGATTGCTCCTCCTCAAATGTAGGACCAACAGAGTGCTGAACTCCATTGTTCCTCAATCCCTCAAGCTGTACAACTCCTCACTTGGGGGAAGGAGGAGGTGATCGGAAGAGGGACAAGGGTCAACACCCATCTGCTTGGACATCTTGTGCAAAACATTACCTATTTTCACTCGTCTGCACTATTTTCCTCTCTCACTGTGCAATAACACCTACCTACTACTTTCTAGTCTGTGTAATTCTTTACTTCTTTATAAGGTCAGTCCATCCCGGCAGTACAAGTGCAATAATTAAAGTTAACTACTGTGTAGTCTGTATTATTTTTACTTATTTATATGGTCAGTATATTTCTGCAGTGCAAGTGCAATAACCCAAGTCAACTACGGTGTAGCCTTTCCTTAGCTCACTACTGTGCAGTTATTTTTATATCAAAAGGAAACATATCCCAGGAAATTACAACTTTTTCTCTTTTGTAATATATACACTCTTTTTATATTGTCTGATGTATTTTTATTTTTTCTTATCTTTAATGGCCTCTTGTTTTAACTCTTTGTATTCTATATAAGCTAGTGGAACCAGAATTTCCTTGAAGGAGTAATCCCAAGGACAAATAAAGTTGAGTCTAAGTCTATTTTATATTCTCTATTCTATTATGTATGGATAAAAAGTATACATTAGGTATTACTGAGTTAAGTCATGGTGTGATTGGAGTTTAATTATGGGTAATGATCAGATGAAAAAAATTATATAGGTTTAATAACCTAATAATTAAACGAGGCTTATCTTGACAAAAAATTAAATTTAGATCAAATTTATACCCAAAGAACAACATCCCTTCTAAAATGAATAATTTATAATATCAAATTCATGATCATTCACTGTTAAATTAGCCAGCTTGCGCTAAATACTTAGTAGGTGTGAGGCTAATTTCCAAACAAACTAAATTCATCTGAACATAAATAGAAACAAAACCTTCCACCAAATAAACCTGTTGGTATATACAGCCATAGAACTGACATTGATTAATGTAAATTTTCTGAAAAGGGGTATGAAGAAGTAAAGCTTATTTTTCACACCCCCTGTATATCTAATTGCACTTAAAGTAAAGTAACCTTCCTGTTAAACTTCTTTGTTTTTTATCCAATATTCAATAAATCTTATTCATTATACTTATAACCTATAATTATTAACAGAAGTTAACCTAAAAAAAAGCTTTATCTGATAATGGAAGATTATTGTTGTGTTGAGTTTCTCAGCATGATTCCAGTGAAGGTCACACGTTTTTTAGTTAGTGATTAATCCTATGGGGGCCAAGCTCCTCTTCCAATGACTTAATAACACAGAACCAACAGTTTAAGCTTGCCTTTCAATGCAATTTATAAATATTCAAACCTGATTTAAGATGTCTCTTTCCTTTACAATTTTTTTGCACAATAGTTGAAACATCATCTTTTCTGTCAGTATATGTATGGAAAAAAATTGCAAAAATTATCTATATGCGTTAAGTTGTAAAGCTTTCATTTAATCTTGAGCAGTTACTCATTTAGCCACCCAATTTCTACATTACCTTCTATGTTTATGATCTTCTTTATGGTTATTGCCAAAAGATTTACAGGAAAATGGTTCACAGAGTTAAAGCTTCCACCTCTGCTACAAACAAGAACAAATTGTATTTATTTTACAATAATGGCATGTTTTAATCTATTATCTTTCCACTTTGTAATCTCTGTGGTCTACATTTTTATGTTGGTTTGCATTTCTAAATTTAAATTTTTTGCTTTTCTGTTTACTTTGTGTTTAGTCATCGTCTCTTGGTGGGGTTTTTTTCAACCTAACTGAGTGTTAGGTTGCAGTTACCTACTTATTTTTCTTGCAGGATTTTCATTATTTGTGTTACAATCTCACCTTCCCAAATCATTTTATGTTCACAGCTATTTTGTGACTATTCTGTGAAGCAACTCAATTGTTGCTTTCGTCTGTAATAACTTTCTAACTTTACTATTTGTTCTCCTGGTTTTATGCAGTCATATTTTGATCCAACTGGATCATACAGTCAAACTGATTCAAAGTTTCCTATCTATGGAAAACCATTGATTGCATCGACTCATTGACTCAAATGCAATCCCTCACACCAAGCATGCTTGTAGAGACAGTGGAGAGGAAAAATTCCCTTTTAACAGAAAGAAACCTCCAGCAGAACCAGGCCAGTGTTAGTGGCCATCTGCCGAGGCCAACTGGGGTTCAAGGAGACGGAAGCAGAAATACAAAAAGCAGCTGTAAAAGGCGGCCCTTGCCAGGAAACACACAGCCAGACAAACGAGCTCCAAGCTCGCTTGCCTGGCTCCGAGCCAACTCCCATATATATATATATATATATTTTTTTGTTTTGTTTTGTTTTGTTTTGTTTTTTGTTTTTTTTTTGTTTATTTAATTAAATTATAAAAAATTTCTTTTATTTAAATCAATGTTATCCTAACTGTCTCCTGTTTGTGTTTGGGTCATAAACCGAAGTATGACCTATTAATTAATTAATTTGATCATGATTAATGGGATTTTCAGCATGGTTAACCCTTTCATGGCATTTTTGTTTTCTTGCAAAATGAATCATAGTAATGTAGATGGAATTTCAGCTACTTTTTTTTATCCCTGCTACTAAATGATTGGTTTATTGTTCAAAATCAGATGCTCTTCTAAACAGACTCTAAAAGCACAAGGATTTATATTCATTTATATTCTTTTGCCGTTTCAACTCTAAATTAGTAGAAATTCATTTATACATGACATGTAAGCATCAAGTTTATGCAAATCTTTATGTCTTCACAGGAGCAGGATGTTTTTACAAGAACATCACACACAAGAAATACAGGCTTGCTGCACTTAGAGGTACTTCACTCACACACAAAAAGAGAATTGTCCTTTGGCATAGTTGTTATAGCTCATGGGTTTCTCACTAAACGGATCCCTTTCATGTACAGTAAACTGAGTGGTTTTACAGCTCTGTAGCTTAAAGCGTTGGAGTCATTATAACAGTGCTTAAAGAGACCATGCTTCATAGTTGCAGATTAGCCAAGGCAACTTTAGCTTTAGGGACTGTCTATTTTATGACAGAGGTATGGCATGTAGTGTACATTAATCTGTTTTCCCAGGGTCCTTTTTAAAAGCTGCACTTTATAGACTTAGTGGTGTCAAAGAAATATGTCGCTCCAAAGCTCTAAGACATATTGCAACACAAGATGTCGGCAGTCTAAAATGACACTTTGGTATTTCAGCTGTATGAGTTCATTTAATTACATGTAACTACCAGCAGACACATCACTTACAGTTTTTTTCATCTAAACAATGGCTTATATTAATCAAATTTAATATGTTTAGCAAAGAGAATAAATAAAAGCATGGATTGTCATATCTAAAGACAATGAACCTCGATAATGGCGATGGAGAAAACTTAAAGAATGATGGCTGCACACCAGAATTTGACTGTTTTATGTGAACTAAGTTTTCAGAAATTGTTATTAGTACCAACAAATAACAGGTTTTTCTGTTGTAACGTCCAACTGCATCCAAGTTCTGTATATGAGACATAAAGGCTCCCACCCCCTTGAACAAGGGTGGATCTGCCATACAGGCAAGGAAGGCCCCCTACCAGGTGCAGCTCCGCTAGGAAGGTTCCCTGCTGGTTGTCAATCACATAATAGTGCTTCTGAAATATTTATGCATGTTCAAAATGAATGGATCCCAATTTAGAATAAAAAAATGATAAGAACTGTGACACAATAAATTAGGGATTTCCATTCTGCCTTTCAATATCTTAGAATTGACAAACCCATCTAGTCACATAATATATCCTACAATAAAATAAAAAATAAGAAAAAAGGGGTTATTTGCAAAAACTGGTTATCGCCTATCGCAAAATTTCAAGGACACACACAAAGTGGACTGGCAGTTTGTACGTAGGGGGCTGTCGGCCCAACTTCAGTCCTTATGGAAAAAGTACACTAAGCACCTCAAACGGGACAGCAACAGGGGGTCATGGCTCATTTCAGATCAGCCACTGAGCCATTCCAATAGTTGAAGCCTGGTGTTTGTTTGCACACATAGATTAACCCAGCTGAAGTGATAAAACAACCTAAATGCTGACCCAGATTTGGCTAATTACTTACAGCTGATTGCCTATAGACCTTGCAAGGCAAGAGGCAGAGATTTACTGTAGTAAGCATCATCAGGGTCTTCCTGATGAACAGAATAGAGAGACCTTCATCTGAGCTACAGTCAGAATTAAAAGCTCTGGCTGTGATAGAAAACAATGGGAAACTTTTATGCGAGGTTCTAGTTGGATTCAAAATTCTAAATCAAAGCATTTATTCCTAAAGCAGCTAAACACATTAAAAGGTCCTTAAGATAATCAAATTGCCTCTCAAAACTGCAGCCGGTTGAATTCATGTTGACAGAAAAAGAGTGTTGCTCTTTGTGAGGGCGGATGTGGATTGCAGCTGGAACAACCACCTACCTTAATCCTTTAGAAAATGGTTTATGCCAAAAACCTAAATTAGTGCCATAAAAGCCAACCAACGGATTTTGCCATTACATTATCCAAACAGATTTATGCCAGGCAAATGTTGATGACAACGAGGGGAGTTTTTTGGTTCACCCAATCTCTGTGCTATCATTCATGTTTTTTAAAGTCTTATGCTGCCTAATTGGATATAACTGCAAAAGCCCCAAATCTATTTGAAAGTCATCCTATATAAAGCTGTTCCTCTATTTCCATTTAGATGTTAAGTATTTGTTATTGTATGACATGCAGGACTAATGATATTAAATCATTTGTGTCATTATATCTAAGATACAATATTCGCTATTGTGGTTGAAGGAACTTTTGGAACATCTGCAAAAATTTAAAAAGTTATCAACAAAACAAGCTGCACAGTGTTGCAGTGGGTAGTGCTGTTGCCTTGCAGCAAAAAGGTTCCAGGGTTTTTCTCTATGGAGTTTGCATGTTTTCCCTTTGCATGCATAGGTTTTTTCCAGGTACTCCAGCTTTCTCCCATAGTCCAAAAACATGACTGTTACAGTAGGTTACCGTAAATCCTCTAATATAGGCTGGGGCCTTTATTTCACTCAGGTACATCTTGGTCCAGGCCATTATTGGAAGGAGGCCAGAATTAGAGGCAGGCCTCTATTTCTATTTGATCAAAACAGACTACCAGGGGAATGAAAAAAACGAGATTTTGTATCTCTTTGAACCTATAAAATACTAGGTTCATTTATTGAAAAAGTACTGTTAACATAACGGTATACAGAACATTATTCAGACATCTTCCAGCAGCTGCAATTTTTCTGGACGGCAATACAAAAAAAAAAAGAAGACACAGAATGGAATCTTGGCCAAACTGACTTGCGAAACAAAGTAAAAAAAAAAAAAAAATGCACTGTTCTGCCATCACAGCGAAATTTTATTTGAGGCAGGCTAAGTGGAAGTAGGCTGCCGGTATCATATATTTCAAGAGAAATTCAGAACAACGAAGGCCAATGAAATTCTGTTATTTTAACGCTGCCTGATTACCACCAGACCTGCTAGTAATCACATCTGTCTTTCAGATCAGAATGATTGTGTGACTGGTTATACTCCTGCAGCAGTGTGTCACAATGAGCTTGACACTGAAATTTTTTATTAATGCTTAATATTGAAGCGTGGTCCGCGCTATAATAGACTGTGGGTCTAGATACGGCCAAGGCGGTGAGGAAGTGGGGGCGAGTAGTCCGACAACAGAGGGACATGACGGTGAAAAAGAGCAGAGATCCAGGTGGAAAAAGGGTCCCAGCGTTCTCGCGCACATCGCTCTTGTAGCTGGTGAAACTTCACGTGTTGTTTTCCGCAATTTCGGTCATAAAACCAAAACAAGCCGACCTCCTGTCTGCGGCACTGTCTGCGCTAAGGATGGGACTTCCCATGCAAAAATATTAGGAAATGGGGGCGAGTAGTCCGACAACGGAGGGATATGACGGTGAAAAATAGCGGAGATCCAGGTGGAAAAAGGGTCCCAGCGTTCTCGCGCACATCGCACTTGTAGCTGGTGAAACTTCACGTATTTTTTTCCGCAATTTCGGTCATAAAAACAAAAAAAAGCCGACCTCCTGTCTGCGGCACTGTCTGTGCTAAGGATGGGACTTCCCATGCTAATGGCTTGGATTCGTTAGCAAATATGTCCCCCCTGTAGTACTTGTATGTTACTATGACAAGTTGTTGAGGACTGCCCAGGAACATTGTTGGTTCTAATTATAGCCCCGGCCTGTATAAGAGTCCGGCCAGTATTTACTTCTGCCGACAGCCAGACAGGCCATTATCAGAGACCCGGCTGCTAATGGAATACAGGCCAATATTAGAGGATTTACGGTAATTGTTATTTCTAAACTGTCCTTAGTTGTGAGTGTGGGTGTGCATGCTTGTGTGTCTCTCAGTTGCCCTGCAACAAAATTGCAACCTGTCCAGAGTGTACCCCGCCTCTCACCCGTAGTATGCTGGAGACAGGCATTGGCCCTACCGTGACCCTGAGCTAGAGAAGATGGATGAATCATAAAAATCTGGTTGACCATGCCTTCAAGCATTATTTGAGTTTGTAAAGTGCATCACACACACCGAGTTTGTACAACCATTTTCCAGCAGAGGATGGATTTCCATCATCGTCATGACTCATACAGAGAAGGACGAAAACAGCCTGTTGTCATGATTCTTGGCACTAGTGCTGGTTTAACTGATCATTCAACACACCTGTCAGCTCCACCCTGTTCCCAATCAGCCTTAATCTGATCCAACTACTCCACTGACTATATAAGCAGCTTTCAGATCAGTCACTACTTCCAGATTATTATGAGCCATCTGTGAGTTTTACTCAGCATTCCTGTTACCTGTCTGCCTCCCTGATTCTGTCTCCGGGTTCTCTGAGCCTACCTGAACCCTGTCAGACCTGCCATAGTGTTTTTTAGGATCTCTGACCTGTTTTCTGTGCCCTGACCTCGCTTTCGCATTCTCCCCTGGTTTCTATCTGGATCTTGGATCACCTGGCTTTGACTCTGGACCGGCTGTTGGATTCCGTACTCTTGTTTCTCCCTTTGATCATTCTGCCTGTCTCTGTTCTCATGGATCTGACCCTGTACATGCCCCTGGACCAAAAAGTAACTTTACAAAAAAGGATTCCTCCAAACCAAAGGTGTAACTTTGATAAAAGTTGGTGGGGATGCTCTAAGGGTGGTGGCTGATGGACCTACAGCTACTCAACCCGAACGCTTTCAGTAGGGTTTGCATTTTCCAAAAATGAGCTCAAACATATATATATTGAATGCTTTACAATTGTTGAGAACATAAGGGTACCATAATACATTTGTGGTATTTATAGTTATAGACGGATGCCTGCCTTTAGTGCATTATTTTATAAAGGGTTCAAAAACATTAATGTATTAAAAATGACGAATAACAGCCAATACCAATGCCAACATCAATATATCATGTATCCCTAGAATGGACACAACTTCACTTCCATAAATCCATCCATGCATGGCTTCCCTTTAAGCTGCATCAGTGATTATCCTCCTTCACAAGCAGCAAAATCAAATTTAGAAATTTGTCCCATATGTCATTGACAGCAAAGGCCATATATTGAACCTTATATTTCAAAAATCATTTATACACTGATTTGTATATTTGTGCTTTAATTCTTGTAGGTTTTTTTATACTTTAATTTTAAGTCTGTGTTTTGTGAGTCTGGCTGTCTCTGGGTTGGCTGACGCAGCCTTGTTGATCTACAAAAGAAAAAATGATATGTTGAATTTTATTATAACATTGCATATTTTTTCTTTTAAACTTGGAGATATATTTTATTGTATGTTGTATATCCCAGTAAATCTGTTTCACCTTTAAATCTGCAGCTGTCCCTAATTGTGTCTCTGCTCTGCTTAAAAACAGATTTATGAACCTGTCTACCAATATAATGATGCCTGAGAAAATCATTTTCAGGATCTCTAGAAGCTCTGCCGTCTGATTCTCTGTTAAGAAAACAACAGATATGTTAATTTTAAACTGTATGTCTAAGTATGGTACTGGAAAGCCCAGCTTTTTTAACTCATATACATTTACAATCTGCTGCCATTTTTAGCTGAAGGTTTGCATGTGTAACTAACAGATTTTTGGTGCCATCTCTGATTTTTTTAACCAACCCGTCTCCTAATTTTTACTTAAACATATATCGGAGTAGCTGCCAGTTAAAATTCACTCCTGCTGCGAATTTATGTTAAAACGGCTTGCCATAGTAGTTCAGACGAAACCGTCTGTATGCTAAATTGGCTTGCCAACCTACCTGTTTGAATTTAAGAATCCTCAGAGATTCACAAGTGACGTCACACACGCAAACCGGCTTCCTCAGAAACTCTCAAAGTTTGCCCTCAAAGCAACCGGAAGTTCTGGTTGCTGGTGACTGGTGAATTCTCCCAACCTGCCACAATTTTATATTTGAATAAACTGTTAAAAGGTCAACTGCTGTATCTGGTTGAATCCTGGGTCTTCCATTCCTGGTCATTTCAACTGTATAATAAACCTGTTGTTTCCTTTTGTATTTGTTATGCTTTATTAGAAGGACAAGAGTACTCCTTTGTGTGTACAGTAAACACATGAGTGTGATTCTTGCACTACATGTCAAAGCATGATAAGGTCAGGGACACAAACTTTGCCGAACCTCATATAGATTAGACATTAGGTGAGAAAGAAAAAAGAAAGACAAAAGAAAAAGTAACGTTAGAATTTTATATAATTTGATATCATACCAATATAACCAGGGTAAAAACAACAAGCAGTTTTCAAATTGTGTGTTTATTTGTGTGGAAATTAAAGCTATTGAAGCCCATTTATCCTAAAAGTAAAAGATTAATGAAAAGATGACAAGGTGATTAAAGTCTGTGAAGGGTCAGAAGGCAATAAGGCTTTGGGATTCTAGCAAACCACAATGAGAACAATTACACACAAATGGATAAGACATGAACCAGTGGCAAACCTTACTATAGTAATATATGAACATGGATACTGTCCATAGCACTTCATACCTCAGTCACCTTAGTGTTCATGACTTCACTGTAAAATTAGTCTTTAACAGTAAAACTCTTAAAGGCAAAAGCAGCGAGTGAACAAAGATCGAAATGTCATCTTGAATATTTTACTTTGACAAATTATTTTTTTGAGTAACAAGAGAAAAAAGATAACACTTTTTGAAAACTGTGTGTCCTGTTATGTCTACTGTTCTGCAAACAGAATATGTCCCCTAAACGGCATCTACAGTCAAACATGGTGGTGGTAGTGTAATGGTGTGGAGACACTTTACTACTTTATTATCTGGATGACTTGTATTTAATAGAATCATGAATTCTGCTCTCTGGAAGGAAAACCTTTCAGCCCACCTGGATTACACAAGCAAGAAAATAATCTGAGGAACATTAGCTAGTCCACTTCTGAACTGCAAAAAAAAAAAAAAAACACAAGCAAGAAACAAAGATGCTGCAAGTGGGTTTAATTTATAACCAATGTGGTTGTATTAAATCTATTTTGCAAAGAAAAGTGGGAGAGAATTCCTCTGCCATGTTGACAAACTATCATCTCCAGCTTTCTCCAACTCTTAATGACTATTGTTGCCGCCAACAATTCGATGGATACTTTTTCTCTAAAAGTAAAAATTAAATAAATAATCAATTAAATATATTTTGTATTCACCTTTCTTTTTATGATTTTTCATGTTTGCAAAGACAAAAAAAAAAAAAAAATTAGATAGTGAATATTTTTTCATGGCACTGTATTTCATAGAAAGGGTGGCTAAGGCACACAAACAGTATAAACTAGCATCTTTTTTTAAGCTGTTTAAGGTGCATTAGGGCGACATTGTATGTAAGAGTTTGCCCTGAAATCGAAGGATTGATGGTTCAAGGCCCGGCTCCGACTTTCAGTGTTATTGTGTCCTTAGGCAAGACACTTCACCTGCACCATCTACTGATGGTGGTCAGAGGGCCTGGTGGCGCCAGTGTACGACAGACTCGGTTGCGTCAGTGAGCCCCAGGGCAGCTGTGGCTACAATGCAGCTTGCCACCATCAGTGTGTATGTAAATGGGTGAATGACTGAATGTAGTGTAAATCGCTTTGGTCAAGTCTCCTGGCTTGAAAACAAAAAGCGGTATATAAGTACAGGCCATTTACCATTTGTTATCTGGCAAACTGATACACAACCATCAGACCAACAACATCAGTTATGAATTCTCTTGATCATCTTGATACAGTTCACTGTTTCTTTAAAAACTATTAGGATTACACATCTTTGTCATTATTCTGCCAGGCCTGCCATGATACTTTACTAGCAGCTCACTGACAGCTGCCTATCCCAACAAAACAATGTTGGTTGCATGCACAACCAAAAAAGATTGCACTGCATAGAGGGTGACTGCCCTAAAATAATAAAAGAAAGTGTGTTAAAGTTGACTGGAGACTTGTAAGCTGGTGTATTTGCTGTAGGCGGTACTGATGTTTTCAGTTCAAATGAAAAACACAGGTCTTTGCAGCCTACAGATTCTGTGCAATGTATCACTACAGATACTCCGGGTATGAAAAACAGTAAAAATCTGAACTTTTAGCACAAATTGTCTCACCCAGCATGCATTTAGCTTTTCTATTTATAGACATCGTCTACCTTCCATGAATTACCTAAAAGGAGTTGGTGGGACTATTTCTCATATAAAAAGGATTAAAAATGAATGTAAGCAGTAACTAAGTAAAAAGGAAAACTCAACAAGAATTTGGTTACATTTAGTATAAGAGCTAATCTGGTTGCATCATAATTAAGAAATACATTTTGGGGCCACTACTTTGTAATCCTCTAATTATGCCAAAGCAGATTTATTACCATCAACAATGTTTTTAACAGTTATAATGAAACGTCACGATTTAAGGTTAACATTGAAGTCTCTGACCTACTTTTATTTTTACTTGCTTTTCTTTTATGATAGAAATGTAAGTAAGATACAGATTTTTAAATGTCATGAATAATTTCTAAGAGTATTTTAGGAACAGAGGAAAAGGATGAATCTATTTTACAAAGATTCATCTTCATCTAAGAAAATAACATCCATGCCAAAAGATCAGGAAATAGTGAAAAGGGAAGCATGGTGGCATAAAGACAAAAGAATATGTTTCTTCACCCTCAGATAGCATCTGTTTTAATTTTTATTATTTGAAAAGTTCAATGGTGATTAGAAATAATGTTTAATTTTTTGATAATACTGTGTGCATAAAAGATGAATGTTTTATTAAGTTTGGAGGGATTCCTAAACATAAACGCGTTTCGTTTTTACACCTTTCAATTGCAATACATTGGCAAAAGAAGCTGGAAAAAGGAATTTTTCATTATATGAGCTTTTAAGAAAAACAGTGATCATTAAATTTACTATTGGATTAATTGGATCAAATGTATTTTTACTGACAATTTTGGTCTGTATAGTACTTTAATGAGTTTTTGTTTACTGAATGACTGCATTTTTAATTTGGAATTTTTTCCCCATTGATTTCAATTTTTTTTAATCCCTGACAAATAACCCCACATTATTTAGATGAAGAAACACAAAATGTTTAGAATGGCAGGGTCGCCATCTAAAGGCAAAAACCTGCACATGCAGATTATTTTCTTCACATGGAACTCTGTTATGCAATCAGATAAGTTTCTATCATGTCTTATTACATAAGATGGCATGCATCATGTTCTCTATCATTTATTTTAACTAATAATAGGTTATTGCACTATGCTGCAACAAATAAAACAGACAGCAATGAGGAATATTGGACATAAAGGAATGTAACTTGTCCTACAAGCATGACTGATCGAAACTAATGCATTGGAAATTATTTCTAAATGTACATCTAAAATTAATGAGACCAGACCTAAAGCAAGCAAGGATGGAATCGGGAAACCTGAGAAAACTCACTTCTGCTTCTAAATGTACTGAGTGGGAAAGAAGGTAGAAATTGTTGCTTATGGCTAACAAAAAGACAAAATATATAAATTTAGAAGAAAGAGAGGTGCTGTTCAGTTACCTGGGGTTTCATACTGCGTTTTTTAAAATAAAAGATATTATCTTAATGATTGAATAATGCTGGCACTGTTTAATTTAGCATTCCTGTGGTTTGTTTCACTTAGTTGCTAGTATATTATACATATGTAACAGTTAATGCCACCATTTAAAACTGTAATATATAAACGTTAAGCCCATTGCTTGGTAATTTTTTTTTAAAAACCTAACAGGGAAGAAGAATCAATGTATAACTACCAGATGATTTGTAGGTGTTTATAGCTTTCTTACTTTAATTCTGTTGCTTTTAAGAGTGTTTTTCTTTTTCAACATAACATTGTGTAAAATCACAATGCAATCCAATCAAATAATGCATACATAGTCATTAATACTTTTAATTATTAATATACCAATGAGAGGAATTATTATATGCCAGGAAGCTAAACAAAGAATTGATGATTGACATTTATTAATTATTTATTACAATGAGAACATGTGTTAATGTTTTACCAAGGCCAGATGTCTGAAGGATCCACATCTCTACACAGCAGATTTTCCTAAAATCACCTAGAAGTAATGACAAATACAGAGTGCATTTCAACAACAGGAAAATTTGTATATTTTCCATTATAATATCTGACTTAATTTTGTTTGAAAGATTGTTTAAAATTAGATCAAAATCAACGATCACAAAATAAACTATATCCTCCAATAGGCCAATATTAAATTGTGTAATTGGGAAAAAATATATATTTTGTATGTACACTTATTGCCAGGTTGTGTGCAGGTTTTTAGAGGATCCAAATGCAGAGACGGAGGCTGAGTTAGTTTCGTGCAGATTTAATAACTAGTGGTGGCAACAGAAGCATAAATCCAGAAATAACTCATTAGGCATCACATGAACCAGAGCTCATCCTTTTTAAATGCAGCAAAGGATGGATGGATGGATTAGAAAAGTGCTAATGTCCAAAACATTGAACATCTGAACAATTATGGCGACACTTCTATCATTTAAATGCATATTTTACTGGCATGCACTGTACTGTAGAAATGCAAACATTTCAATAAGTTGGTCTATTTTACAGCAGCTTATGTGCAATGTTATGGTGAAACATCTGACGGTAAGGTGAGAGGTTCGTCAACATGGCACATCCTGGAACATACCAAAGCTGGAGGGGTGTTTGGTTTCTGATAACCATTTTGATTCCCTTTTCATAGGAGCTTTAATTCAAATTGGTTCCGTTTTACCACGACTTATGTACTTTAACTCTTAACGTGACATATAGCTGTATTCAAAACTAAAATAGTTAGTGTATCGGTAATAAAATCTTTAAGCCCCCCCTACCGTCGGTGTGATAGAGTAAGACGTGCGGGCCGCGGTTGGTTCAGGAACAGCTGAGCAGTCGGAGAATCGCCGCCCAGCTATGACTACCAAACACCTCTATCTACGCGGATGTTGAACCCAACAGATAGCAGTCCCGTCTGTGCCCCATCAGCTCGGAGGATGGTCCTGTTAAAACCGACATTTCCGCTGTCGTGAAGCCTCCTGCGGTTGTTTTCTGTTGTCGGTGAGTCATGATGCACCTGATAGCTGCTGCGTGTGCTGACTGTTAGCAGAAGGAGTGAATGCTACAGCCTGAAAGCTGCCATTTCTGTACGAAAACAGAAGAATTGTTATTTTATTTACTCGTTTTGGCTTAACCACATGAATCAATAGCATAATCAAGCCACATACACTCTACTTATATCTTCCTAGTGGTTGGTGTGTGTTTACGTAGTTACATAATAGCATCCTTCATTGATGGATGGTCAGCATTACTGTAGTGGTGGTGTCAGTCAGGTGACACAGCTGCTATAGGGGGTCCACCCTCAAAGCACACAATCTGCTGCTACAGAAACTTAAACCAGTTCACTTTTCACATGCTTTGCTACAGTCATATGTAGCCAACCCTCTGTTAATTTTTCCTGTCAATTTTTACAACAGACCCTGCTGCCTTGTTAGGTATGTTTCTATTAGCTTTGTATATATCCCAGTTCTAGTATTATAACAGGTTATTTTGTGTTTAGCTCCATCCATCTGAGCATGATGCCACCACTGCTGTGTTTTCCTATGTGGATGCTGCAATAGGCAATGGATAGATTTCTGTAAATTGTTTCACATTTTGATATCTCCTATTTTAGATCTGACCAGTCCACTTGCTTTTGCAGGTTTGTTTACATAATTTTTGGCCACAAAAAATAGGATTAATTGAATTCTGACTCTGTCAGCTAAACAAGGTGGGATGCATGATACCACCTGTGCTGAGCATCACTGGAGGTCTTCTAAACAGAGGTGCTGCCAGAAAATGTTTATAAGGATGGCCAGGCAATAACCAATGTACACTGAGGGGTGGCTGAAAGCGGATAGGCACCAAAACCTTAGGGTCAATCTACACCAGGGGTGCTCAAGTCCAGACCTCAACAGCTACTAACCTGCAACTTTTTACTGCACCCAATTTTTAACATACCAAAAATGAGTGGCTCGTTACCTTGCCTCTGCTGGGCTAAATGAGGGGATTGAGCCTTTCGATTCAGGCGTGTTAGAGAAGAGATGGATCTAAAAGTTAGATGATGACTCTTGAGGACTAGACTTGAGCAACCCTGAACTACACTATTGCAACAGCAAAATTAATCTGTAAAGGAAAATGTTGAAAACCCTGGATCCTTGTTCCTCAAATTCTCTTCATTTATTTTATTTAACCGGATGAAGACCTCACTGAGATTGAGATCCTGGACAGAAGACAGCAGCACTCTCATGTAATACATTGTGCAGATCCGTCATATGGATCCTAGCAAAAAAAAAATTTGGATTATATATTTAGGGCTACAACTAATGATCATTTTGCTAATCGGTTAATCTGTCCGTTAGTTTATCAATTAATAATCGGAAAGAAAAAGGTTCCTTTAAGAAGATTTTTTTATGAAATGAAACCAGGTGAAGCTAAGACTTTTCCACTTGAGGAATTATGGATAGAGCAAATTGACAGTCTTTTTTTATTTTTTATGTTTATTTTTTTATCTTAATGCAAAATGTGTTTTTTATTTTTTACATTTTGGTATAATTACTGCTCTAAGTGGGTTGCTATGTCAGCTAAAGGCATCTTTTAGAGTCTCTAAACTCCAGTTAAGGATTATTTGATTAGTAAATTAGTTATGTATTATTTTAGTTATTGTCGATTAATACTATTAACTGTTTCAGCTCTACATATATTAATATAAGTTAAAATGCTCTGCACAGAAGTTGCTTTCAATTCATGACAAATGCAGATCTGCTGATACATCCAGGGAGGGAAGTGAGAATGCACATCTTGTTCTGCTTGGCTGCTCAGCATTTGCTTATCAAGCTTTCACCTGCTAATAAGCAGGTTCTATAGGAGTCCAGCTGGTTTTCTATGTACCTGAAGAGGAGCATCTGTGAGCCTGGCTTTTTCACCAGGCTCACAGATCGTGAAAAATAGTAAAAAAATAAAAATAAATATATAAATATATATATATATATATATATATATATATATATATATATATATATATATATATAAACAGTAATATACTGTAGATTTACAGTTCTAACATTTTATTATTTTTTTTAAGTTTGAAGCAAGGGATTATTCTCTCTGCTTTTACGCCAAGCGCCGTTGTGTCAGAAACTGCTGAGATAACATGGGAACATGAAGTGCCTGAGGAGGAGATTGTGAATATGTGCCAGTATGAAGATGTGCTTATTTATTATAAGTAATAACAGAAGAAGAAACCTTCAAATTTAATCAAAATAACTTAATGCTCCTTTGTGTGTTTGGCAACTGAAGACAGTTATGCTGATGATGTGTTACAAAGTCTTTTGTCGACATCAGGCAAAGTTTCTCAACATACAGAGTACAGATCAATAAATTAGATAAGGATTCCCCCTCAGAGTTTAAGTGTCATCTTATGACACTTACCATTTTATCACAAGAAGTCATCAGGCTGAGTATATTTGCAATCTTCACTGTGTTTTTTTTCCACTTTTCTGTTGGGAAGGTTTATTTAGATAATGAAGGTAAAATAGGCCACATCCAAGCATACCTGCTTCATTCCTTACCTGTCCCCCAGCTATCTTTTTATTTACTCAATCGTGGTTTGTCCATTTGTTCTCTTAAGTAGTTAAGATATAAATATGTATAAAATAGGTATAAATGTGGACACAATTAATCATGAAAATGTTCACACTACTGTTTAATTCAATGGGATGTCCATCCATTTTCTGTCAACCTTCCTCCCTGCTGGGGTTCATTGCGATGTATATTATTTAATTTTATTGTTGTTCTGATTTGCAGCAATTAAATCTTAATAGATACGCAATATCTGGTATGACATTCTTACAGTATTATAATATTGAGTAAAAATACCACAGCATCTGGACAATTCCGTAATATTTTTAATCAATAGACCAAAGAAAAATGGATAAAAACAGGTAAATTTAACTTTACTTAGACTTTTAACTAGGGCTGAAACAATTAATCGGATTAATCGTGATTAATCGATAATTTAAAATAGTCGTCAACTAATTTAGTAATCGATTAATCCTTAACTGGAGTTCAGAGACTCTAAAACATTCCTTTATCTTATAGAGCAACACAGAGCAGTAATTATACAGAAATTGTAACAAAAATTTACCTACATTTTGCATTTAAAATTAAAAAAAGTTCTCAGTCAATATGCTCTATCCAGAACTGCTTACGCGGAAAAGTTCGAGTTTCGTCTGTTTTAATTTCATAAAAAGTCTTCTTTAAGAAATCTTTGACTATCTGGTTATTAAGCAATTAATCGCAAAAAATAATTGAAAGATGAATCGATTTGCAAAATGTGCAGCCCTAATTTTAACGATAGTCCAATGAGCAGTATTAGATGGCTAAATAGCCGGGCTATCTGATGCGGAAGCTAGCCTGCAGTCACCTACCTTACAGTTTCCAAACTGTTAGTTTGAAACAGGTTCTATTTCCTCAATACAGTTTTTTTTCTTTATTGTTGGGAGGGAAAAGTTATTTTATTTGTTGTTTTTTCCAGCTAACCTAATAGTAGCGCAAAGCAGCTTGTCGGCGTTGAACGAATGCAGCTGAAAACATTTCTAGCCACTCTTCTGTCTTGTTTACATGCCGTTGAACAGTTGGAGTAGGGTTGAAAAATGCTGTTCAGTTTTGAAACTTCTTGTTTTACAATTTGGTTTACCCTCATATCAATTACTATTTATATGCCTAAAGATAACTAGTGCACGGATTGCAGGTTTCTGGCCAATCACAGACTCCCAATATTTAAAAAGCCAGACATTCCAATTTTGAATGATACAGATTTTTTTTATTGACACTGTCAGTTGTTAGAAGATCACAAGAAACCTTCAATATTTCTTATCTTAGTGAAAGACATTAATCATTACCCATGAAACAATAAAAGCTTCTAAAATAACTGCTTTCAAATATAAATCCAAGTTTAGAGCATTGGCAATGGAGGATTTTCAGACCTTCTTAGAGGTAGATAAGATCAGTGGAAAAGATTGTTTTCACATCTAAGTGTTGGCCGATCACTGATCTCCAAAACTAAAGGATATTGAGGCTGATCAGTCGGTTCACCCCTAAAAACAGCCTAAAACTCATGAAGAGGCTATGAGTGATATCCTGTTAATAATCTTCTCTATTTGTTTACCATGACTTCATTTCCTTATGGTTAAATATGAGCTGATGATAAAAGTTGAACATTGTTTAAGGCGGCAGGAAACGTCCTAATGTCCAGGCAGCTCAAAGATGTGTAAGGAAATCAGAAATTGCAGATATAGGAAAACTGAGCAGCAGTCAGGGAAATTCTTATTCAGTAAGTGTTGTGTTTTCACCTGTAGGGTAGTGGGATTATTTAGGTCTTTTTCATTTATTATGAATTTTTCACTCAGCACTTTATTACCCTGCTTTATCTTAAGCATATGCTGCTCATCTAATAAAGTGTAAAGCCCTCAGACTCCAGATGTCTGCTTCCCTTTAATCCTACCTCCTTGATCCCCACCCCTAATAAAGTTGACCCCTTTAATGCGGATGTAGGAGCTGGTATGATCTGATCAGCCCACAGTAGCTGGAGATATCGGCTCATCATCAGAGTTTCTTGTCATGTTCAGTACTTTTAGTTGTGCAGCATCTGAGATTATATCACTATATTATATATAGTTTTTCTATTCACTATAGAAACTTTTTTTTAATCTACTCTCATTGTAAGTGGTTCCCTGCAGCTTGTTTTTCTCTGTGCGAGCAGGAGATATTAGGATTCCTTCGCCTCCAGATTGACTGACAGGTCAGTCAGCCATCCTGCATTCGGTTGTGAATAAGCTCCTTTCTGTCCTCTGTCTTGGAGCTAATTCAATAATTTTATTTTCAATAAACAAGCCTTGCAGGCAGAGAGCTATCCAGCAGATTTCAGACATGTGGGTAATGTTACTGACTTTCTGCCTCTTTTTATTTTGTCTGCCAGATGTTTTCCAAAAACATGGTGTGATCAAACTGGTGCAACATGGATCCCGAGGAGCTGGAACTGCAGAATGACTACCGTTACCGTAACTATGCAGCGGTCATCGAGAAGGCGCTGAGAAACTTTGAGTCGTCCAGTGAATGGGCGGACCTCATCTCCTCTCTGGGAAAGCTCAATAAGGTGCAGCATGAAGCCTCTGGACGCCTTATCAGCCTTTCAGTTGATTTGTTTTGTTGCATTAACTTGCGATTTACAGCTTCCTCTTTGGTATTTAGATGATTTTCAGTTCTCTGAGGTTAGTGGTGAGGTGGACTTAGTTACACTTCCTCTTTCTGTGCTTTTTAAGTCTTGTCATCATTTATTGTGAGGAATAAAAGTCCCCTTGGGTTAAAAAAATAAAAAATCACCCTGAAAGTGGAGATTGATTGAAGGAGATTGGTTTGATGACACTTAAATCTCTTTTTCATTTTCAGGCCCTTCAAAGTAACCTCCGCTACTCTCTCCTACCCAAGAGGTTGATCATAGGGAAGCGTCTGGCTCAGTGCCTCCACCCGGCTCTGCCCAGCGGAGTGCACCTCAAGGCCCTGGAGACGTACGAGGTCATCTTTAAAATCATTGGTACAAAATGGCTGGCCAAGGATCTGTTTATTTACAGGTAAAGAACCTGGATATTCTTCAATTAGCCCTTCTTATAACTGATCTTACCATTGCTTCATGAATGAATTATTTCTTTTTCCAGCTCCGGATTGTTCCCACTGTTGGGCCATGCAGCCATGGCTGTTAAACCTGTGCTGCTGACCCTGTATGAGCGTTACTATCTCCCACTGCAGAGGGCTCTGCTTCCCAGTCTGCAGGCCTTCATAACTGGACTCTTACCTGGTCTGGAAGAAGGACTGGAGGTCTATGACAGGTATGTAGAATCTTCTTTTTTCTTTTTTATGTTAAGAAACTGTGTAAAGTCAGAACTATTTAAATCTTAAGTTTATGATCATTTGACATAGACTTTTGAAACACAATTTACCCGGGGTGTCTGTCTGTCTGTCTATCTGTCCCTCAGTCTATTCTCCTATTTTGCGTAATCTGAGATCAGGTTGGACATGAAACATTTCAGGGAGGAAAACCAGATAGGCCTCTGCCAAGCAGAGCTCTACAGCTGATTTTGTGTAATTCCAAAAGCAATTCTAGGCTGATCTGGGTCATCCTCAGAGGGTTGTTCTTAGAAACTCCATATTTAGGTGCTGCCTCCCTCTCTTTAAAGCAGACACTCAATGAGAAGGCTCAATGGTTGAATGGTTGCTTTATTTATCACCCAGCCTGCAGCAGCATGGGTGAAATTTAAGTTTAAGTACAGTGGCTGACCACACAGACAGCGGCTGAGAATCAGAAGATAGCAGAGCACACCTTTAGCACACAGCGCTGTATGAGTTGGAGCACTTAGCAAAGCAATAAGGAGTGGCAGCAGGTGGAGTGGGTGTTTCTTAGGACTTGAAAATGCTTCCTGGTTTGTAATTTTGTTCAAAATTCAAATCTGTAGTGACACATTTATTTCAATATGCCTAATGCATTTACATTCCACTCTTATAATGAGTCTTTATTAATTTAATTCAATGATAAAAAACATAAAATGGGGCAAAGAAACTATTAAAAATGTAATTAAATACAGTTTTTATCTTTAAAGCATAAGTACATACATACCATATGCTGGTAAAGCCTATGGACCTTAAACAGAGGGTTTGAGGCAGTTTATTGAAAAATCCTCACATCTCAACAAGCTGTGCCCAATCAGACCAGCCCAGCTGTCCTCCTTCAGTTTTACAGCTCTGCTTAAGGCAGTGTTTGTCATCTTTACTCCACCAAGTAGATGTCTGGTGTCGTAGTATTCTTGCAACCAAACAGCAATGTGCTGTTTTACCATATGTATATATTTTTGTGAACTTGTCTTGTAATTTCACTGTTTACAATTGACAATCGCACATAACACAGTCCTGAGTTCCCTTTCAGAGTGACTTATTGTTAACTTGAGATTGTCAGATTATAACAAAAAAATATGCCAATTTTTGGTCACCATTGTGTTATTTATTTCTTTAAGCACAATGAAATGTTAAACAATGCCCAGTTTTTTAATAATTATATGCTTTAGTTCAGGGCTGCACAGTGGGGCAGTGGGTAGCACTGGTGTCTTGTAGCAAGAAGGTTCCAGGTTTGATTCCTGGCCTGGTGTCTTTCTACATGGAGTTTGCATGTTTTCAATGCGCATACGTGGGTTCTCTCCGGGTACTCCGGCTTCCTCCCACAGTCCAAAAACATGACTTTTAGGTTAACTGGCTTCTCTAAATTCTCCTTAGTTGTGTGTGCGTGAATGGGGTGTACTCCTCCTCTCACCCATTCACTGGTGGAGATAGGCACCATCTTGATCCCAAGAGGGATTAGCTGGATGGATGGATGGATGGATGGATGGATGGATGGATGGATGGATGGATGGATGGATGGATGGAAAAGGCACTCTGGAGTGCACATAGTGGCCATATTAATATGCAAGGGCAGTGTGCTCTCTTAAATAAACTGATGAAATTGAAAGTTTCATTATATATATGTATATAGCTACAACACAGTGAAAAAATGAAATTTTAGTAAATATTACTTAGCATAAGTGCATTTTTTTCCTGAATTGAGCAGGTAAGGGAGACACTTTGCAAATGAAAAGAGACTATTTATATTTAAAAGAAGAAGAAACAGCTGCGGTCTCTTACATCAAGTTCTTAATATTTAATAATTTTATTGTAAGTGTAAAAATATTAATTCCATCAGCGGATGGAATGACCTCAAATTGAGGGTAAATACATTTATTGATGTGATGTTGAAATGTTATAAAAAAAGAGTTTGATACCGCATGGTGAGGAGGGATGCTGAGGTCAGGAGCCATGAAAGCCAGGGATGGAGTCTGAAAATAGCAGTTTTTGTCATTTCTAAATAGAAATGATTCCTTTCAGAAAGCAGGGGGAATCAGCCAGTGCTGCACCACACCTCAGGTGTGTTTTTGTGAGCTCCATCATGCTTTGTCCACCTTCACAATAAAGATATACTGATTTGGATATTTTGTATATGCATTTTTTTTTTCAGAAACACAAAAGGAAAACAACCCTTAAGCTTGATTGAACACAATTTGTTGATTCATGAAAACCCCAAAATGATTGCCAACCTTCTTTTCCATGAAGTTAGAGTGAAGGTCTGAGGTCGTACTAATTTGTTGATTTCTATTCTCTGACATTCAGGACCGATGCTCTGCTGGTCAAGCTGTCACTGTTAGTGGGTCAGCAGGTCTTCTTTGGTGCCCTGTGGGGCAGCGTGCTGGTCACCCCAATGGTACGGCTGCCCGCTTCTGTCTTCGTAGTCACACATTTTGACCGTATGGCCCCACTGACTCAGCAGGCCCACATGTTAGGCTACGGCCACCGTGCAGTGGTGAGTTTTTGTGTTTCTCTTCCATCGTGGATGCTCTGAATTGCATCAAAACATAATTAACAAATTGTCTCCTTGCTCTTATTTACTTACTTATTGGCTTATTTTTTCTCTCTTTGTGCTTCCAGATAAAATCAGTCTGTCTTTCTCTGCAAGATTCAAATGTGTTGGTGCAGAGGAACATGCTTGAAGTCCTCCTCTACTTTTTCCCATTTGCTACATGTCTGGTAGGTTAGATTGTTGATTATCCATGTTAAGTCTTTCTCTATGATCTCTCTGCTTTTACACAAGTAAATATTAGTTATTGTAAATCTTAATTTTATTTAAATAGCACATTTAACACTACACAAAGGGGACCAAAGTGCTTCACAGTGAGATTATTGCAGTGAGATTATTGTGACGTAAACAAACAAACGCAATCAGGTCTCCATAAATACCTCCATTACAATACAAAATAGATAAAGGAAAGCTACCAGGGCTGTCAAAAATATTGATAATCTGAAAAGTATAATTACTCAAAATGCTCAGATTCAATACTAATTTAGAAAGCATGCTCTACATTGAGCTTAAAAAGGGTTATTTGAAGTTAATACAAATATTTTTCATGCCTTTAATTTGACATTATTTTATCATCATGGTTGGAAAATGGAATCGAGTATAGAAGACATTTCTGGGTGTTAATATTGATTTTTACATTTTTATATTGTGTCAACCCTAAAAGCTACACACTACTCTAAGGTGTTGGTTTAGCTTCCTTTCATCACAATGGATTCCCTGTTAATAATTACCTACATTATAACCAGAGGGAGTAATCTAATTATTAACAAGTCTACACAGAGAGTTACAAATAATTAGCAAATTAGTTGCATATTTCCTGTAAATGTCTGTCAGATCTAACCTTTATTATCAATGGTGGGTGTGGCTTTATTTTATCTTGCTCTCCTGGTCTATCCTGGACAATGGAATTAAGATCATTAATGATTGTAGATTTGAGGCTTTTTATAGCAAAGAGAGGATAACAATCAAATCAAATCAAATTTATTTGTATAGCCATTTACAATAACCAAATGGTACCCAAAGTGCTTTACAACAAAGCCATAAAAACAATACATAACACATATAAAACATACAAGATACAATTAAAAGTGCTGTAGTGGTGCAGTGCTGAAGGACATTAAAAGCCTTCCAGAGGTGCATAGAAAGGAGCACACAGAACAATGACATCTAACAGACAGTATTATCCTAGTCAGAATTAAAAGCTCCTTTAAAAAAAGTGAGTTTTAAGCAAATTATTTCTTATTTTTTTAATATTCAATTTTGCTATTCCAGCCTAATTTTGATAAGCACCTAATATTGTTTTTAACTTTTTTTTCCTCACCAGAGAGATCACTTTTTTCTCCTTGAATGGCAAATGATTTTTTATTTTATTTTATTTACTGACCTACATCTGTAAGGCCCATGTCACACCTTGCAGATTTGCCCAGCGTATGCCTAAAGTCCCAGAATCTCCTGAAACGCTGGCATACGCTGAACTTCCTATGTATTTTTTCAGTTTTGGGCATATACGTAGCGTATTCATAACGAGTACAGAACTTATGTTCAACAACAGCCTAACTTATGCATAACACACGGCAGGGTAATGCCCAAGAAATGTCACAAGTCAGTGTCCTGTGATGCGCATGGAGGCGCCCGGCCTGCATAAAAAGATGTCTATAATCGCGTAATTATCCTAGCTACTGTTTACTGCCTGCCAAATAATAAAGAAAAAAAAAAGAAAAGAAAAAAGGTTTGCAGTCACAGCAGATTCAGCATCATGTCTGTGAGGAAGTGTGTTGGTTGTGGGCGTGGATGCAGTGAGGATCCACCACACTCACCTTCTCGCTCACCCTGTGATGCAGATGCAGTCTGGAGGAGTACTGACGGTTTCCTCCTGTGATCTCTCTTTTAAAATGCTGATTAAAATTTAAAAAAAATCCTTAAATGAAGGGATCCTCTTCTGTATGTTGTTTAGGACCCAGCAGAGCCCAGCATCGCTCTCAGTGATGAAGACATGAACACTGTGGTGTCTGCAGCCTCCCTCACTCTGCTCAGAAGGGACATGTCCCTCAACAGACGCCTCTACGCCTGGCTCTTAGGTCCTTATAATTAGGACACTAATTAATACTCAAACACAAGCTTTTATCTAGGAGGAAAACCTTTTGTTTCCTTTTGCTGAAATTTCTCTTTCTGGGGTTCTGTCTTTCAGGCACAGACATTAAAGGAGGGATGGTGGCACCTCATCCCACTCTCTCCACCACCATGGAGGAGCACACCACATTCTACTTCAACACTTTTTCCAAAGATTATCTCGTGAAGGTAGCAATTTATTTACTTCTTTTTCTTTCTTTAGAAAGGTAAAAATAGAACTCAAATTGTACTTTGTTCTGTCATTTATAAGTCGTATAAACTAAATGTATGGCTGGATTTGCTAAGAATGAACAAGCAAAAAACATTGGAACAAGCTCTGCTCTAAATAGACTAAAACACATTTTCTAAACAGTTTTGATATGTTAAAATAGGTCAGACCTTTAAAAGAATATTCCATCAAAATAAATATTTAACTCTCTCATGCATGAATTATGATTTTTATAGATCCTTAGGAATGTATAACAAAAAATATGATGTATATAAAATATACATCTTTGTTCTATAAAGAAATATTTATCTGTCCACTCAAGTTAACTTTATGCATTTTATACTGTAAAAAAAATCAATATACTAACAAAGTAGTTGCGGTTTCACAGCTGTATTAAGGTATTCTGTTAGAATGCTGGTTCCTCTACTCCTCTATAAAAAAACAAAATAGCCGAGGTGTTTGGTCTTTTTCCCTGTATGTCAGCCATATTGGTTTCACTGACATACATGAATTTTTTGGGACGTTTTTCTGCAGGCTCTGATTAACATCCTCAGACAGAAGGAAGTGGACAGTGACCCAGAAAGCGTCATCTCCTACCTCAGACCCTTTCGCATCATCATCTTTCTATTGGATAAACCTGAGATAGGTGGGGGAAGCTGGACAGACGGAGCCTTTAGATGCTGAATTGTTTATAGACTGTTTAGTAATATGTTTTATTTTACCTGTTCAGGTCCTGCTGTGTTGGGCTGTGTAATGCTGGAGGTGGTCAGAGCTTTCCACAGATACTGTCTGGAGATGCTTGGAGAGGAAAACGGGACAAAGTCTGGACATTCAGCAAACCAGCTCGCTTGGTAAGACAAACAATCTCTGAAATTAAAAGATTTATTTTTGCACAAACTGATAGGACTGCTATTTGTTGTTGAATCTGGAAAAAAAAAAACAGGTTTTCTTTGTCTTCGTTTTAACAGTAAAGTAAAAGAGAACAAGAATGCATCAGAGATCATAAAAACGGTGAACATGCTTGTGAGCTCCTTGGACAGTGAATACCTCTGGGAATACATGACTCGATGCTTTTGCACGTCTCTCAGGTTTGTCAATCTCGCCAAATCTTTCTTTCGATAGTAATTCGTTACCATAGAAACAGATGGATACCCACACACACACAGGGAAACAAACTGTGAAGTTTTCTATTGTGATAGAAACTGATAGAAATAAATCATTCAAATGTAAAAGAGCACAAACGTATAGTTTTTGGATAATATTTTAGGCTCTGTATTCAAGTAAATTGAAATGCGCTGACATCATGTTTCTAAAATACCAGACAGCTATTTTACCCATTATTATTTTTAAATAAACAAGCTGTGAGCTGTTTATATTGGTATAATATAGTTATTGTTGAATTGTTATATAGTGATAAGAATTTAGTTTAATTCACCAACTCACAAAATGTATCATCTTAAGCTAATTTTAAAAAAACTCTTCAAACCAATTATAGAGACAAGTTTGCAGTCAATTACAGCTAAACAATTTTAAGATAACACTTCCCACAGAGTCAGTTGCATCTGTATGGACAGTCTACACCAAAAAGTAAGAAAAACAAAATAAAAATGTTGAAAGAAAATACTAATATTCAAGTTGATATGCAAATAGATCCATCATATCAAACTATTTAAAGAGATTTCATATGTGCTGAATTACATTTGATCGTGTTTGAGTTTTCTTCTTTTGAATAGCAAAGGTCATATTTTGTTTTTTTGTTTTTTACTGATAGGCCATGCCTGCTTTATTGATTTAATCCAATTCAAAAATTCAAAAAATAGTTAATTGATCCAACAGCTAATTAAATGATATTGTAGCTCATATAATGCAGCATTATGCATATTATGCAGGATTGATCCCCTGTTGCTGTCAGTCTTACAACAGCTCTTAAGAAGCCTGTGACTGAAGATGCTCTGTTGTTGCACCACAGTCTGAAGAAGAGGAAGCTCTAAAGCAGGGGTGTCAAACTGGTTCCAGAAAGGGCCGTGTGGCTGCAGGTTTTCTTTCCAACCAAGCAGTAGCACACCAGACTCCAGTCATCACATTAAGTGAGTTCAATCTGAACACAATGACTTGATGAGATGAATTGAGTCTGGTGTGCTATTGCTTGGTTGGAAAGAAGACCTGCAGCCACACGGCCCTTTCTGGAAGTTCAGTTTGACACCCCTGCTCTAAAGACAGAAGCTTTACCATCAGAAACCGATTTTGAATTGTTCAACTGAATCTGTATTCAGGCAAATTAGAAATAAAATGCAGTATTGTGACTGAATTAATTGCCCTAAATTGAAACTGAATTAATTTACTTTCAAAATTTTTTTGCTGTGTTGAAAATCTCGTTACCCAATTTTTACTTTTAGTTTTGTAATTTAATTTAATTTTTTAAAATGTGCTTTCTTTTCGCCAGGCAAGCAGATGTTTTAGTTGCAGAGAAATAAAACACAGATTCACAGTTTGAAATTTCAGAGCAGTTTAAATTTACTTTATTGGAATTTATACATGAGCGCCATGTCAAACTATTTTATAAGAAACGATTTATAACAAAACCTCATCTAACTATAGGTTGACTGTAGCTAAAAATACAAAATTAGCATAGCATGCTGTCGATCCTGTGTTTTCTCCACCGGTGTGTTTGACAGGGTGAATGATATGGTTATAAACTTTATCACGCTCATGTCTGCTCCTCTGCTTCTTCTCAAAATGTGGTAAATATGAATTTACCCTGAGGTGATCGTAAGCATCTCCTCTCCAAACCGCTTAATTTCCATGGCAACGTTGACAAATTACAAGTTTCAGCAATTTGCCAATGTGTCTTGCATTAGATTTTTTATTTTATGAATATCTGACTTCTTTTGGTGAGAACATAGATCACTTAGGATAAACTCCTAAACTTGTGTATTTCATCATTGTTTCATGTTTTTTTTTCATGACCCATTTTTTTAATCAGGCTTTACAAATCTCCATCTTTTTCCTGAAAGCTTAAACTCGCCAAAATATTTAGAATCGTCAATAATCTTAATTTTCAGTTATATTTACTGTCATTGTCCAAATGTCTTTCTTTTGAACATGATTCATACTCATT
Source organism: Cyprinodon diabolis (assembly GCA_030533445.1). NCBI lineage: Eukaryota > Metazoa > Chordata > Actinopteri > Cyprinodontiformes > Cyprinodontidae > Cyprinodon > Cyprinodon diabolis. The sequence goes on from CM060068.1 coordinate 25,717,444, forward strand.
ACTAAATACTCAACAGTTTTTTCATCCCAAATGCAAAATATAGATTTTTTTTTTTTGATTTTGGTATGATTACTGCTTGTTCTGGCAGCTAAATTCTTGTTTAAGAGTCTCTATACTCCAGTTAACGATTAATCGAATACTAAATTAGTTGAGAATTACTATGCTATTACAATAATCGATTATCACGATTAATCCGATTAATTGTTTTAGTCCTAATTTATACAACAGCTGGCCTTTTCAGAGGCAAAGTGGCTCTATTGAAAAATGAGTTTGACACCCTTTGAGTGTTAAAAGAGCATTTATATTAGCATGTGGTTTCTGCTTTAAAAGAAAAGGACAGAACATAGATGTGACATTTATCAAAGTCGTATTTATGTTTTTATTTCAGTGACAAAGGTGATCCAACAATGCCAGTGGAGCAGAAGTACTGTCAGCCTGCTCCCTCCGTCACAGAAATGTCAAACCTCATCATGTTCCTGCTGGATGTTCTCCCTCTGGTAATTAACAAAAAGACTCTTTGAAAATCAAAGACAGAATTCATGCCAAACTAAAAGCATTCGTCAAATACATTTGCATCCTCCTAGTTCCTATTTAAAGCAAAAAATAGTTAATCCCTCCATAGAAATATCTCAAAGAGTCGAATGTCTGTGTTTTTCCACAGGAACTCTACGCCGACATTCAGTCCATTTTCCTCCCCGACATGCTTTGCACCATGCTGCAAAGCCTACACCGCCACATGGACTCCATTTCCCCTGATGACATCACACAGGGGCTGCGAGCGTGCTTCAAAGTCCTGAGTAAGATCCAGATGCCTGTGGCTTACATGGATGGTGATGCAGGAAGCCACACAGACAAGGTGGAGTCACTGCCACCAGACGAGGAAATTCCAAAGGTGAGGAGGGGATTTAGTCGGTGCCAGTGTAGAGTGCTTTAAATGCTTATAAAGTGCTCCTTACTTAGGATCTACGCAGCGAGGGGGAGAAAAATGGAAGCGTTAATGGACATCAGGAAGGGGAGGAGCTGAGCCAAGATGGAGGAGGTGAAGCGGAGCCTGCAAACGGTGTTTACTCAGCACTGAGGTCTGAAGACAGTGGATTGGGCATCAGCGCTTCACCTTCAGAGCAGCAACTGCAGCTAGGCGGAACCACGGAGCACAACGGAACAAGCAAAACCAGCGATGGAGTTTGGAGAAGGGGAGGGAGAGTAGAAGCCATGACCCAGTGTCTGCAGGATATCCTGGCTTTCATAACTACAAGGTAAACTTCAGGGCAGGATGAAAGTTGTCAGCTTCAACTGGCCTTTTTAAACTTTTGTGCTACTTGACTTGAATTTCAGGTACTTGATGGTACAGGTGGAGGATGTTAGAGGTCCGGATCCAGAGCCTCAGCTCGACCAAGTCGTCAACTCCGTAGATCATAAATCTTTGTTAGGAGGACGAGAGATTAAACACAAACTGACTGAGCTGTTTACTCCGAATAAACTCAAAGCCCGCATCTCTTCAGAGCTCCTGCTCCCAGTTTCCCCCACTGAAAAGAAAAAGGAGCCTTGCTCTGCAGAGTGTAAGGACTGGGCCGCTGGTTACATGCCCAGAGGAAGAGCTGAGATCTCTGAGGCCTGCAGACAAACCTTCGTCGCCACCTGCAACCTGCTGCTGGAGAGCACCACCTTCCCTGTCTACCTGACCGAAAAAGAGATGCTCGTGCTTCACACGGACATGTTCGGACACTCAGGTCAGCACGGGGATATGGGCACTTCCAAATCCAATTTTTTTTTTTTTCCCTTTTAGCTTCCTAATTAAAAAAGACAAACAATAGAAATTACATTTAAAACTATCTTTTATTTGTAACATCCCATCTGAGAGAATCTGAAATAAGGTGCAGCTAAATCTAACCCGTGAAGCGTGCTTTTAAAACAATGCAACTGTTGTCCCTGCGAACTGTGGAAGCCCAAGAAATGCATTTGTGACAAAAAAAGTCAAATTTTCTACCTTTTCTTTTAGCTGTTTGTCTCACTTAGTCTTTTACAAGTTGGTCAAAACTTTATATTTTGCACTGATCTGAAGCTGCAGGACATAAGATGAACTATGTGATAGAGACTGAGACTGGTTCCTATTGCCAAAATGATTGATATATACAGTATTTACACTTTCCCAAACTTTTAGCAGCTCTGTGACCTTCAACATTTGCAGCTTTCACAGCTAATCTCTATATATACTGACAGAGAGCACACAGTGACATTTTTTAATAGGCTGAATCTTGATGTGGTTTGTTGCACTTATTTTATTAAAGGCATAGCGAAAAATCACACTTCTCACATTAGAAAATTACTTAGGAAGCTCTGTATCCATTAGTTACACCCCATAGTTCTGCACTTCTTGTTGTTGGTCTGCCATATAATATTCCAAACAAAAACACGCTAAAGGTTGTTTGTGCATATTAATGAAATGTGCAAAGCATTAAAAACTGCAAGTAAGAACACTTTTGTACATTGTTGTTAATCAACAATACCTAGAAATGTTTTTATCCACAAATAAATGTTCTGTTTTTATTTTTTCCCCTTTATTATAGGCAGTGACATGGACAGCTTACCAGTGTGGCTGAGGTCCCTGATGATTCTGTGCTGCATGTCCAGGGACCACAACATCCAGCACACAGCATTGGCGTCCCTGCTGGAGCTCATCAACCACTCCCAGTCCTTAGCGCTGGTCATTGAGGACAAGCACAGGCGCTACCAAAGCTCTGATACCAACCCCCTGAGTGGGCGGCTGCAGATGGTCAGCGTGCCGCCCATCTATCCCGTCCAGCTACGAGCCTTAGAGGAAAGCACAGACTTCTTCCAGGTAGGATCATCAGGAAGGGAGCTATGGGAGTGACTAAAACTGTTTGCTGAACCCCATGTTTAAAACTTGTGTTTGGCTTTGTTAGAGGTTGTCCCGGGTTCTGTGGAGTCAACTGGACACAGAGCAGAGAGAGCAGCATGTTTCCTGTGTGGATCTGTTTTACCGGCTGCATTGTTTGGCTCCCTCAGCGTCCGTCTGTGAGGACATCATCTGCCAGGCGCTGTTGCATAAAGACAAGGTTCACTCTGAATATAATTTATGGTTAGATGGGAGGATGAAGCTAACAGGAAACAGTGTGAAAATATGATCAGGAAAACCAAAGGTCTGCTTGCTTTTTGATTCCCAGGCAGTTCGGCTGGAAGCTCTGCACCGCTTCACTGTGCTGTGGCACCTGACCAGGGAGATTCAGGGCAACAGGACCATGTCTCTAAGTCGATCCTTTGACCGGTCAGTTTTTCCTGGAGCAATTTTTGCTGATTTAGAAGTGAATAGAAATTCATTTGTGTACTATAATTTGTCAGAAATTGTTGAATTATTTTTTTCTGGGCTGCTAATGTAAAAATCATTGAGCTTTTTAATGTCTGAAAAGGCTTTTGGTTTCCTTTTTGTCTACGCTGCTGTTTCAGATTTTCTAAGCCGCTTTTAGACATCATAATTGGTAAACTTGTTTTTAAATCAACAAATAAATATGGTCATTGCACTGCCCAGTAGAGGCTGCTTGATCAATGCTTCTCTAGTTACAGCTGTGAAACACAGAGGTTACAGAAGTATGTTTAGCTCTAAGCTGAACTTTGCCCTGAAAAAACCCTTTCACTTTATAGTTTACAATATACCAATCATAGTTTACCTGTAGAATTACCCTGCAAAAATCCAACCTTAATCATTTTTATTGGGATTTTTTGTGATGACCAACACAAAGAAAAGCCTTTTTATTTTAAATGAAATTATGATTAAGTTGGCTTAGGAAAAAAATATAAAATTGTCTTTAACATCCTCCCCTTCTCTTGTTGATTACTACAATTAGTTGATTTTTTTTTTTAGAAGTATATGTATCAGATCACTGGAAAAAATCGAAATCTAGATCAGTCATTTTTTTTTAGAATAAGTGCATTTCTTCTTGAGGAGGTAAAGGAGACACTTGGAACAATTTACATTAAAAATAAGGAAACACAACTGCATACTCATTACATTGGAAAAATCCTCTCATTTACCTACTCAAATTAAGGGTAAATAAACTTAATTTAAGAAATGTTTACTTATTTCTAGATCATTTTTCCAGTGATCAATAGGCAGCTTGGAGTTAAATGCTTTGCCCAAGGACACATTGCGAGGCGTTGGGGGAACTTGCAACCTTCAGAAGGCAAGGCGCCTGCTTATCACATCAAGCTTGTAGAGACAAACCCTTTAATTATAGACGGTTCCACCAGGATGTCTGAATTCACACACATAAAAATTTTTTAGATTTTGTTTGTAAATAATTTTAAAACTGTGCTTTTTTCAGCCAGTTGAGAAGATGTAGTTTATTTAGATTGTTTTTCTGTTTTCTTATCTTTGTCTCTGTGGTGTTCCAGGTCTCTGTGTGTGGTGGTGGACAGCCTGACCTCTACAGATGGGTCGATAAGCGCGGCGGCTCAGTGCTGGCTGGTTAGAGCTCTGTCTCTGAATGACGTGATCCGAATCCTGGAGCCCATTCTGTTGCTGCTGCTCCACCCGTCCACCCAGTGCTGCTCCATCCAGAGTGTTAAACAGAATTTCAGCACCGGTAAGCAAACTCATTTATGCTTTGTAACAGTTGCTGGTATTCAGAGTTGTGGGTTTTTAAAACTTGATGTGCTTTTTTGTTTCCAAGGTAACCTGAAGCTTTTAAACAGTAGAAGTTCGGCCAAAACTTCTAGGGCGTCTTCAGACGCAGCGGCAGCCGATGTGACGCCATTAAGCAGCCTGAATGTTGTGGACCGAGAAGCTCTGTGGGCTGAGTTGGAGAATGGACCAGAGCCAGAAAAGCCCACTGAGACTTTAGCGGCCTCGAGGAGCGAGAGTGAGAAGACGGAGGAAGGTGAGGTTAAAGAGGAAGAGGAGGAAGCTGAAAGTGAGCATACTGACTCGGCAGACACAAGTGGGGCTCAAGTTTCCACAGAGAACTCCAGTTCAGGTTCTGCTCCACCTAGCAGCATTGAGGACGGGGGTTTAGTGAACGGCCTGCGCAGGGTAGAGTCTGAGCACACACAGGCGTCTGATTCCCTGTCGAGTGAGGATGAGGAGGATTTAGAGCTGGAGGCCATGGCCAGGTCTCGCCTGTTAAAGCAGGAACGTGAGAAGAGAGAAGCCATCAATTCTCTCTTCCGCCATGTGCTGCTGTACCCCGTGGCAGGCGGATGGCGCCGCCTCCTCCACGGACTGGCGCTGCTAGACAGCCTGCTTAGGAGCAGCCCTGAGTGCCACCTGGTGGACGCCTTGTGCTGTACGTCACTGGACACGAGCTCTGCTGCACATTTAAACCTGGTCTCAAACCTGCTGCAGCGCCACCAGCAGGCTCAGGACGGCAAGTGTTTCTACGGCTGCCTGCTCTCTCCAGCCTCCTCCCCCTCCGTCCCTCCCTCTCTACTCATCGAACTGCTGGTGTCACTCTGCCTGCGGATTCTTCGCTCTCACTACACGTCCTATCTGAGCCTGACTCCTCTGGAACTGCAGGGCAACAGGGAGGTCCAGGTGAAGAGCGTGACGGTGCTGACTCGGATCGTGAACCAGCTCTCCTTCATGGTGCGAGGACAGGAATGCAGCAAAGCCACTCTGGATTCAATCCACAAACTGCTCACATGCTGCAAAGTGCAGCAATACGCCCTGCTTTCCCTGTCTGCGTCCATGTACATCAGCCAGAAGGCAGCAGACAAGGCTTCATCCAAAGGAGCTGAGCTGCTAGATGAGCAAGGAGGCCTGTCAGAGGAAAGTCTTCTCAATCTGGGTGCAGGAGGGGCGCAGGAGCAGTACCCCTTACAAATAGAGTTACTAAAATTGCTCCAGGCTCTCATAGTGCTAGAATACCATGTGTGGCCAGGCGGGGTTGCAGCCGCAGTAGGCGGAGCTTCTGGCCAGCCAGGAGATCTGCGTGATTCTGCAACAGCTTCCACCCCTCTGGCCCGCGAGTGGCAAACCGCCGTCCTCTTCCAGCAGTCCATCAAAGCAGCCCAGTACGTCCAGAGCCACCCCATCACAGCTCAGGGCATGTTTGTCTCTTCAGCAGCTAGAGCCCTGCAGCCTCAGTACGGCTACGCCATGCACCCCCATTGGGTGTCGCTGCTGTGCTCCTCTCTGCCGTACCTGGGACGCTCTTTAGGGATCATTGTGTCCCCGCTCATCAGTCAGATCTGCAAGAACATGGATGAGCTGGTAAAGCTCCACGAGCATGACGGAGGGAGGACCAATCACAGGTAGATAAATTCAATATATCTTGACTTGATCAATGTGTAAACTGTGGAAATGACAAAAGGCTGTGAGGAATCTTTTTCTGCTAAATTTGGAAGGCTGTTGATGATCCAATTGGATCAATGCTAACCGCACGGCTGATTCTATTGGCCTAGAATCTAACCTTCATGGACAGGGATGGAGACATCATGATCATATGGAAACACAATTATAAGACATGCTTGATGACTTCTGATTCATTGTAAAAATCTCATTCAGATTGGTAGATTAGGTAATATTAGGTAATATGAGGGTCAAAAAATGCTCCTTCTCGCTGACTTACTGGTAGAGTTTAATCAGCTTCACCAACACATAAAACCCACTGAGAAATGGTCAGAGATGGTCTGCTGGAAACATTTCATTACAGGACTAGTTGTATTATTGGATTAATCCAATGATAACTGATTTAATTTTTCTACAAAAACATCCATAAACTTTGTTATAGAAACTCTTAAAGGTTAAGTGGAGGATTTTCCCTAATTTTTTAAAAGACCCGCCCTCTCCCATGCACCCATGCACCACCCTGTACCCGCTCCCTAGAGGGAACATCTATTAAATGGGTGCAAGAGCATGCACAAGCTCATTTCTCCTCGTGCACGCTCTGTTTAAAAGTTGCTCTTTGCATCGCTCATACAAGCTTACTTTCCAAAAGAAGATTTGCAAATTTTCCACTTTTACAACCCTCTGGCATTTTCAAAGACCCCTGATGAAAAAGGTGAGCTTGACTGGCTGAAACCATAGCTCACCACACAAATACACCTGAAAGTACACATGCGCAAAAAAAGATAGCTACATGGGGACGAGCACGTAGGATGGCCTTATGTAAACATATCACCAGAATGATTGACAATTAGGAGCATCACTTATTTTGATGATCCACCTGGAAAAAGGACATCCTCCCCACATTTAAGGTTAAAGGATGTGTTTAGTTTGTATATTGAGGATTTCTTTAAAATTGAAAAGGTGTCAAAACTAAGTTTGGGAGGAAAAACAATACAAAACAAGGTCAATAAATCTGAATATATTTTAGGAGACCCTAAAGGTATATTTGAAAATGTATTTAGCTTCCAGGTTCTTTTTCAAAATAAAGAATAGTCTTTTCATGAACAAATCTGAGGTTTTTTTTTTTTTTTTTTTTTTTAAACCAAAGCTCGCATTGAAGCAGCTGTTGAACTTATTAAGAATCTACTTAAATTTGCTCTGACTAATGCTTTTATTTTGGTGTGTCAGCATTACCAGCAGGAGGGAGAACATCGCCCCCGACTACCCTTTGACTCTGCTGGAAGGCCTGACCACCATCACACATTACTGTCTCCTCGACAACAAAAAGGTAAGGCTTTATTACGCTCTCATACAGCTAAGACGTGCTAATCTGATCTACTATCCTTTAATGTCAGTTATCTTTTCTTTAACTGTATTTCCTCTCTGTCAGTCTCTGGTTGCATGTGATCCCGTGGACGTCCGTAACGCATGCAATGCTGTGCTGGAGGCGCTGCCGCACATGCTCAGCTGCATGGCGCTGCTGTGGGGCGTGGTCTATAGGGAGGAGATACAGAAGCGTGCATCTGACTCCGGCCACAGCAGCAAACATGCTTCTACTTCTGTGTACTTCAAAAGCTCCAAGGTGTGTAGGTGCATGTTGTTGGACCGTGTTTTAAGACTAATTTGTTTTGTTGCACCTACTGTTAAGGAGAATTCAATAAATGTGTGTTATTAGGTTTTGAGGCAGCGGATTCTGCAGTTTCTGCTCCCTTTAACGGGACATTATGGGGTTCAGCTGATGGCTTCGGTGGGAGTAGTTTGGAGTAACAGAAAAGGCAAAAGGAGACACAAAAACCAAGTAAGAACCACACCCTGTTGGAAAGTAAAATTATATATCTTGAGCTGAATTTTTTTTTTTTTTCTGGGGCTCTTGTCTTTATCGTTGTTTTTTGTTTTTATTTAGGTTTTACCTGTGCCCAGTGAGGCTCGTCTGATCATTGTGGAGCTCATAAAATCACTGCACACCCTGAACACAGAAACTGTCCTCCACCTGGTCAAAGAGGTTGTGAAAAGACCACATCAGATCAAAGGAGACCAGGTACGTAAAAAGAATCTGATAAAGATATGAAAGGCTTTTACTGCGAATTATTTTGAACTCAGATGTTCTACTTTTCCTTCCATCAGAAAGCAACGCTGGTTGATATTCCCATGTTACAGTTCAGCTATGCTTACATCCAAAGGTGAGGATGCATGTCGGTTTCAATAATATCTGTTGTTATTCTCTTTTTGTTCATTTTTAACCGAACTGTGCTTCTGTTTGTAGCATTCCAGCTCAGGCTCTACAGGAAAACGTTGGTCCTCTCCTCAGCCTGTTGAGGGAGTCTGTTCAGCTCAACCTGGCTCCACCTGGACATTTCCTGCTGCTGGGGTCAGTTCTCATCTATGATCGCAACATTTCTTCATTTCATCGATTCCTTGGAAGGTTTAAAGTAATTCATGTATGATCCTCAGTCTCAGTTTTTATCTTGCAGGATGCTAAATGACTTTGTCAACCGTCTCCCTAACATGGATAGTAAGAAAGACTCTAAAGATCTGCAGGTAAGATGCCAGCAGTGTCACCTCCTCACACATCTACAGGCAATTAGTGTCCTGTTTACAGCGTAGGCAGGTGAAGGTAAGATGCTTTGTTGATTGAACCTTTGAGCAGGAGGTGACTCAGCGGATCCTGGAGGCAGTAGGTGGGATCGCAGGTTCCTCTTTAGAGCAGACCAGCTGGCTCAGCCGAAGCCTGGAGGTCAAAGTGCAATCACAGATTTGCCCAGAAGCTGAAGAACCAGATGATGCAGATGTGGACGGGGATCACTGTGGTAATTTCACACTCTCAAAACAATAAATACTTGATAGCAAGGTAGACAAAATATAACACACACACAAATACTCTAGTGGAGGGATTTTCTCTAGCTGATACAGAGTCAGATTTTTGCGTACAGTCTTAAATGCATTTATTCATCTTTAAAGTGGGGTTCAGGAAAAGTCTAGTGGGTTTAATTTAAGGCTAGGCCCCCTTAAATTTAAGCTAACAGATAATCAAAACAATGAGAAAACAAAAGAAGATTTACAGTGGAAAGTTGTGGATTTAAACAATCCCAGAAGGTTAATCGAATTCATTTCTAAACAAAACTTCAGACTTAAAGTCTTGTTTTCAGATAATTAGACACACAATAAAGCAGTTTGTGTGTCTTTCCTTGCTGACTCCATATGGCAAATCCAATATTCCTAATTTATTCGGCTTTTTCGCCTTGAAGCGAGCATGCACATCCAAAATGATATCCCATCTCACCTTTGAGTTCAACCACCGTAGCCAGCCTGCGTTCAATGGCACCCAGCATACGGCTCAGCTCCTGACCCTGCTCGTTCACAGCCTTTGTGAGTGGGTTAACAGCTGCAGCCTGATCAGTGCCCGAATTACAGACGACATCTTCTGTAATGGTAGATACATCAGGTATCCTCCAAATCCAAACAGGAGAAATCTGAGTATCATAAATCTGAAAATGCATACATCTTTGATGTAGGATAGGAAGAGCCCCCTTTTCCCTGTCTTCCAATTAAGAGAAAAAAATCAAATGCTGATATGAGAACTGGGTTTTAGGGACAAATTAAAAGATGAGATGTTTTCTTGTTGGAAAAAACCTGCATCCTGTTTTGGATTATTAGGGGGAAAAAACTGTAATTTCTCAGATTAAGCAAAACTAGTTAGAAGAGTTAGGAAACTGAAGAGAATCAAAAAGAATCAAGGCTCAAACCTTTTTTAAACTGGAAGCTGGTTGGACACCATTGTCACGGTTCACCTTAAAAGCCACTTATGTATCAACATGAGTATATTAGCAAAGAAAAAGGCTTCTGCTCCAACATGGACACCTTCAGGGTTGACCAAAATCAAATACCGCCCACATAACCTTCTTCCAAAAGGATTTTAGCTTCTTTGTTTTTATTCCTAGTATAGATGCAGTTTGAGCTTTCTGTCTACACTGTCAAACTGAAACACTGCCTGTACCATTGGTACAGCACAGCAGTAGTAGCATCATGTTAAGGGTCTGCTTTTCTTCCATGGGTGCATTAGACCCAGTTTGTGGAATAATGAAGATGGAAGAAAATTAATTAAATTCTACCAACAAACCAAATGATAGATGATCAGTTAACCAGACAATATTAAATATATCTTCATATCAACATGTCTTTTTCTTCGTATATTATCTCATTCATATATATATATATATATATATATGAGGACCAGAATGTTCACATTTTGGACAAAGAATATAGGTGGTTTGAGAGGGGCGTGAAGGAAGCCATCTATGTTAAGAAAGAAAAACCATCCTTAAACAGGGGGAGTCGACTGATTTCAGCTTTCAAAAACCTCCAATGCAGCAATTGATTTGATCCCTTTCCGCTATTATCGCAACCCCAACCCCTTTACAGGGTAGCAAAAGACCTCGCCTATTCAGCCAGGCCAACAATTCCCTTTAACGACACCTCTTTAAGAGACATAGACAGGCATGGGGCTTTGCAGGCTAACGAAGAAGCCAAACGACCCCTATTCCAAAGGGGTGGACCTGTTTGTCCGTTTAAATTTGCGTGTTTTCTAAACAAAAACAAGGCCTTGTTGGGATCTGTATATACCCTCAAACTCAACATTATTCCTGAAATTTTGAATAGAAAAAGATCAGATTAATTAGCAGGTCAGTGATAAGTGTGTACAATGTTTCTGACTGAAATTCTCTCATTTCCTTTTCATTTTCCCTAGAGTCAATGACTCAGGCTAACGCCATGGTGTCCTCCTCTGCTCCCTCAGTCTACAGTGTGCAGGCTCTTACTCTGCTTGCTGAGGTGCTGAAGTTTTGATTATCTTTTTAAATGCGCAGTTAATGAGATATTGACTTTGCATTCTATTGGAAGCAGTTAATTGACATTCTTCTCTTTTTTTCTTGTAGATCCTAGCACCTCTTCTGGACATGGTCTACCGCAGCGATGAGAAGGAAAAGGCTGTTCCCCTCATCTCACGTCTCCTGTATTACGTTTTCCCCTACCTCAAGAACCACAGGTGATGTAGAATCATGTTAATGTCTGCAGGTTCAGCGTCATTGGCTTTATGTGATTTTTTTTTCCGTTGGACCTCTTCCCTGTAGTGCCTACAACATGCCCAGCTTTGCAGCAGGAGCTCAGCTGCTGAGTAGCCTGAGTGGGTATGCCTGCACCAAAAGGGCCTGGAAGAAGGAGGTGTTTGAGCTCTTCATGGACCCTTTTTTCTTCACCATGGAGGCCTCTTGTGCACACAGGTTAGTGTGAGTCTATGGTGGAATTATATTTCTGTCACCATTCCTCATAGTCCTTTTAATAAGATGGAATAGAATAGAAATCCCTTTATTGTCCCACAATGGGGAAATTCTAGTGTTTACAGCAGCAAAAGATTATAGAAAAAATGGTCACACAAATATGGACTGTATAAGAATAACCTGAGAGTAAAGAGTTAAAAGACAAACAATAAAATATTGTGAAGTGTTTTAACAATATATATTCTGTGCACCTGGAGAATAAATAATACATCTACAGCTATGGATATTTTTACAGTATATGGGAAAAATTAGCAGCAACACCAAAGATGTGCAAAATGACAGCAGCATGTTATTTAACTAACAACTGTAGAAACTGCAAAATCAGTATGAATGTAAAAACTTATTGAGGTTGTTGAGAACAGTGACTGGGAGGGAGGATCTGTGATAACACTCTCTGGTGCATTTAGGGTGCAGCAGTCTGTCACTGAGGATGTTGGAGATAACACAGTTGTCTCCAGCTTTATGGGACATGGAGTAATTCAGTAATCTTTTCCCACACCTGTTGTTGCACACTGCTACCCAGCTGGCTTTAAAAGGATTTTTTTTTTCTTTAGCCAATGATAACACCTTCATTGGCCTATCAGCTTCCTCCAGCTTCTGCTGACATTTCTAAATACTTTGAACTCTACATAATCAGTTTAATTGACTTTTACCGTTTGTTTCGTCGTAATGGAATAAAGTCTATTAAGCAAAAAAGTTACAAATTTGTATGTTGATTGCCACATGGTAAATACTGTGTCCATTGGGAATCTGGAACCTACTTTTTTTTATACATAAACATAAAATAAATTATTTTTAGTAGTTTTGAGGTTAATTAGAAATGTAAAACTTATTAGTTATGAAGTCACCCTGCCTTAAAGAGAACATACCTGACCTGGATTTGGAAAAAAAACTACAATGATCTTTTTTTTTCATCTCTGTCTTAGAAGAATTGGTACCGTTCTGAAGCTACTTTTGTAAAAAAAATATTTTTTTAATTATTACTCACCATTTGACAAGTATCTGTAAAGTTTACTTTGAAAGGCCAGTCCCTGCAGTCGCTTGATGTAGATCCACTCAGATATTCAAGAACAGCTCTAGTCAGGATCCATAATGTATAAAACAGAGATTCTCATTCTGAAGACTATCTTTCAGCTCTGTTTTGAAGCGTGAATAATGAAACCGTTTTCTGGGGGGGAAATATGTGCAATATGTTGCTTTCGCTATGCAATCACTCAGTGTTCACTTACATAGTACCAGTATACCAAATAAAGTGACAGTAGTAAAGGTGTTAGTATATCGTACAGAAATCCAACAGAAAATAGTGAGACATTGATACCCTACAGCTGAATTTCCCTAAAATGGTTCTATTAATACAAAAAAGATAAATTAACACATTTTCTACCTTAAAAAACATGACTTTTGTTTGCATGATTCTCTTTTTTTCCCAGTTTTGATGCCCTGTTTTTTAATTTTTTTATTTTATTACTTTGTAGTTGGAAATCAATTATTGACCATCTTCTGACTCATGAGAAGACCATGTTTAAAGACCTGATGGGTGAGTAAAGGCTTTTATTCACTGAGAGCCATTCAGGGACACGGGATGTCATTGTTCTCAATATTCACAGCTAAATTAAAACATCTTTTATAAATGATAGAAATAATTAAAGATCATCATTCTCTTTCAATTTTAGCAGCAAGTTTATCCAAATGACAAATGAAAACTTTTTTTTGTTTTTTTTTTTGCTCAACAGGCATGCAGAGCAGCTCCCTGAAGTTGTTCCCTAGTGCCGACCAGAAACCAATGCTGCTGAAACGACAGGCGTTTGCAATGTTTAGTGGCGAACTGGACCAGTATCACCTCTACCTTCCACTTATTCAAGGTAGGCCACTGTTATTAAATCCTAGTGATGGTTTATGAAAGCATACTGAAGCTAGATCCAAATAAAATAAAACTTTTTTGTATGTATTGCTTTCAGAGCGCCTCACTGAGACTTTGAGAATGAACCCGAGCCCTGCTGTGTCAGCCCAGATGTTCTTGATGTTCCGTGTTCTCCTCCTGCGGATCTCATCTCAGCACCAGACGTCACTCTGGCCTATAATGGTCACAGAACTTGTAAGTTACCTTTCTAAAAAAGCCACACACTGTAGGACCTACAGGATCACCTTAGCATGAAAACTTTTTTATCTTTAACCTGTTTTCCAGATACGGATATTTGCTCGTCTTGAGAAATCTTTGAAGCCAGATAAAGACATCTCAAAGTGAGTTTTTTTTTCTTCCTTTTTTTTTTACTGTCTTTATTTCCGATAAATCCTAAAAGCTATATTTTAAAAGCCTTTTGTCTTTCTCTGTATGCCACCAAGGCTGAACAAAGTGATGAGAGGAGCACTTGACAAAAATGGACCAGTAAACTTCTCCCAGGCTGAGCTGGACATGTACCTGTCAGCCTGTAAATTCCTGGACACCTCCTTGGCTTTTCCTCCAGAGAAGATGCCACTCTTTCAGATGTAGGAAACTGTGTGCCATACTTTCCATGTAACATGGGGATATATTGGTTTCAGAAGCATCTGATTGAATATCTTGCAGGTATCGCTGGGCATTTGTCCCTGAGGTGGATGTTACCCGCTACAGTGGTCCAGAAAACGCTCTGATTGAAGGCGAACAGGAATGCACGCCACATGTGGTCAGAGTATTGGAAGGGATACAGCAGCGCTATGGGGTAATTAAATTAAATCCTCCTTTTCTCAGCCAAACTGTTTCTGTGGCTGAAGGGTACAAGACATTAAAATAGAGTGGTTGAAATGTGTGGGGATATTTACAAAGACATTTTTGCCCGGTCAGTTTCGCTATGATATAAATCAAAACATGATGGGGTAGCATGTTAAAGTACAAATCCCCTTGAACTTCTCAACCGTTATATTATGTTCAATCCAGTAGCTTCACTTCATCCTCAGAGTTTTTAACCATAGTATGATATTATTACATTTCTGCTTTTTTAATCCCATTGGTATAGGCTTTGAGCCAGCCCCTAACAACTTAGAGCAAATGAATTAAGTCTGATGGGTTAAGATTCACTAGTTTTTAGTTGACAGAGACGACGTTTTGCTGCATGCTGAGGGAATTGAGCCTAATCGAGCTCTGTAGGGTCAAGGTAGCCATTTGTGCTACAAGCCTGTTAATATTTGCTATTTTTTGTTGTTTAATCTCTTGACATTTGGGGGATGCTTCATGTGTTTTAGTTCTCCGTGGCAATAGTGTAAAGAGAACCCACTTGTTAGGCTGTGAGATGCTTCCTCTCTAGGTTATCAGTTTGTTTGTTTTTTGTACAGCTGCCTGTTGTTGTTGTTCTGTTGTTGGTGCAGCTGTTGTCAAGGGGCAGCCATAAATTGGTGGCAACACCACCAATTTATGGCTGCCCCATTTACACTACCCCTCTGAAACCGATCGGTGTTGAGTTCTGACCGATTTTGGATCAGTTAACTGTGCCAGACACAACCGAACCTGGTACTAGTTCAACAGTAGGGCTTGGCGTGGTTCAGTTTAGGCTCGGTTCTCTGATAACAACGAGCGCATGAGCAGGCCGCTTCAACTCCCCACAGTCAGCCTCCGTAATCATGAAATTTCAGACATTCATAAAAATACTAGCTTCCCCTCCGTGCCACACGATTTCCAGTGATGATCGTGCTTAGCAGTGTGATGAACCTCAACTCCTGTCATTGTTTCCTGCATCTGTAGCCCTGATTAGACTATTGTTTGTCATATCCACTTCCCAAAAGCCGACTGTGTTAAGTAAATTCACCAAAGACTGCCTTCTTCGCCTGACTCGCTGCAAACAACGAAATATCACATTTATAACCAAACTTCCTGAATGTTACCGGCGCCGCCTTGTTGATTTGCTTGATTCCCTCTAGAGAGCAGTAGCACCGTAAATCGTCACTAGGAGGAGAGGAACTGTGCTAGTGGGATACGTAAACAGTCGAAACAAACCTAGCTCAGCACGGTTAACTGATCCAAGCTCAGTCTGAACTCGGCTGATCGGTTTTCAGAGGGTAGTGTAAATGGGGCTTTTGTTATCAAAGAACCGAGCCATGAGTGAACCGTGCCGAGTCCTACTGTTGAACTAGTATTAGATTTAGCTCAGTCCGATTGTGTCTGGCACAGTCCGGTTCAGTTGCGGACCATTTAGAATAAAAAAGTTATCTTGGTTACCACGCTTGGACCGTTCTTGGCATGGTCTCAAAAGGGTAGTGTAAACGGTGTAGTAATCAGGGTCACGTTCCGCTCTAAGTACCCTCTGGTATTAAATGCGTAAATACCAGCCATCTCTGACCTTGGGGGGTGAGTTTAAATAAGATCTTGTTAGACTGGTAGCAGTAATTCTCTTAAAACTATGTTTTTGTGTATTTATGATATCATACAGCTCTTTTATGATGCTTTGTGGTACGTTTAGAAGATAGAGTTGATGTTAAATCAATCAAGTGAGATCAGCTCATGTTTGTTTGGTTCAATTCTCATGTTGGTGGCTTTGTGTAAGCAGCGGATGGCACGTAGCAAACATGTGGATGAGGCAGCACCAGTCAAATTAGACCAGTTTGAAGTTTTAGATCTGCCTTTGAAGAGCTATGTCTGGCATACCCTAAATACACCATCCCCACAGTAAAATGCTTTGGGTATGTTTTATTTTAGGTTCACCTTGAGGCAGATTAACAACCATAAACATGTATCTGGAGTTCAGATTGTGGAGTTTGGAAGCTGAGGCAGAGACTAATTTTCTCACACACAAACATTTGGTTATTCCCATGAAAAAATCACTTCAATTCACTAAGGACGTAAATTTTAGCCAGATAACCACTCAGAACAGGTCTCCCGTTTGCGGCATGAAGGAGCCTGTGTCAACTCATTCTTATCTCTCACTTCCCTTCACCCTTGTCTAGAGTAGGGAGGCAACTCCCCAATCATAACGCCATAACTTAACTCCAGCATACAGTCTGGTACAAGGCTTCTAGACAATCACCCCTATTTAGGTAGAGAAAAGGCACAATCAAAATATTTTACTTCACAAATAGTCCAAGGAAAGATATGATTCCACAAAACCAACACATATTGTTGGAACCACTCAGATTTAAATGCTAATGGAAATCTGAGGTAAGACGTGATGTCACCAGCTTTGCTTAATCCAGCTGAGTTTGATCATTTTGCAACCACAAAATTGTTCCAGCTCAAAGTTTGGTCTCTATATTCTAAAATAAGGTAGAGCAGGTTTACTCTGCAAGGAGGCGTTGCAGTTGTAACAGCGGTAAAAGGTGTTGCTAAAGAGTATTGACTCAGGGAGGTTGATGACACTTTTTTGTGTCATTTAAAAGCCATGTTTTCTTGTTTTCTTTGTCTTTTACTGTTGTTTCCTAGTTTGGAGTGAGGGTGTGATGTTTTAAAAAATCCATAACCTAGTATTTTAAAGGTTTTAGTTTTAACTTAATTAAAATATGTAATATGTATGGATACTTTAGCAAGTCACTGTATCTTCTTGCACACTCAAGCAATTCACAGTTCAAAGCTGTTTACTGTTAAATTCATGTTTATTGTGACAAAACACAGAGTTGAGATTTCAAATAACATCTCATTCTGTTTCCTGTTTTTTTAGGACCTTAATAAGCTGAGTGAGGAGTCCTCCACAGAGCACTTAGAGTTCCCCCTCCTCTCTCAGAGCTCCCTGTCCTCCATCACGCAGCTGATGCCATTCCTACGCACCCTTTGCTGTTCCTTCCAGGTCCCTCCCCCTGTCAGCCAGTCTGCGGCTCCCCTCCCCATTGCAGACTACCCTGCAGCCAGTTCACACACCGTCCTAAGCAGACTGGAGGACATAATTGAAAAAGAGTTCCTGGACCCCATGGAAATTAAAGACTGAATTTTTTGAGTCACAACGAGAGTCAGACCTAACAGGGGCACAACCAGTGATTTTGTTGTATTGTGAAGTTTTAGTAAAAGGTTTTGGAAATGGGATTTTTAGTGTTTTAACCTTTCTGGTTGCTTCTGAACTGTTTCAACTGGGGAAAAACAAAGGGACATTTCAACTTTGCTCTTAATGTGAGAATAAAAACGAGCGCAGCTTTCTTTCTGTCCAAAGAATAGACATTAGCACAGCTTAAAGTCGCTACATTTTGTTCTGAACTTCATTAAAAACAGCCAGGTATTCTTGATTCGATTCATTGTTGTGTAATCAATGCATGCAACTTATTGTCATGACGGCACAGCCAATAGATTTAAGTCATGTAAAAACTTACTGTGAAGAACTGTATTAGGCACCTTTAGTGTTTTGTGTTTTCCTTAACTATTTACCTGCAGCTTGTTAATTCAGGTGTAAGCATATGTCTTGAGAATGTAAAAAACTAAACATCTTAAAGATTTCTCATAACTTATGCTCCAACTTTTAATAGTGAGCAAAAGAATGTGCTTTCTGTGCATTGGGAACATACTTTAGAGTAATGTCTGTGCCTCCTTGTTGGTTATCAAGGGAAATTAGCCCCTTTTTGTTTTTATTCTTTTAGTTTTTACAGCTGCTGATGTTTGTTCTTTTTCCCTGCACATCTGAATGTTCCTGTAAGTTATTTATGTTAAAAAGGACCACATCAAGATTTGATGCAATAAAAAAGTCATTAAATTAAACATAGTATTTCACTTCTGCTTTATTCTTTTTTTCAATCCTTGCTTTTTACCTTTACACCAGTTTATGATTTGATCTGTTTTTTAAGTTTTATTTCTTTCAAGACATTATCCAGATAATTGCAGCACTCTATGAGATCTAACTGATAATAGACTCCGATGTCTGGGTTAGTGCTATTGCAGATCATACATTTAAATAAGATAAAAGTTAAATCAGTCTAAATAATTTAAACAAATAAAATTGATTCAGATTGTTTTCTTAATTCTCTAGTCTGCCACCACGTGACACAAATTATAGGGGGAAAAAATGAAGAAATGTATTCTGTTTTAATAAAAAGGTCAACAAACTAGGATTTTTAAAATCCACAAAGATACCTTTTTTATGTTTTTAGAAAAAGATAATATCATTGAACAACATTTAAAATAAGTGTAAATCCATTACATTTTTGCAATATACTTCTGAACAAGTTCTTGTATCTGAATTGATGGTGCCTTTATCAGTTACGACAGGAAGTTTTTACTGACTGAGGGAAAGGACAATACTTTTACTGTTTAAATGAAACATCAACACATTTATAGCATGAGAGCCTTAATTTTGTGGATCGTAGCAAGCAGATCTCCTTCTTCTCCTTATTGTGTTTTATGGCGCCTAATTCCATCAATTACCACCAATGTGTTACTGGCCCTCACAAACAACTCAAATCTTTGTTAGGGAAGCTATGGAAGAGGATTAGGGCCACTGAAAAAAAAAAAGGTTAACTGATTTTTAAATTTTATTTCATTATAATATGACAAAAAAGTCAGAATTCCGACTTTTTTTTCCTCAGAATTCCGACTTTTTTTTCCTCAGAATTCTGACTTTAATCTCAGAATTGTGACTTTTTTCTCACAATTCTGACGGTTTTCTGACAGCTAACAAGCATTTTAGCCTCAAGCCGTTGCCATGTCTGTTTTAGAGACTA
Source organism: Cyprinodon diabolis (assembly GCA_030533445.1). Taxonomy (NCBI): domain Eukaryota; kingdom Metazoa; phylum Chordata; class Actinopteri; order Cyprinodontiformes; family Cyprinodontidae; genus Cyprinodon; species Cyprinodon diabolis. Next base: position 25,736,722 of record CM060068.1, read on the forward strand.
GCTCTCTTGTTTTAATCACCTTCTGCCCTTCCATTATTGAACTAGCATCACCAGGGACCCCTCTGACATGTAAATGTTGCCTAATTTTCCACCAATGTGTTACTGGCCCTCACAAACAACTCACATCTTTGTCAGTGAAGCTGAATGCTCCCACATCTCTTCCTTCATGGTGCCCATCTACATCAAGAGCCAAAACTCTGAGATTAAAGTCAGAATTCTGAGAAAATGTTCAGAATTATGAGATTAAAGTCAGTGTATAATATGAGAGAAAAGTCAGAATTCTGACTTTTTTCTCATATTATACTGAAATAAAAAATTTTAATCAGTTGTTTTTTTTTTCCAGTGGGCCTAATCCTCTTCTGTATTTTACCGTTTAAACAGCAAAGTTAAATCCGTATCTATATTAGGCAACAATGATGGATGAATTAATGGCCTAATCATTGTTTTACAGACGTTTAAGATAATTCTAGAGCTTTTATAATATTATCTGATGATCATCCAAAGGAATTTAATTTCTTCTTTCCTTTTTTCCCAACACGGTTTTAAAATTTCTTGACATAGATTGGTTTCACAACGATTCTTTAACTGAAACCAGTAAGTAGAAAGTAATTGTAATCTCAACTGTAGCGGCATTTAACGCTGAAGCAAGCATGGACTTTTATTCTGGAAAATGCTAAATCGGAAGTCATCACATAGACTTCCACTCTTTTTAGCGTTTATTTATTTTTATTTCTAATTTAGAAACAAACAGTTGCACGTTCAATCTTTGCACAACTGAAGTGAATTTGTTGACCTGTTTATTTTAAAAACTGTTGAAGAGAAGTGTGAGGCTAAGCTCCGCCCATCTGTTCCAGGAAAGATGGCGGAGCAAACACACCGCGGTGTTCCTCTCAGCACGGTAAGTAGCCTGTATCACCTTCTCTACATCATGTTTTTCACGCTGACTATTAGAAAAATCAACATTTAATAACTTCAGTGTGTGTCCATGTGAGCAGGACCATAATTTATGCAGGTATCTCAGCAGTTCAGCTTGCTGTGTCCACTGTGATGTCCATGGCGGGCGGCGTTTGTGGATTGTTCGATACAATGTTTGATTTAAAACAAATAAATAAGTTACCTTAATTGAAACGTTCAAGTAAATCGGAGCAATTTAAGGCCAATTAGATTATCTTGCTTGTCCCTGTTTTTAATGGAAGGCTGCTCAGTTTCGGTTTCCAGTTGTTTCTCCTGTTATTGCTTTACTGTTCAGTGATAAGATCATCTGGGGGCCCAGAGATCACCAGCTCTTTACCACACTAGTGCATCCAAATGATTCATAAACAAATGCATTTACCATAATACTATTATAATTATAGATTTGTTGAGTTTTTCATTTAAAGGTAAAGTTTTAACTTTCATTTTAAAGTATGTTGTAGTCTGTTTTGCTCATCTCTCTGTTTTTCAGCCATTTATGTCTGCATCCAACTGCAGAGGCGTAGCCAGACATTTTTTACAAGGGTTGCCAGGCAATAACCAGTGTAGACTGAGGGGGGGGTGTGAAAGCGGATAGGCACCAGAAACTCGCGGTCAATCTAAACTGTTCAAACAGCAAAAAATAACCAGCAAAACAACCATATTTTCTAAATAAAGACTAATTATACTTTCCTACAGCGTTTGCTAACAAAAAGACGCATATATTTAAACATCCGTAATTTCTAGATAAAAGGTATTGTGGATACAACTCAGTTTTGAGTTCAGGGGTTTAAATTAATCATCATTGTCATTATTTACCTACTTGTATCAATAAACATTCTGTATAAAATTGATATTTACAAGCACTAATATCTACATAAATTGATTATTTTATTTTTTTTATTTTTTTTTATTGTTATTTATCTTTGATTTCACTGAAGACTCCAAGATGACTAAGGGTGTGGGAAATAATCGTTTTGGCGATATATCGTGATATTCGGCTGCCCAATATAATATCGATCTTTCACTTCTTAGTATCGATTTTCGAAAAAAAAAATAGGTTACATAAAAAATTGATGGGAAAATGGGCTACCTCTGCACCACCACTCTGGCAGAAAGCGCTGTGGAGCCCTTTAACTGTGCGTGCAGCACCAAATCTGTATTTGAGGTGTAGTGAATTAATCTGCACCAATGATTAGAATAAAATGGAATTAAATGTTTTACAATGCATATAGAGTTGTTTCACAATAAATACATTTATGTTATTAAGGCCAAAGAGAGAGAAAGAGAGCAGTGTGTGTAAGGCTCTCTGCAGCTGGCCCTTTGAAGTTTTGGGATCCAAGTAAGGTGCAGGTATTAGAAAGGGGACAGAAATATTGGATTGAATCCAAGGTGTTGGTACTGCAGAGCTACAGAGATAAGGCCTTTTGATGATGAAGTCACACTCATTAAAAATGAATTATTTGGACATATCAAGGTTGCACAGACCAGCTGCACTAATTGTGATATATGAGTTGTCATATCCAAAGTGATACTATGCGGTACTGAGCAGGTACTGAGCGACATATGAGTGATGTGTCACTGAAATTTTGAGCATCAAGGTTATGCCGACTTTTTTAATGAGATGTTATGAAAACATAAGTCACACTGGATGAAAGCGTTGTTTTGACATATTGAGTTTTGATTTAACTGCAATAAATGTGACCATGAAAGAGTAAAGAAAAGGCTTTGATAGATCAAAAGAAAGGCTTTAAAAATAATGCTCCTCGAGTGTATATAAGTGTGACTGTTCCTGCATGTAAGTCAGATGTGGACCGGTACGCATCTCGGGTGGTTTGATTTGTATTTTGCATTAAAACCACTCTGGACCTGGACCCAGCAGCCTCTGCCTGATTTTGATCATTGTTTGAAGACTTATGAACTGTTTTTTAAGAACTTAGAATTTTTATAAGACTTAGCACCAATTTTAAGTCGTTGGGAGGACATTTTCCACGACAGAGGCAGTCACAGTGGAAGAAAACCCCAAACAACATGGATAATAATACCTAATGAATATTTTCTGATGAAAATATACAGCACTTGCTGTTTTATCTCATCAATACACTTGAGAGTATTACTGTTGCCACCATCCATCTGTATTAGAGGAAGAAAAATGATTGGCCACCCCTGGCCCCCCATCTAGCTCCGCCCCTGTCCATCTGTCTTGCTGTGTCTATTTTTTGTTTTGTTATTTTTTTCCTATTCAACGCCCAAGCATGGCAAGTTTTATTTAGAATTGAAAATTTATTAACAGATATGGATGTTTTATTTACCAAAAAGAACTCTTATTATTTTACCAGTAGGGCTCCCAAAAAAAAAAAAACATTCCACTGGACTTTGTTTCCAAGTTTGAAGACGTTTTGCTTCCAATCTAAGAAGCTTTTTCAATTCAAAATGTCAGAAATAGCATTGGGTTCGAGGCTTTATAGAGTGGACTATTAGGTTCAAAAATGTAGGTTCGTAAAAGAAGGACTGAGTACACAGTAAGGGATTTTCAACTGCTCCTTGCAGGAGGGGAGAAAGAGCTGCAACCCAACACACTACTCTCTCTCTCTCGGACCCCCCTCCTGCAGTGCCTTATTTATTAACAGAACATAACACATGGTTACAAAACAGAGTATTGTTCTGACAGGACAATTGATCAGGTCATAAGACAGGATGCTCCACTGACTGAATCACAAGGCAGAGAGAGAGTGGTCCTCCCGACTGAATCACAAGACAGAGCGGTCCTCTGATTGAATCATAAGACAGAGTGAAGCATCTCCTTTCCTCAATGTTCTATATGCACATACATTAATTTTATAATCATCATTGAATAAACCTAACATGGACCAACAATAAAAGCTTGTTTTGGCCCCTCTCAAACCAGAGGCGTGAAGGAAGCCATCAATGCTTCCCACCAATAGTTAAACAGGAGAAGCCTCTTGGCTGAAAGGTGAAACATCTTCTAGGAAACTTTACATCCAGCTGCCTAGGCTGAACTTTTTTTTTAAGCTTTACATGTTATATTGTTAGAGCAACTTGTCCAGGTTGAGCAAGACGTTTGGCGCTGGGTTTGAATTTTGATTAAGAGCCAGCATGGCTCTGCATCTCTGCTTTCTTCACATTTATGAAAAATAAAACATTTAGAATATATGTAAATATATATACACACTTTATATTTATAAAATATGTTTTAACTATTTCTAACACAAACAACTTGTCAATTTTTAGATGGAACTCATGTGGCTCCTTCATCCAGATTAGTTTTATTACAGATATCAGCAGCAGGGACAATTATTTTTTTTATATAGTATGCAATGGCGTAAATATCGTTAAGCAGAGACTGCAGTTGCTTAGGGGCCCCTGACCTCTTAGGGGCCCCGTCACTGACACCTGGTTGGCCCCCTACGCAATTGTGGGCTAGGACATCTATTTGCAGATGTAATAGTGCGAAAAATTCCTCTTAAAACCACCTGATTATAAAATGACAGACTGGACCTTATTTATACCCCTGCATACGCTGAATGGCTGCAGCTATCAGGTATTTTAATAATTGATTAATATGTCTGCAATTTTTTCCCCCGATTAATCTAAAAAGAGGTAGTTTTAGTAAATTAACATTTCTGAATACAAAGATGGAATTTGCCTGTATTTTAAGTAACAATTAACTTGATTACAAAATTAGCTGACCAATAGAACATTAAATGATTACTCAAGATCAATCCAATTTCTCATTTCAGCTTTACCTGTAATTCATTATGGGACAGAGAGAAACTCCTAATCCAGGAGATTAAGATTAAGGCTTTCTGTGCACAGAAATTACGTCCTAATTCAAAGGGAATTTTGTTTAAGATAGACAAGGAAGAATCCCACAGTCCACCAATCCTCGAAAAATTATTACTTTCCAGATTTACAGATTTATATTTCAACGGGTTATTTGCTGGCGCTTTTGTAGGATAGGGCAGGGCAATATAATACTCAAGAGACACTTTAATAATATAATTAAAATATATCTGATAGATTATTTTACAGAACTCTGATCCTGAACCACACAGCTTTATTAGGGACCAAAGCAGAGGATGAAATGTAGCCATGGTAGGCAAGATTGTTTCTTAAAGGTTAAAGAGACTTTAAATCAAATGTTTGTTTTACTTTCAGCTTTCACCGAAGTTCCTGCACACCAACTCCACCAGCCACACCTGGCCTTTCAGCGCCATCGCTGAGCTCATAGGTGAGTCATTTAAATCATCTGATTGTCACTGGGGTTTATTTTTTTCTGATTTACTACAACATATTAATCTTTACAACAGAAGTACTTCTGTTAGTACTTCTGTTCATTTTTCCTTATTTTTATTTAGGTCTCACATCTGCTCTTCAGAAAATTAAACTAAGGATAGCTTAAAAAAAAAAAAAAAAAAAACACAAAGCAGTTACTATCTGCAAAGATTTATGAGAGGGGTCTGGCTGCAGACCTGCACTGTCAGGACCCAGAGCTGCACTGTGAGGTCTCCTGCACTGTTAGAACCACAAGTTTATTTAAAGACTTTCAAAGTGAGAGCAAAGTTAATTCGAAGCCTTTCTAAAGTAAAAGCTATCATTGATAAACTCCCTGTGTAGCCAGCTTGCTTTTGCAAGCAAGTGTTGTTATGCTGGAAACGTATGTACACGCACTATCTTACTCCCCACCATCTCCTATCTGGAATAATAGATATGTGCTACATAGAAATAAGTCTCTGTATTTGGATCACTAGATGGAAAAGGGCATTTGGTCTATAAGACATTTTCTAAACGACAATGGAGGTTGGCTGTCCTTTGAGAATTGTTGGTTACTCCATCCATCCATCATCTTCTGCTTATCCGGGGTCTGATCGCGGGGGTAGCAGCGTCAGTAGGGAGGCTCAGACGTCCCTCTCCCCAGCCACTTGAGCCAGCTCCTCTGGAGGAATCCCATTGTGCTTTCAGGCCAGCCCAGAAACATAGAGAATGAGATCCCGGATACAAGCGGCTGAAATGAGTTTTCTCCGTAGTGTGTCTGGACTCTCCTTTAGAAATGGGGTGAGAAGATCGGTCATCCGGGGAGGACTCAGAGTAGAGCCACTGCTCCTCCACATCGAGAGGAGCCAGTTGAGGTGGCTCGGGCATCTGATTAGGATGCCTCCTGGACGCCTCCCTGGTGAGGTGTTCCAGGCACGTCCCACCGGGAGGAGGCCCAGGGGGAGACCCAGGACTCGCTGGAGGGAATTTCTGGTCACTGGTTTACTAACTTAAACTGCTCCTAAGCTCAGTTTAACACTGTCATAAACTCTAATCCAGCAGCAAACACATTCTTGCTCTATTCTCGAAGGCTTCAAACACAACTTCCAGAATTATCTTCCGGTCCTGACACTGCAAGAGACCCCATTTTACAGTTCTGCAACAAAGGGTCCTCCTGACAGTGCAAGTCTGCAGCCAGACTATCTTGAGATTTACCCCGTGCATACTTGTTGAATTTTCCAGTGTTTATCAAAACGGGAGCTGCTTTTCGCTACAGTCTATAATTACCGTGACTCAGATTGTTAATCAGTGCTCCTCCAATTTATGTTAATAATTCTGACGGTTTATTTTTGAGGTTGGTGCCAAAGTAATGTGGTTTGATCATGTCTGCACATGTTGCTTACAACTGATCGAAATGCCTGTTGATTTGAAGCTCAACTGAATCCCTTTTTATTGTGATTTATAACTATTAAACAAGTAAAAACAAAAGCCCTGCTCAGAAAATTAATGTAACTACTTAAAAGTAGGTATTAAGAATTGTCTTTAATATACATGTGTGAAAATAATATCAATATTAGACCTTAAGTAGATTTTAAGTCATGCAAAAGCAAATACTATGATGAAGTGTTTAAGTGTGAATGCTCTGATTAAAAAAAAAGATCAAAGCTTTTTTTAAGATGCAAAAATGTTAAATATGTTGTTTTTTTTCTTTTTCTGAGTCTTTTGGTCTGTTTAAAAAAAAAATTGATCAGATTAAAGTGCTTATTGATTATTGATTCGTGAATCAAAGGAAATTATGTATTAATTTCAAACTATAGTAGCTGTCATAGAATCTAAAAATTTATTTGGCTTCTCAAACAACTGGTGGTTGGAATTTAGTGTGTTTTGTGAGAATGTAGATTAAAAGCTTGTTAAATCAGATCTGTTTTTATTTTTTTTTGACAGATAATGCCTATGATCCAGATGTCAGCGCCAAGCGGTTTTGGATTGATAAAACTGTGGTCAAAGACGAGGTTTGCCTCAGCTTCATGGATAATGGAAATGGCCTCGACCATGAAACTATGCACAAGATGCTCAGGTACAAATTCTTCAGAGGAGGTTCTATCGGATCTGAAAGGGAACGCTCATTCATTTGGTTTTAGAGAGGTATATCGGTTTTTTCCGATGTGTCTCTTTTATTCAGTCACAGAAAAAGTCTTTCTTTTCTCTGCTTTAAGCATCATCCGTTCCATTATCCCATATTACCCTTTACAGTTATTAATCATAGAGGGGGTTCAGGGGTTTCATATTGAAGGGTCAACTTAAACCCTCCTATTTAGTATCAGAATCTTAAAGTTGATCTGTAAACATGTAGCTTAACTTTAAAAACAACGGGGGGAAAAAGTTGAGGATAATAACAACATACTTGCAAAAAGAAATGAGTTTCAAAAATCAAAACGCTATAAATCAAAGTTACGTGTACTTAAACTAGACCCAAAGTGGCTGTTTTAAATCTTAAGTTTGTGAATTAGTGAGTGGCCTTCAGTTTGGGGGGGGGGGGGGGGGTGAAGGAAGCCATTTATGTTAAGAAAGAGAAAATAACCTTAAACAGAGAGGATGGACTCGGGTTTCAGTTCTTAAAAACCTACAATACAGCGATAGAGTTAATTCCTTCCAGCTATCATTTCACTCCCCCACCCACATGCAGGGGACAAAACATCTCACCTGGGCTGCCAAGCCAACAATTGCCCCTAACGACCCCCCTTTCAGAGGCATAGCCCGGTATCAGTATTGCAGGCTAACAAAGAACCCAAAACCAATCCCCATTCCTAAGGGGACCTGTTCTTTTGGATTCAATTTGCATGTTTTCTAAGCCAAAACAACTTTTTGGGCTACTATATAAAGCATTTCCTAATTCTGACCTTTTGAATTAAAAAAGCTTCCTGGATGGGACACGAAACGTCTTCAAACCTGGAAACTTAGTCCAGTTGATTGTTTTTTTTTACTTTTTTGGAATGACTATGACCTGGATGACTGGGAATCTTTACCAGCATATTTAACACAGAGCCATAATTTAGTTTACGAATTCTAAATTAAAAGGTGTTTGTAAATTCTCTTCTGTTCTGATTATTTAAATTGTTTGCATATTATAATACAGGGAAAAATGTTTTATTTCTCTATTTCAGCTTTGGGTACAGCGACAAGATAGCAATAAATGGACTGGAACCCATCGGTATTTATGGTAACGGCTTCAAGTCTGGATCCATGCGTCTCGGCAAAGATGCCATCGTGTTCTCCAAGTCGAAGACCGTGTCGTGCATCGGGATGCTTTCCCAGACCTACCTGGAGATGATTGACGCCAAGCAAATAATTGTGCCTATTATTTCTTTTAAAAATAGGACTGCAAACACATATATCCTTTGACCAACCCGCAAAACTGTGCTCAGTAAAAATATATTAAGTGTTTTTTCCTCCAAATTGGGACATATTAAACAGTTTGAGGAAGGCTCTGTCATCTGTTTTCCTTAACCATATCTTTACTCTCTGTAAATGAAGATCAAGAAGCGAGTCTGAGGGACATCCTGCAATATTCTCTTTTTAAGTCTCAAGTGGAGCTTCTCGCTGAGATTGATGCCATCAGTTCGTCCACAGCTAAAACAGGCACCCGGATCATCATCTGGAATCTCCGCAGGTCTGTTTGTGATCCACACACATACCTGAACATTTGGTGCCTCATTAGATGGTTATATTTTGCTCTCAGGACCCTTAACCCTAAGAAAAGCTGACACTGGTACAGTATTCTGTGAAAATTCAGGAGGGAGAAAATGGCGGTGGAAAGGTAGTAAGAGATAAAAAGATTCAGCTATTCAACAATTAAAGAATGAAATAAATAGCTGCTGATTTTTGTCGTCATGACACCCAGGCCTGCAGTTATTTTCTGTTTAAACTGTAAAAGAAAGTTGTACATTGGTGTTTCCAAATGCAGTAAAATTAAATTGTCTTTACTGTTAGAGGGTGAATCATGAACAATCGTATTGTTCTCACACCCCAGGCTATAAACAAACGGCATTCCTTTTCAGATCCATTTAAGATGACGACCTTTGTTTTTTAGGACCTCTACAGGATCAACAGAGTTTGATTTTGGGACAGATCGCTATGATATCCGTATTCCCTCAGAGGTGTATGAAGAACTAAGTGATCCGTCTCAGCCTTTAAACAAGGTTACATCCTACGTTCCTGAGAGTGTGGTTTCACTGCGGGTAAGGAGCAGTAGTCTGGACGCTGTTATTCCCTCACACAACTTCTACTTGTATAGATGAGTACAGATAATGCCTCTTTTCGCCCTCTTAAGATAAAGCGTCATCAGCGCTCATGTAAATTGGTTGTCTAGGGTTCATGTGTTAATTCCTACTTTAATGTAAGGCCTTGAACTCTTTGGTTGCAGCGGTGCATTGAAATGTGTGTGTTCATGTGTTCCAGGCCTATTGTAGCATTTTATACTTGAAGCCTCGTATGCAGGTCATGGTGCGGGGTCAAAAAGTTAAGTCTCAGCTCATCGCTAAAAGCCTCGCTTACATCAGAAAGGACTACTACAAGCCCATGTTTCTGGTATCCTTTTTTATGACAAGACTTAGACATTGTTATATTTTTTGGTAGACTTCCCTAATTATTTTTCCTTTTTTTCTTAACTGTCACTTCAGGAGAAACGCATTCCCATCATTTTTGGGTATAACACCAAAAGTAAAGACCACTATGGTATTATGATGTATCACAAAAACAGGCTCATTAAAGCATATGAACGAGTGGGCTGCCAGCTTAAGGTAGGTCTTTTTGTTTTGTTTTGTTACCTGTATTTTTAAGCCTTTAAATACAGTTTAAACTGGGTGACCATTGTTTTCTCAGTCCTGACATTAAATGTAACTAAACTTTCCTTGTCTTTGGTCAGTCAGGATCAACAAAATGTTTTTTTTTTAGCTAAATGCCAGGAGAGGATGAAAGATTTTAAAAGATCCATTACATTTGATTTAAATGTGGTTCTACAAGGGTTGTGTTTGTTATTCATATTTTTTTTAACAATTTTATGCAGGTATAAACAACACATAATCAGGTGTTATAGGAACATTTTTTGTAAAGCGGAGAAATGCTATAACAAGGAGGAGACTTTCATTACTGTTTCTGAGTGGCTAAAGGAGCAGGAAGCTTTTAACCTTACAGATGAGAAGCAAACTAACAGATTGCAAAGAGACTTGAATTTTGGAGAAATGTCTCAGAGCTTTAGGTTAAAGTTTGTCCTGAAACGTCCCCTGGTGGGACACAACTCCTGAGGGAGGTGTCCAGGGGGGCATCCGACAAAGATGTCACAGCCACTTCAGCTAACTGTTCTATGTGAAGGACAAGCAGCTCTCCTATGAGCCTCTCCATGACAGCTGAGCTCCCCATCTGTTCTCTAAGGGAGTCTTGTCTATCCTGCAGAGGAAGCTTATTTCACCCACTTTTTTCTGGGATCTTGTTCTCTTGGTCATGAACCAGATTTTATGAACAAAGGTGAAGTTTGCTCAGCTCTCTCTTCACCACAGCAGACTGTTAGAGCAATTACAGCCTCACCGATCCGTATTCCGATCTTCTATTCCTTTCTGCCTTCACCTATGAACAGGACCCCAACATACTTGATCTCATCCTTTTGAGAGAAAGCCACCCTTTTCTTAGAAATCCTGTCGATGAAATTTCTGAGTAAGGCTGGTGATGAGGAAAAGTAAGTAATTTCCCTCTGGGATTATTAAAGTATTTCTAATTCTGATAAAGGGCAGCCCTGCTGAAGCCCAACATGTAAGAGACAAAAGTTTGACTTAATTCCGACAGTACTGATTCCTGTTATACTGCTACAGAGACCGGGTGGCCCCAAATGAAGGCCAACCAAAGTCATACTCCTGAACTTCCTGGAATTTGTGAATTACATCCAGAGTACACAAAGCAAATAAACACTACCCTAGGCTAAGGGATGATCCTGGCTTCATCTATCTGGGGCCTTTTAAACTGTGAAATTTTGTCTCAAACTCACGTTAATCTTGGCTTTACTAAACAGGAACAGGGTTCCAGCGGGTCTTTAAAAAGTCTTAAAAGGCATTAAATTCTTCAAAATAAAACTAAGGCCTTAATTGGTATTAAAATGTCTTAAATCAGTCTTTCGTAGGTCTTAATTTTTAAAACCTCATAAATAGGATTATTTTTATTACGATTTATTTTTGTAATCTAAATAAAACGTTAAAATTGACAATTTTTTTTATGTAAAAAAAAATTACTGCACGCCATTATTGGTTCCATCACAATAGCGGAACCAATAAAAGCGTTGTTGCGGCCGGGACATTTGGGAGACGCGGCATTAACTTTTTGTCTGGAAAATATGAGCAAGTGTAAATGTAAACGAAAATTGTCTCCAGCCAAGAGTTTTCTCCATGGCTAAAACCAGGAAAACATACATGAGGCTCAGTGGATTTTGTGCATGAAGTCATTCAAGCTCGGAACGATGGGAATTAAGGCAGTGGAGTCGCACATGCGAAGCGCGAAACACAAAGCGTCAAAATGGAGTTACAGAGAAACAGCCGGTATTTCTCAGTTTTGTTCCACCCTTGTCTCTGCAATGCCTCCACTTATCACCAAATCAAACATACTAAGAAAACGATACAAAGAAAAATAGGTGCAAAAAATACTTAGCACTGGTTATGTTGTGGCTTTAAAACTGATTTGTTTTGTTCCCTGCTAAAACAAAGTTTATGAATTCAGTTAAATAAATGTTAAAATATATCTGTCATGTGTTTGTTTTTAGTTTTCTCAATTTCAATTTTCAATTCAGTTTATTTATATAGCGCCAAATTCACAACACATGTCATCTCAAGGCACTTTACAGTTCAACCAGATCATACAGTCACATACAGTTCTCCCTGTATGGGAAGCTTTTCAAAATTTTAAACATTAGTGCAGTGGTTTATGTTATAATAAACCTTTGGGTTAAGTTGTCGCAAGCAGGTTTTTCTCGTGTTTCTTGTGAATTTGGTCTTAAACTTTTATTTCAAGTGGCATTAAAAAGTCTTAAGTCTTGAATTTAACTTGCCTTATGCTGTAGGAACCCTGAGGAAGTAGAGGTTGCAAACTAGCATGGACCGCACATATGAGTCAAAATGGAGAGTTGTTTTTTTTAGGGAAGTGTTGCTGTCAGGCATGCTATAATTGAGTAATTTCAACTAATTTTTGCAATGTTACATTCAGAGACCTAGAGAAAGAAAAAAGCATTTCTCATGCATCCCCTAAGGGCCATAGGATGATGAGCGCCATATACACGGAGGAAAGATCTGATCAGTCATTATAGAGGTCCATCACTTTAAACGAATATTAAAACTTGTTTTTGCAAAACTGAGGGAAATTTAAACGCTGATTTGAATTTCTGTCAACTTTTTTTCCAATTCTATAATTTAAAATTGTCATTAAAACATGGATAGGAATATAACTACAGTTAATTTCAGTAAGTGGGTCGAAAGAGTTAAAGGATAGAGACAGAGTTCCCTGGATGGAGAACCTTAGCAGGAGCTCGAAGCAGCTAATGTTGTTTTAGCTCGCTGACATTAGAGGCTAAAATGGTGGTTTACCTATTTGCCTGGGCACACCCATGGCCAATCTGTGAACAGGTGTCCACTCAAATCACATTTAAGCTCCACTTAAGAGCTTAAAGAGTGGTTTTCAATACCAGTCAGGGCTCTGGCATTTTTAAAACTGCTGAGTATCATCCTGTAGAACCACTGAAGAGGCAGTTTACTCGGACAACAAAAGGTAGCCATCATAAAATCCTGATCTCAGGACCAGGAAAGTTCTGAGCAGAACTAAACAAATATGACCCTACAGACCAGACCTGGTTAAAGCAGTTCTTTAGAAAGCAATGGCGCTTATAGATTCCCAGAATGTACACAAAGGTCATGAAGTTAAGAAAGCATTTCTACCAAATGCTAAAGAAAATTTATGTGATCCTCTAAATTTAAAATAAGTTAAAACACAATTATCGAATGTTCCCTCATTGTTCTGGCATATAGCAAATAATTTGGGGTAATCCTTTTTTACTGACTTTGAAATTGTCAGGTCTAAGCACCTAAAACATCATACATACATACAGGGAAAGAAAGAAGGCACAGAGACAATTAATTTAGTTACTCGCGAGGAGAGTAGGAAGAGACTGCAGAGTTTACAATCTCCACCCCACTATGCAGTCTTCAGCTTTCTCCTCGCTATTTATTGAAGAAAAGGGGGTGTCCCTAATTACACCAGCTGAGGTTTAACTAAGGGGAAGGGAAACAAAAGGTTCTTACTTTAAACCTCAGCACATATGTTAAAACAAAGCATGTGGTTGTTTTACAATTGAATTGTTCTAAGAACACATGTTTAGAAGAAACATGTGATGGACGCTGTTCAGGCCTCTTTCACAACCCGTCCGTTCCATGACCTTTATCTGGAACGATCTTAAGCAAGAGTTAATAAAAGATGAATCACACATTATACATCATAATAGTTCATTAGAGCACAACCCATGAAACACAAACAAAGTAAGAGTATAAATAAAATATTTCTAACAGAAATATAGCTTAATTTAATGTCGGGCATTGAGGAAAAAAGTCACATATTTGTTTGAACAGCATATTTAAGTATCTTCTAATCATCAGGCTAACAAAAAAGGTGTTGGAGTCATTGGGGTCATCGAGTGTAACTTCCTGGATCCTACTCACAACAAGCAGAGCTTCATCGAGTCTGATAAATACAGGTAATAACATCAGTGGAGCCTCTGAAAACTGTTAGAAACCTTTCCTCAATGCTTTGACATTTTTGAACATGTACAACAAGCTTTCCTTTTCCTTGAACAGAAAGACCATAAACAGCTTGGGGGTTAAACTGGAGGAGTACTGGAATGAGATCCGTTACAGAAAGACCAAAGAAGACCCAAACAGCACCGTACCAGTGGAGGATACCATGTTAGTGAACAGTCCAGAGAAAAATATGGAAAGCATTATATGTAGTTGTTTATTTTTTTTCTAAACGAGCTGACTCTTTAGGAAGCGACCGGATCAGAACTGGGTGCAGTGCGATACCTGTTTGCGTTGGCGAAAACTTCCAGATGGGATCGACGTCAGCAAGCTGCCGGATAAATGGTTCTGCCACATGAACCCAGATCCACAGTTTAGGTAACACATTTTGGATTATTAAACGAAAATGTAAAAAAAAAAAACAGAATAAGCTTTATTTATTCGTAGAGAATAGGTCACTGATGTTTTTCATTTGTTATTATTAGGGCTGTATTTTAGCCAAAGTCCTGAATCGATTCGATTTTGATTCATACAGTTCTTAATCGATTAATTTCGATTCGATCTGTTTTTACAATAATGAAAGTGGATGAACTGTGTTTTTTTCCTGTCATATTAAACACAAAGTGCAAACTTGTAAATCAGACAGTTTAAACTTGAGATGTAAACAAAACTGTCTCAAAAGTGCAAACTTGTTTGTGAAAAGTGAAAAAGTAAAGCCTCACACGAGCAAGCAGAAGTGACACAACAGACATCCATGAGCTGCATTATCTTCAATGCTCAAACCATATTTGCAGCTTTGTAACAACTACAGGCTGTTTTCTGGTCAGCCCCCATTTGTTATTATCTTCAGTCAACCTATTGGGTATATTTGCAGCTGTCTGGCTTGAAATTATCTTGAGTGCATCTTTCCTGCTTATTTAAATGTGAACGTCACGTGGGTCACTATAAAATGAATCAATCTCATTCCCTGGACATCGATTTTGCAAAAATGTAAAGGAATCGATTCAAAATTGATTAAAACGATTTTTTTTTACCCAGCCCTACTTATTATTAAAAATTGATTTAGACATAAACAATAATATAACACTATCAATATATTTTTTTTATTCCTGTAAAATGAGGGTTGAGACCCTGGTGTGTTAAATAATATTTTTAATTAAATTAATAGTATTGTTCTTCACATGTCCATGTTTAAGATGTTTACACATTTATCTGTGTTAAAAAGGTGCTAATGGTTAAACTTTAGAATTTAATCACACTGAGATTATTTGCACCCAACCAAATATCCCAGAGGTACACAACGATTTCTGCCTTTTTATTTTATTTTTTTCTCTGGAAAAACCAGCAGCTATCTTTTGAATCTGAGCCAGCAGTTCTAATTTGTGTTCAAGTAAATTTTTTAAGGGAATAAGTGACACCCAGCAGTTTTCTTAGGGGAAAAAATGGCATCAAACTCATAAAGGAGCATTTTGATATCAGCAGTAAGCTACAAATTTCAGCACACATGGGGTTATTCTCCTAAAGCAGTTGCATTTATTGTAAGATTAAAGCCATATTTGTAAAAACATATTGCAAAATGTTATTATAGCCTTTAAAACATTTTAGGAAATGTAACCCCTAATCTACCTGGATTCTCGTTGTTTTTAACCTTGTAGGAGCTGCACAGTAGAAGAAGAGCCTGAAGACTCTGATGATGATCAGCCCTCATACCGGAAGACCTACAAGCTACAGTGAGTAATCAGTGCTGCAACCTCTGAGTTGAACTCAAAAAAACAAGTTTCAAAGACGTCCCTCAGTGAGTTCAACAGTTTATATTCCTAATGAATGGTTCTAGAGTTCATAAAATAAGTAATGATAATCTAGTCTTCTTCAGGCTCTAATATTGTGTTATTTATTCATTAAATTTTATATTCAAAACCTTCAGAGCTTATTAAGACAAAAATGAATAAGTGGTGATGTTTATCATTCTAAGGTTTAAATTATTTATAAGAGGTAAACTTCTAAGGCAGTATTTTCTGTCTCACTGGGAGTGAATGTTCCAGCAAAGTCATCAATTTAAAAAAATCGTATCAAAGCTAGGATGGTGAAAATAGTTTTTAATGACTTCTGTGGCTGGTTTGAAAGAGCTGCGATTAAAAGGCTCCTCTCTGCTAAAGAATATTGCCCAGGATTGTCAGAGCTGCATGGCTGCTGCGCCATACAGCACAAAAGGATTTAATGTAAAAGGAAAATTTCTGTCAAAAGGAAAATGGGTGAATATTCCTGAGACTGATCAAGTCCATCAGAGGAAAGCTTCAAGTCAAAGCTGCTAAAATATCTTCATCATCCATTCATCATGGGTGATACTTACTTCTTCAGACATACCATGTGGTGGAAGTATTTGATTTGGCCCCTTGTAGGTTCATCCTCCAGAAGCTTTTTGTTTTGTTATACTTCAATGTTTCTATTAGGAGTTTTTCAATTCAAAGTTGAATAAGTACATAAATAAAGTAACTAACACATTATTTATAAATATTTTGTCACATAAATATATCAAAATATATATTATATTCTAGAAATAGATTTTTACCTTTATTTGTTTTGGACTGAAACTGCTCCAAGTTTGTGGCCAATAAAGGTAGAAAATTCAATACACTAAATGCAATTTGAAAACTAAATTTGCAGTAATCAAGCATTTCATATAATTGATAAGACATCTTTTACATCACTGGTGATGGTATTTTTATTTAATCCAGACACAATGAAGGATTATGACTGTAGATTTTAGTGAAGACTTTAGGCTAGTGTTGTAGTCAAGACTACACCAACCGAGACCAGGGAGTACCGAGACGAGAACAAGACATTTGGATGCAAAAACTTAAAACATTTAGGCTACGTTCGCACTGCTGGTCTTGATGCTAAATAATGATTTTTTTTTTATGTGAAATCCGATCTTTTTGCGTTGCCGTTCACATTTCCAAATATATGTGACTTGTATGTGATCTGTGTAAATTACACGCAAGTGTCCCGCATGTGCAGTAGAGGACGCAATGACGTCAGAAGCAAGTGTGCTCTGTGTTTATGGAAGTAAACATGGATGGTAGTGCCGGAGCGCATCTAGCGATCTTTCCCAACCATAAAACGCAATCTTTTCAAGATGGTTAAACATAAATGCTGCTCTCCGTATCATCGTCCGCTATGGTTGTTGTTTTTCTTGCCTGCTTCTTAGTAGAAAGTCCCAGAATAGTGAACTTTGTCGGGGGAGTGGCAGCCTAGTGGTTAGGGCTTTGAATCCTGAGGTTGTGAGTTCGATCCCCCACTCCTGCAATAGTCTGTGGGACTCCCACAGAAATAGTCTGAGAGATAATTTCGTCGCTCGGTACTTGTGACAGTGTAATATCAATAAAGTTGAATTCTAATCTATCTATTCTATTCTATTAATAGCATCAGGTCGGATGGATGCGACCTGGCCGTTCAGACACAGGTCGCATTTGAAAAGATCAGATTCGTATCAGATTCAGGACCACATAGACAAGCTTATATTGGAAAAAATCTGATCTGTGTTGTTCAGATAGCCATGAAAAGGTCAGATACAGGTCACATATGGGCCAGAAAAATCGGATTTGGGTCACTTCAGGCTGCAGTGTGAACGTAGACTTAGAGGCCTAGACCAAGACCTTGTATGGTCTCAGCCTTTAAATGTCTTGGTCTGGTCTCCGTTGGTTTGGTCTTGACTACAACACTACTTTAGGCCTCCGAAAGCTTTCTTTCTTCAGAAGTTCAGAGTCGTTGCATCAGGGTTACTGAACGCTAAGTAAGTGATGAATAGAACGCTCTAGATTTTATTCGTGTTTTTTGTAATCTTCCTGATTTCTCGTTGATGTCCTTCCAGAATACTTATGACAGGTACACTCTGTCAGTCTTGGGAAGGTTAATCGAATGAATCATTGCTCTAATCTGGGTCTTTTTCAGTCCAAAAGCCTCTGTGATGGCTTGTAAGATTTTTTCTAGACCGATGTATGTTGGGGACTTTCTTCCTCATCCCATTTTGAATGTATTTACAGTTAGATTTTCAAATTTTATAGCCACCTTAATGTTGTTAGAGGTGTGTCAAGTGAGTATACCAGCCATCGCCGTTCATGAAATGATCCCTTTAACACAACCAACATGTAAGAGTATGTTCTTCATTGCTTTGTTCATGACAGAGAGAGGGAAGAGCGCAAGAAACAAGAACAGAGATTTCAGCAGGTAAGAAGCTTACCATCTCTAACTAAGAGGAATATTTTCTCTGTTTCTTAATTGTTCATTATTGTTCTTTCCCAGGGTCAAATGGATATGAGGGATCAAGAAGAGCAACTTTTTGATATGAACACCATAACTAAGGAGACCGCAGCTTTTAAAAGGCAGACCAATAAGCTGACCCGTCAGCTTCAACAAACGGTACAGCCTGTTAATACGTAGATTTTTGGTTTAATGTCTCTATGCATTTGAATTAGGCCTCGGCAATTCATTTCATTTTCAATATAATCACATTTTTAGAAAACAGGAATATCAAATCACAGAGGCACTCAATATGTAACAACCATAACAATTTCTCACTCAACCATTGCACACTATTTTCTCACTTCAGCCCTTAAGTCCCGCTCTGGTCTTGACCTACATGTTTTTTTTCTTTTTTCCAATAAAAGGTTCATTCATTTTGCACATCTCCTCTTTAATAAGAACAGAACAGATCCCAACGTCATTCCTTTTTTTTACCTGAGCATAACAAAGGCTGACAACACTAGAAACATTTGAACTAAACCTTTAACTCAGTGTTGACAGGCCTGCACTCTCCTCTTTTTTTTTTTTTTTTAAGGCTGCACTCAGCTCTTCTTCTCTGATGGTACCTTTAAGCTAGGCGAACAGCTGTTGCTTTACCAGGAACATGCTTTCTACACTCAAAACTTAATGACATCAGTTACCATAAAAATAACATTGTTTCTTTGTAGTCTCCTTCTTCCCCGCTGGGTAACTCGCTACAAGGAGCTACAGTCAAGAAAGAATCCACTCTACTGGGACCCTCACAAGCTGGTATAGAAACGTGTTTTTTTTTCCCTTTATTTTGTGGGAATAAGACGTTTGATAATAACCTGCTTTCCATCCTCTGTAGCCAGCAACTCCTCCAGTAACAGCAGTTTTCCAGTCATCACCAGTGTGTGCTCACTCTCAGCGGCGTCCCAGAGGTAAGATGGACCACGGTTGTGAAGCTTCATTGTAGGGCTGCCCGATATCTTGAATATTTATCATAATAACAGCCTGTGAGTTGATCATAACTTAGGAAACTACATAAACAGCAATAAATGGCACAATGGCAGCTAACTGCTCCCCAAAGGGATAGGTTCATTGCAGAGAGTTCATTTCGTTGCTCTGTACTTGTGACTGTGTAATGAAAATAAAAATAAAAAACTGGAGAGAAATAAAATGGTTTACATTTATGCTTAATATTACTGTTCTGTGAATCACACAGAAGCTTGAAGTAACCAATCACATGAAGCCCCATTGGTATTAGACCAATCAGTTGATCTCTTTAGATTAGCTGCCCAAACAGTGAAGCTTAGAGTTTAGAGAAAGTTGCAGTGATAGAGAGGAAGACAAATGGGAAATGTAAGTATTCATGGATAGAAACAGGTGCTGATCCTTTCATTTGGAGATCTTTGGGTCTCACAGGTAATCTGCAAAACACACTGAGCACCAGCAGCAATCACTAAAAGAGACACCACTAATCTCCAAGACACCTTAGGTTGAACCACTAAAACCTGTATGGAGAATCCAAAACAGCTAGCTAGTCAAAACCAAATTAGCAAAGGTTAAGGCTGCCTCATACTCTGACTAAAGTGCACACAGTCTGCTGAGGTTTTTACACCCGTAGTTTTAGCAGTTTCCTACATTTCTAATGAGATTTCCGACACACTCTGTCAGTGGGACAAAGACAGGGAAAGGATACTAGCAAGATGATGAGCTAGTGGAGCGTCTAGCAGCATTTCTTCTCCAAAAAGGACCCAAAGCCCATCTGTCAGTGCTGAGCACAGTGACTGTGAGATGTTGCCGTCTACCTGCCTAGACCCGCTGGGTGTCACATATAAAACCAAAGGTGTAACTTTGGGATGAAAATTGGTGGAGACCCTCAGGTCGGGGCTGATAGACCGACAGTTAATCCCAAACGCTTTCATTAGGTTTTTGTATTTTCCAAAAATGAGCTTAAACATATCTTTATTGTACTTTCCTATTGTTGAGAACACAAGAGAACTATAATACACTGATATTTATATTTATGAATAGAGAGATGCCTTTTAGTGCATTACACATATAGGGCCCAAAAACATTAATGTATAAAAAAATTATAAATAACAGCCGATTACGATGCCAAAATCGATTTATTCTGCATCCCTAGAAGTGCAATTTCAATTCCATCTATCCAAAAAAATATGGATATGCTGCATTTTAAATGTAGCATAGCATTTTTTTGGTAAACTTTCCGGTAAACTTGGAGATATATTTTATTGCATGTTGTGCATATCCCAGTGAATCTCCTAAAATTTCACCTAAATTTGACCTTTAAATCTGCAGTTCTCCCTACGTCTCTCTGTGCTCTGTTTAAAAAAGATTTATGAACCTCTTTACTAACATGATGATGCCAGAAACATAATTTCAAGATATGTAGAAGCTCTGCAGTCTGATTCTGTCTAATCAATAAGAAAACATGTTAATTTCAACCTGTAACTGTGAGACATGCTCCTCTGAGAAGCCAAGCTTTTTTAACTAGTAAAGAACAAACTATGTTTTCTCAAGCTTCTCGCATTATAATACTAACTTGTATAAACTTACAATTTGTTTCCATTTTTACCTAAAAACGCTCAGTATGTCAAACAGATTTTTCAGTGGTATGATCTAGATTTTTCCTAACTTTTACTTAAACATCACAACATTGCCGGTTAATAGTCACTGAGTGCTGCTGTGTGTCTCTCCTCCAACCACGAAGCTACTCTCTACGCAGTGAAATGTGACCTGAAATCTCAAAACGACAGATCCGATGATGTCACACTGAGAGGCGGGACACGGGAGCAGCGCGAGATAAGAAAAATAAAAACATGTCTCAAAACGCTCTGAACAGAGATAGCTGCGCCCAACTCTGTTACCTTTGGCTAAAGGAAATAAGCGGAAAGGGGAAAAAAGTGGAGATTATTGGTGGGGACTGTCCACACCAGTGCTTCAGAAAGTTACGCCTGTGTATAAAACTGTTCGATGTAAAGATTTATTCTCACAAAGCAGCTTTTAGTGTAGTCAACCAGTCCAATAGTTGTCAGTGAGTCAGTCTTGTAAGTGAAAAAACATCAGAGCGGTTTAAAATTATAATGGAGGCTGTTTAACCTTGTTTGGCTAAGCACAGAACCCTAGCTTGCAAAACATGTCTTTATCCCAATATTAAGCTCTGTTATTACGTATTGCAAGTTTTCCTAAAATTTTGCAGGCCTGCTTGAGCATCATAAAAAATTGACACACATTTTTTGGCATTGCAATTGAAAACTTAAATGTGATTCATTGGGGTTTGTGCAGAACTCCAAAGAACACAGCAGATAGGATGGGGATAAAGAATTCTAACATAGGAAGATGACAACTTTTAGACATTCGATTGAATTTATAATCCTAAGTTTGCAAGAAAACATGCATTCACTTTGCACGTCACCCTGAAGAAATCATCCCTGTTGTGAGACAAGGTGGCGGCAGTATCAGGCTGTCGCAATGCTTTTCCCTCAGCAAGGACTTGAAATGGAGATAAAAATGTTTTTTATAGAGACTCTAATCATCCAGTCTAAGTTTATAAAACAGAATGGATGAAACTTCAAGCTTCTAGATGTAAAAAGGTAAAAAGCTGATGAAACTTGTTTGATTTCAGTAAAAAGAGATGATATCTATAAATCTGATTCTGCTCCGTAGGGGGAAAAGGGGCACAGTTGCTATCCAACAAGGCCCGCCAAAACGACCCAGAATGAACGGCTTCCAGCCAAGCAGTTCTGACACGCCCCCAGCAGGAAACACCAGCCCTGTATCTGTGCACACCGACAGCAGCGAAACTGATGACAGCGATGATGATCTTGTCATCTTGGAAAAAGAAAGTACTCCGAAGCCCCAAAAGGCTGCCCGTAATCTACCTAAAGTCAAGCAAGAGAAGGAGCATGGGGAAAGTGAAATCACCGTGCTGCTGGAGTGCACCGATGACGCTGCCGTGGAGGAGCCCTCTGACGAAACGGATCCTGCAGCTGCCAGCTGTCCACCTTCAGGGGTGGCCAGCGCCACCACCCAGACCAAAGCTCCTGAAGTGAAGGAAGAGAAGGAGAGTCCGAATAAGCCTGAAGGGAAAGACGGTGCAGCTGGTGGGAAAGGTTCTGATCCGAATCTGCTCAAGGAAAAAACAATTAAGCAGGAGAACGGTGGAGATGGTGGAAACCAAGGAGAGCAGGCCATGAGCAACGGGATAGCACATATGGAAAGTGATGAAGCTGCTGGTCCTTCTTCCTCTTCCCATCACCAGCTCTCTAATATCGATGAAGTGCAGAAACAGCAAGATAAGCTCCTGGAGCTGATGCATGGCACCGCTCAGGAGAGGGACAGCTTAAAAGAGCAGGTTAAAAATCTCCGCTCCCAGCTGCAGGAGCTGCAGAGCAGACTGAAGCAGCTGTCTCAGGCCAACGTGAAGAAAGAGTGCTCGCACCAAGCCTGCCAGACGGAGGACGAGAGGGACTACAAGTGTCTTTTTGAGAAGGCCAAGCAGAAAATAAATGATCTGATTAAGGACAAGGAGGCTTTATTGGTAACTAGAGAGAGCAAAACTACTATTAATGCTGGTCAAGATGAGGAAAAGGACATTGAGGAGATTTCGCATCAAGTCAGCTGTCTGGTCCGGGAACTAGATCAGAGCAACAAGGAGCGGGATGAACTGCGCTTGCAGGTCAGTTTATCTCCAAGCTCCAAAAGCTGTTTTAGAGTAATATCCTCTTTCTGATCTGCATCTCATCTTAACCCATGATAAGCCTTCAGAAGGGGCTTCATTGAAACCAACCATGGGAGTTGGCAGGGTGATTTCATTTAAAGATGTGACTATACGGGTGTAGATCAATAAATCAGAATACAATTTAGAGGGTTATATATATTTTGCATTTATTGAAAACGTGAAACATTTTAATGGGACATTGAGGTGCAGCCCTTCCTTTGTGTCCTATCCAGCTCAGCAGTGATTTGCCCCAAATAGTAAAAGTTTCTTTAATTCCGTATTAATAAAAAAAAAAAGTGGGGTTTGTTTGTTTTTCTGCTAACATAGACTCATTCATTCTACATTTTCCATCAGCTGGTTAATCTGGAGGAGGAGAAGTCGAATTTGGCGGCTCAGTGTGAGGAGCTCCAGCGTAGCTTACAGCAGCAAAGGGAAAACGTACACGCTCCAGCAGGATCCTCCACCTCAGACGCCTCTAGAAGGTGCTGCTGCTGATAAATCATCCACATTCTTCCATGTTTATTCTCTATAGCTCATAATCTCCCCTCTACTTCTGTCCAACCTACCGTGCAGCTTGATCGAACTCCGTCAGAACGTGGGCCGCCTCCTCATCTCCCGGGTACCAGCTTTGGATCTGCAGCAGGTGAATTATGAATGCACCGTCATCGATGAGATCCTGGAGCAGTATCTCATGGGACAGACTACAAATGACTGAAGATGCTACGTCTGACCTGGAAAATCATCCGTTGGTCTTCCACCTGATTGGGAACAATCCAGCTCTGTGTTTCTTGAAGCCGATCTGTTTTCATTCTAGGTTGGATCTTAAACGTTTGGACTTGTGAAGAATTTGTACAAGGAGTCAAACAAATCTCTGGGATTTCACTTGTATTTATTTGAAGACGGTTACATTTAGTGATTTTAAATTAAGGAAGCAATTTTTTAAGAGAATCTGAGCTTCATCTGATGTTTGCTTCAATGAATACTTCCAAAAATATTTATATTTTACACTCTTTTTTTTTTTCAGCGTTGCACAGCTGAATAAAGCTATCCTTTGTCACTGGTGCAGCATTAATCCTAACGGCCAGAACAAACCGATTACGTACAACTTTTTAATCTCTGATCCGAATGTTTTCCATGTCACACTGACTGTGTAAAGAGGGTTAAAAGGTTCAGGATCAAATTTGAGACTAAAGTCATATGTAATCTATCTGTTCAGGTCTTTATTTAAACTTTGATTGAAGGTTTTTCTCTTCAAAGACTGATTTGATCAAACTGGTTTGTTACCCCAGCTTCAGAGCCTCAGACTTTTCTTGCTCCCTCTACATTCTAATGCTTAGATCTGCTATACGTGAAACTGAACTCGACTAAAGCTCTGGCCAAACATTTCAGGTTATTTTAAGCACATTTGCTTTGTTTTATCACGTTTTGAACCAACCGTTGAAGTTTCAGTTCAACTGATGGGCATCTTGTTTTTCCTGTTTGGTTTTCCCTACCTACCTTAGAGTCCCATTAATAGTTTTTATGGTTTAGAGCTTGTATATAATGAGTTAAATCTATTTTTATACTTCTACATTGTGTGTTAATCATTTGTACTCTGTTTACTGTTATGGAGAACTTTGGATTGTTTCAGCAATAAACCCTGCTGTAGATTTCTTAATATTGCAAAATAAAATGAACAGAGCAGCTTTTAAGGCTGGTTTTGCTCAACCTGCAACTTGGAGCACTGGTGGATAATTCTGATTGTTCATTACTATAAATAAATCGATTTTGATATAATGATTCCATGTTCTGACTCCATTTCATCCGGTGTTTACATTTCGTCCCTCCTTGATCTACTCTGGGCAGAACCTCGGCTTGCTTGTTGATCAAAGCATGAATGTGTACATTTTGCATGTTGGATTGAGTCAATAAGACTAGTGTAACATGCTTTAAGTCAGTAAAAATGGAAATAATATGAAATACGTCAATTTAGAGGTGCATTAAATTTTAAAGCTTTATTTTAGAAGTAAAGAGTCCAAAAGTAAAGCTCCTATATAGATCTATAATGTCATGTACTTTTGTGGCTGCAAGAGCGTTCCTGAAAGAAGCCTAAATATTTAGTTCAAGCATTTACCTAAAAAAGTTTCTCTTAACGCAATTTATTTGAGTTATTACTTTTTAAAATGTGAAACTTGCATATAGACGATCGTTTAAAGGGATGTTTTTTATTTCATGATAGTTCCTCATTCTTTTAATGATTTGATCTTACAGTTATTAATAGCCCCAGAATCAGTTTTTTGTTATTTATTTTATTATAAGACCAGAATGTCTGAGAACTAATACAAAAATGTCATATTTAGTCTATATATATAAGGAAAACTGACTTGAAACCCAAAAGGTTGAATTACAGAAGTAACTGGCTAAAGGAGCTGAGGTGATTCATGGAGTGCTTCAGGCTTTCATATTAATGGAAACATAAGTGGAAGAACAACATGGGGTTGAGACATGCACAAGCATAAAAAATATTCTCCAATCAAGGATTATGATCCAGTTAAATCAAGAGTGTCTTACTCAGGTCCTTGAATTACTTGCTGAAAATCCAGATCTGGAATCTGAGCTACTGGAGATCCACTGTTAAGTCTCCGTGGTCCAGGACTCAGTGAGCCACTTCATCATTGTTATTTTTATTCAAGCCCAAAGTTAGTGTCGCCATATTGCTGAACAATTCAAAAAATGTATACTTTATTCTGCTTACTAGCCTCCTGGAGATACTCAGTTAATTGTTAAACAGGACTTATTGGTTATGCACACTGCCAAACATACATAATATAAGTTTACTATTTAAAAAAAGCAGCTCTCTAAAGAGATAAGCATGTAGGGAAATTTAAATAATCAGATCTATTTAAGTGACGCAGCTAATTAAACAGTCTAAAAATAGGAATCCTAATTTAGACAGGATACGAACAAACATGGCCGTCGATGGTGAGCTCTGACATCAGCTTTAATGTAGATATCATTGTTCCATTGAAATTTGCTGCTGGTTTATATTTGATTTCCAATTCAATCAGGGGAGAGAATAATGTACCACATGGAGGTTACTGTTCCTCGATGATATTTTACGCCCTTTATCTTCTATTGCAGTATGGCTGGAGCAGCCTCATGTTTTTTTAAGAATGATGATGTGGAGTTCTACATTAAGATGCTGGTGGTACTTTTCCTTTTTTTTTTAAATCCCTTTCGGTAAGATACTGTCTCTATGTGTTTTACAACAAGGAAAATCCATAAATAAATAAATATATGTTTAAATAGCCTGGGATTTTAGCAAACCAACAATCTGGATTTAACCACCAAACCAAGAAAACTTCAAAAATCCCTGAGATTAATCTAAACTGTTTTAATCAAATCAGAATTTGCATTTATAACTGAGCTGCATCCTATAAACACTAATGTAGGCGTGTGAAGCAACATTTATACCTAATACAAACAAAATGCATTAGATTAATGATTACCATTACCTAGACAGTCTGATTTTTAAATCTAAATAGTAATTTTGAAATTCTCTTGTTAATTTTACTTCTTTGTGACAAACTTTGTGGCATTTATTTCTTAAAGCACATTTTTTTTCTTCTGCTCTGAATAGTTAGCCTTCCCAAATTTGATTGTTTCGTTTGATTTTGCTTTAGCATAACATATTAATCTTATTATGTGGCTTAATATGTAGCATTATGTTAGGAGTTTTAATAGTTTAAAATTTGTGACAATGAAGGTGAGGATGCGGGTCTGACCAATAGGAACACTGTTTGTAAGATTCAGAATCAGGTTTGTGTTCAGTGGGAAATAAAAGGATCAATTTGGCTCCAACCATAATACAAACACACATTAGTATTTCTGAACGTAACAGATTTATTGCCAACATACTACAGGCTGTATAACACAGGTATAAACAATATGAATCCACCAATCATGTGTGGTTATTTAAATACTTTGTTACCTTTCTTAAGTAGAAATTTTGCCTATCTATCCTTTACTAGATTCATCATTTTATACAACTTTTTACTTCTACTCCTTCCAGTTTTTATGCAATTATCTCTAATTTCTACTCCTTGCATTTTAAAAACAGAATTGTTAGTTTTGTTTCATTTAATCACATTTTCGTTACAGCCTGTTGGTATAAAAAAATATAAAAAACTCTCTGTGCTTTCTTTGTGGTTGGACTTTATTACTGCACCAACTTGTTGTTCATATATACAAATAAAATAGTTTTTCAACAGGATATTTGAAAAAAGTTAGATTTGAAACTTACCATTAGTTATAAAACTAATAAAATTGAGTATAATGAAGTTATCATCCAGAATTGTAGAAAATGTCCCTTTAATAGGGTAGTGTAACCAGTATAAGGTTTAAATTATCTATCCTTTTTCATTAATTACTTTTATACTCTAAGAAGTTTTAAGTTTTTAAAGGTACTTTTACACTTTTACTAAAGTGAAAAGCTTATGTCTAACGTTTTAAAAAAAAACATGTTTTCTCTGTGCTTTTAATAAAAAAAAGGGCTGCGCACCATTTCCCCTCCGCTAGAGGTGGAAGCCAAGTCTAGTAATTGAAAGTTACATTTGATGTTTTCATCATTGCTTTCATATGATATTAGCATTCGATAACATAATCTACTCAGATATCCTAGAAGGAGTTTCTTGGCTTCCCGTCGATGGGAAAATAACAAACTGCTATCGATTTCAAGGCTCCACTTTTCATAAACTCCACTTTTGCTCCTCTCCACTCCCATCCAAGTCAACCAACGGTTAAACGTGGAGGAACATACCCAACAACTCCGCCCCTTCTGCCCTCTCGTCCAATCAAAGCGCTCTCCTTCCCCGGAAGTAATGAGCGAAACGTACGCGGGAAATAGGCAAAACTTATTCTGCTGCTGAACGAAACAGGTAAAACATTCAAACTTCGTTCAGGATAATTTGAGTATTGTGGCTGATATTGATAACATCTCCCGTAGTTTTATCACTCTATACTTGAAATATCTTGGTAGTATTAGATGAACGCATTATTATTGTTAGTTTTTTGTGTGTGTGAATATAAACGAGCCGGATTAACCCGCTCTGTTTGCTGCTAACATTAAAAGCTAACGGTAGTATTTGTTTGGAGTGACATAAACCGTTTTAAGCATCTCTACTCTTCTAAATTACTATCTAGAGACCCACTTTGCTACATTATTGGGACAGTTTCATTATTTTAATCAATTTAACGTGATTTAAATAACCACGAATAGATGTTGGTTTTCATTATATTAAATGTTTTTCATCTCTTAAGGGGAAAAATGAAGGTGGTGACGTGTGAGATCGCCTGGCACAACAAGGAGCCTGTGTACAGTCTGGATTTCCAGCACAGCACAGAGGGACGTTTCCATCGACTGGCCACAGCTGGGGTGGACACCACAGTCAGAGTGAGTGGAGAGGAAATCCTCTCTGTAGCCTTATTTAGCTGATTGGTGATCAATCAACATGCACTCAAAACACTTTACTCACAGTTTAAGATCAAAAGAGTCAAATCCTCCGAAAGAAAAGTTAAGGATCTTCAAATTAATCTGTTTAGGAAATCTCTATGTTTACATCTTAAGGTATTCTATCTCTGATTTTTTCCTGAGAGGAGATCATAATGATTATAATGTTTATGTATTAAATAACTATGAGACATGAGAGCAGATTTTGACAGAAATTGTAATTATACACCAGGCTTGCATCTTCAGAAAGTCTGCCCAGAATACCAGTTAAAGAAGCATTTTATACATCTCCAGGGTCTCCCCCTGCCACATCACCTTATCTCAAATAATTACATCACACACATGTTTGTATGTCAGGAGCATCACTGGCTTCAGTGAGATATTATCAGAGATGGCAAAAGTACTCACTTTCCGGACTTGAGTAAAAGTACAGATACTTGTGTTAAAAAATACTCTGGTAAAAGTGGAAGTACTGATTAAACTTCTTTACTCAAGTAAAAGTAACAAAGTACAGGCTTGTAAATTTACTTAAAGTATAAAAGTAAAAGTAGAAGCCCCTTTATTTCATGCCGTTACCTACATTTTAAATGGATGTCTGCCAATAGGACTAGATCTCCGTTGTGTTCATTTTCAAGCATCTCGTCGTCCATACTACTATTCTAACGCCACCGCCACAAGCTGCAATGATTTGCCGCGAATGAATACCGCCAAATCTGTCGATTCATCTTGTAGTGTTGCGTCAAATGCAACGTAGATTCCCATCCAATTAGATTGAATTTGGTATTGATGACGTGAAAAAAAATAACGGTAACTCCATTGAAATGATTAAAAACTAAAGTAACGAGCCAATTTTTAAAAATGTAAGGAGTAGAAAGTACAGATATTTGTGTAAAAATGTAAGGAGTAGAAGTAAAAAGTCGCCATAAAAATAAGTAGTAAAGTAAAGTAAAAATATCAGAAAAATCTACTTGAGTACAGTAACAAAGTATTTGTACTTCGTTACTTCCCATCTCTGGATATTATACAGTGTTCTTAGAGCAAGGGCAACCTGAATGCACTGTGACAGAGCCGTCCATAATAATAATAAAATTATTGAACTTTATTGAACTCACCCTTCCCCTTGCAGAGTGGGTTTAAGGGTCTTGCTGAGAGAACCCAGAGTGGCAGTCTGTGGGACTCACAACTTTCCAAGCTCTATGCCCTAACCATTAGGCCGCCACTCCCCTCAAAATAAGAGTAATCCACTCTCAGTGTGCTCCCATATCATTCCTAAATCTTTATTACATACATAAAGATTCATTTTAATCCTGACAGAAGAACTGTCCTAATTAGATAAACTTACATCACCCTTAACATTTACCAGGCAGGTAATATTAGGATTTAACAATCATCATCAACTTTCGTAGATCTCTTTAAAATGGCTACAGCTGGGAAAAAAGTGCAAAGTGAAATATAGGTTAAAATAGTAAAAGATAATAAAATACAGCATAAATATATAAAATAATGCAATAATTAAAAGTTTGTTTAAGCTTAATAAACAAGGTCACAACTGCAAGTGTTAAAAGCCACCGAATAAAAGTACGTTTTGAGCTGTGTTTTAAAATTTTGCAGTGAAAGAGCCTGCCTAACATACGGCACATTAGATTACATACATGAATAATACAAACAATCCTAACATATCTGGGGAAAAAAAAACAAAGATAATAGTTTGAGGAGCATACGGGTCAGTTAATGATGATGTTTACATTAGAAATCCATGCAGTTATGATAATATTAGTAAATACAGGGGATTATATTTTTACACACAGTAGTGACTTTCTAAAGTATTTACATAAAGGTTTGATTTTAATACCCTTTCATTTAGTCAGCTGAGACTAAATTGAAAAAGTCAAATTTTTAAAAAGGATATTTGAAAACAGGAATTGCACATTAGGCTTAATGCACAATCTCCCTGACGTATAGTTGTAGCAGCATTATGATGGGGGTTGATAGAATGCACCTATAAAATGTTGTGTAGTCCTTTTCGTAGCAGCTTCTTTTACATTAAATTAGAGGGTAGTTGTCTTTAATCTGCATTCAGTTTATATTAAAACACACAAAAAGTTGCAGTTTTTCTTGCTTAAGAATTTCCAGGACACAGATTACCTGCCCCCACCCATCCTCACCACCTTCTACAGCAGCATCATAGAGAGCATTCTGACCAGCTGTCTCACTGTGTGGTGTGGAGGCTGGAGCACCTCAGAGTGGAAGAAAGTGAGAAGAGTAGTGGGAACAACAGAGAAGATCATCGGGGCTCCTCTTCCCTCTATAAAAGCTGAACCATGAACTGTTCTCCCTGCCGCCCTCTGGGAAGAGGCCTCGCAGAATTCCATGCAGGTCCAGCAGATTCCACAACAGCTTCTTCCCCACCACCATCAGACAGCTGAATATTGAAAAAACTCCAGTTCATGTCACAGACTCTGCATCACACTGATGGCACCAAACCAAAAATACTGCATATTTGCACCATATATATTAATGCTCTGAACTTCCATATCAATGCATTTTTGCACCATGTTTTTTTTTCTCCCACACTCACTGTTGCACTTTATGGAATGGAAGTGTTCATTTACTATCTTGAAAGCTGTACTAAAAATCTCGTTGTGTATTTGGAACAATAAAACATCCACATCTTTGACCTTTTAGACTGAGCTGCAGCGGGGAAGACGAGGGAAAATATATTAAAGATGTGTATATTTGTGGCAATGCTCATCAATCAATAGCAAATGACAAATAAAGGTGGGTTTAGAGTAATATTGCTGAATAATTACAGTTCAGTTTTTGGAACCAAAGAATGTGGCGGGAAAAAAGGAGGGTGATTAAAAAATTGTTTTTACTTTTACTTGATGTGTTCCCCTCCCTAATAGACTTCCATCTAGGGCTGTGAATCTTTGGGATTCCCCCAATTCGATTTAGAATCGATTCTTGGGGTCACAATTCGATTTTTTTCTGATTCTTTTAAATCCAAACGAATCGATACAGAAACAATTAATTTACAATTCAAAACGAACTCTGGGTGATGTCTTTTGTGATGAGAACAGGGATTTGAAGTACTCCCGAAATACTTAACTTCACCGTTGCAATTTCTATAAATCGCATGGGTCATGTCAAGGCCTTTCTTACCAGGTTGAAGGTAAAATCCAAAGTGTTTCCAAATGGTTGCTTTTAAAGACCGCGGAGGCGGTTGAATTTCTTTTTTTTCATCCTCCATACTTTAGCTGCAACAGACACAGTAGCTCACACAACACAACACTACACACCACTCTGTAGCCTGCTAGGCTAACGCTTGCATGCCTGTGCATAGCTCACGCTGCTCATTGGTTTCGCCAAACACTACGGTTCTTGATAAAGCACATCGGTACACACAAAAAAATCGTTTTAAAAGAAAATGAGAATCTATTCTGAATCTTTACATGTTAGAAACGCGATTTGAGCTCAAATAAATTTTTTTCTTCACCCCCTACTTCCATCCATCCTTAAAAGGCTAAAGGAATTATACCCCCCCTCCCATGATATTAGTCTCCATTTTGCATCCACTTTTATGTTTTTTGATGCAGTTAATTTCTAATACGCTGCAGTTACACCTCTGTTAGATCAGGTTGTGTGTTGCTGAGCCTGTTTGCAGAAGGTATTCAGGGTCCTGTTTCTCTGTGCAGCTGTGGCGGGTGGAACAAGGTCCAGACGGGAAGGCTGTGGTGGAGTTTTTGTCTAACTTGGCCCGGCATACCAAAGCGGTCAATGTGGTTCGCTTTAGCCCTAATGGAGAGCTGCTCGCTTCAGGGGGAGATGGTAAGTTCAGAAATATAAACTTTTATTTTCTTCGGTTTTAAATACACTCTTTTTGATTAGATTAAAAACATGTCTGTGATTATATTTATTTTTTACATCCAGATGCAGCTATTCTTTTATGGAAGCTTAATGACTCCAAAGAGCCGGAGCAGGCGGCTGTGTTTCAGGACGAAGAGGATTCTCAGCTCAACAAAGAGAGCTGGTCTGTGGTCAAAACACTCAGGTACACAAAAGCAGGAGGGACACATGTGGGCTATATTGAGAAGCTCGTAGTTTTAGACATAAATTATTAGCGCTGTAATCATTTATCTAGCTTTAGTCACCTGCTGCGGTGGCTTAAAGCGGATAGTTTTACATTTCCATCTCCCCGCTTTGCAGACAAGTCACAGGTTTGATCTGAGGGCGTCATCCCACATCTTAATATTGATCCTGCATAGAGCAATTCATCTTTTTAATTCTAAGAAAAAAGAAGTCTGAATGTTGCAAGCTCTGGGAAAACTCTGGATATTGCTGATGCGTCTAAACTAAACAAAATCTTTATATAATCGTTGCCTTTTAATTATCATATGATTTGTGAGGAAAACTTTATTTTTTTTATTAATTATTTTTAGCCTCTCTTACACACCTTTTAATGCTCCAACTATGACTGACCAATGAATAATGGAGTTTGCACCAGGCCTTTTGTTTTACCCTGATCTGTTGCTCTCTGCTTTGTCCCCAGAGGGCATATAGAAGACGTGTATGACATCTGCTGGACACGTGATGGAAACTTCATGATTTCTGGATCTGTTGACAACACTGCTATATTGTGGGACATCACCAAAGGTCTGAAGCCGTAGTCATCTGTGCTGCATTCATTAAAAAGAATGTCTCCCTTCATGTTTTATACTGGTTTGGTGTCCAGGTCAGAAGTTGTGTATCTTGAATGACCACAAGAGCTACGTGCAGGGGGTGACCTGGGATCCTCAGGGGCAGTATGTCGCCACCCTCAGCTGTGACAGGTAGGAAATAAACTCTATATTTACGGCTGCATGTGTGCTGTGATAAAGTCCTAACCAGTTTTATTTTAAGGTGACTTCTTCTCTGTGTTTTCTTTTTGTGTATCAGAGTGATGCGTGTTTACAGCACGCACACCAAGAAGAAGGCTTTCTGTATCAGCAAAATGAGCTCTGGACCTCTTGCTGATGGAGAGGTTTGTTTAAAAAAAAACAAAAATGTAGCTTCAGGACACAACTTCAAACTTTTCACTCTCCTTTCAATTTTGTTTTCTCGCAGATTTTATCACCTTTGTCTAAATTATGTGGCTTGTCTATAATAAACATCAACAGGGCTTCCGT
Source organism: Cyprinodon diabolis (assembly GCA_030533445.1). Taxonomy (NCBI): domain Eukaryota; kingdom Metazoa; phylum Chordata; class Actinopteri; order Cyprinodontiformes; family Cyprinodontidae; genus Cyprinodon; species Cyprinodon diabolis. The sequence continues at coordinate 25,770,430 of CM060068.1, forward strand.
AGATTCCTAAAAAATTTGAGACTGTAATCCAATTACCTTTTTTAACAACAGTGAGGGAGGGAAAAGAAAGTGATACAGAAATGTTAGTTTATTTCTTAGTCTGTGAGCTAGTATATGAAAAATTATATATTTCATTTAGAGAATGATCTGCCTTGTAGATCATTTCAATTTTAATTTAAAATGTTTGAGTTTCTGAATTTTAAATTGAAAATTGTGTTTGGGACAGTATCTCTTCAATTTTTTTGGCAACCAAATTAATTTAATATTTAATTGAAGGAGGAAAAAATCTGATTGAAATAGCTAAGGCATTTTATGATTGTTATAGTTATGGTTTGGCATCTATAATAGAAAATCCCTTTATTGTCCCACAGTGGGGAAATTGTGGTGTTACAGCAGCAGAAGATAGCAAAAAAGAAGTTAGCAAAAAGCTAACCTAGTAAACTAGCCCCACCTGCCAGCGGCCAAAATCATTTTTGCCTGTGAGTTTTAAATTACACATTTAGTCTGGTTTATCAGGCAACAAAAGCGTACGCAAAAGTGACCTTTAAAAAGTGTATGAAAATAAGAATCATTTTAAAAGTAAAAAAAGTTTTTTACTGTACTGTGTTATTACAATAATAAATACTCTTCATCTGAAGAATAAATAATAAATATACAGCTATGGACATTTTTACAGTATATGTGAAAAATTAGCAACACCAAAGATGCAAGCAGCAGCATGTTATTTAACCGACTAAAACAGAAACTACAAAACCAGCATGAACGTAACAACTTAATGAGATTGTTGGGAATAGTGGTGGTTCTAGAGTCTTCCAGCTGCTGGGAGGAAGGGTCTGTGATAACGCTCCCTGGTACATTTAAGGTGCAGCTGTCTGTCACTGAAACTCTAGAGGTTTTTGGCTCATAGTTGTGGTCTGGATAGAAGTGCATCTCATGTGGGAATCTTTGATCAACTAATCTTTTTAAAGGTCTTAGCTTTCTTGATAATTCAATACTTTTTAATGTGGAGAAACAATTTTTGCATTATTTGTTCATAATTCCTGTAGTTTAGGATTTAACAAAATAAGGCAGCAAATAAAAGCAAGAAAGTAATAATCATTTTATCGGGTACTATCTGTAGTTACCAGTGGAGAAATTACTGTTAAATCATCTTTTGTACATAACCTGTCATTAAAAACATTTAAAAGCTGTTTTGGCCTCTGTTATTAAAATATGTTTTATGTTTTTTTAATGTAGAGAAGATTTTATCATTCAAAGAAAGTAATAATTTTGTTTCTCTTTTTTTTACTCCTTTTAATCTAATTCATTCAAAAAGATCCTTAGCTTTATTTATCACAAACAGATCTTTTAATAAAATAAAGAATAACAATTTTAAATTAATAATAAAACTGTTTTGCAATAAAGCACTAGATATTTTGACATCAGCAATAATCCAACAGTGCTTTTTAAAAATAGAAGATGGTATTGTAATCTGTGGAGATAAAAGTGGAGATCTGTGGAGATAAAAGTGGTTTTATCTTTTTTCAAATGCTGCTAAATCTACTTAAACAGTAAAAAGATCTTAGGGATGTCTGCCTGTAAACATTTGGTATTTTATTTTGGTGTTCCATTAAGCTGTCTTTAAAGTGTGTAACTCTGCAGGTGAAGCAGTACCGAATGTTTCACGACGACAGCATGAGGTCCTTCTTTCGCCGCCTTTCATTCACACCTGATGGGTCTTTCCTTCTTGCTCCAGGTACGCCTGATCCAGTTATTTATTTGTTAGTAGATTGTACCCTGCTGATATTATTCACTTTAATATATTGAGTATTTGATCTCCTGCTGATTTTGTAGGTTATGTCTTTTCCATAATTTTTTTGTCTGTGAGTGATTAAGTGTAAAATATAGCTTAGAATTTTAAATTCTTCTCAGATGACGGATTGAACATTTTTTGGTTGTTTTCTCTTATTCCTCCTTAAAGTCACACCTTGAAGATTTTGACCAGCCTGACATACAAAAAAATCTGTTAAAAACGCTTGCATAAATTGGTTAAGTTATGTGTATGTTTTGTATAAGTTATAAGCATGCTGAAACATGCTGGCAAACGCATTTTAGGAGATTCTGGGACGTTAGGTATACGCTGGCTAAATCATCATGGTTTGACAGGGTCCCTAACATGATGAGTGCCCTGTACCTTGCAGAGGGTCGACCAAGCTTTCAAAGATTGTGTCTGATAGTGTATCTTCATCATCCCACTGTGACTAACCCCCTGTCTCCTTTTCTCTTGTCCTGTTGTAATGATAGCTGGATGTGTCGAAGTGGGAGAATCCATCATAAATACCACCTACATCTTCTCCAGGAAAACCCTTAAAAGGTAAAGCTTGTTTTAAGTTTGTTGCTTTCATCTAATCAGAAATCCTCCAGGAGGTGCTTCATCTTCCTGCTGGTCTGTTAGGCCTGTTGCCCACCTGCCCTGTCCAACCAAAGCCACCCTGGCTGTGCGCTGCTGCCCCGTCTACTTTGAACTCAGAACCAAAAAGGGAGAAGGTAAGGACCAAGAATCATCAAACATGGCAGCTTCTCTGTCTCCAGTCTTCATTCTTCTTCTGCGTGTTTGTTAACATCGCCTCCTTCCAGATGGCTCTCCCCTGCCTCTTCCCAACCTCTTTCAGCTGCCGTACCGTATGGTGTTTGCGGTGGCCTCAGAGGACTCCATCTTCCTTTACGACACTCAGCAGAGCCTCCCATTTGGCCTGGTGTCCAACATCCACTACCATACTCTCAGCGACCTCACATGGTAAACCTCCAACGCTTCTATTGGCTTACAGTCAGAAGAAATTGGGCTGTGGTGTTTCTAGGAGCTCCACAGTCTGCTGGTTGTTGGGCAGCGAGGGTCAGAACATGGCTGACTTTTGTTCCCTTTTAACCTTCTTACATCCACAAAGAAGCAGCTAGGCTGTTCTTAGCTTTTACTCTCCTCCTGCTGAGGTTTTGCTGAAGAACCTCAGACTGCATGTTGGCAGTGATGTTTTTTTCCTTAAGCACTAAAATACTTTTATATTTCTGGCCTAAATAAAATGTTTATAACAGGCTTTAGACTTAAAGGCACAAGGGCCGAATCTTGCAGATCAGGGCAAGTTATCTGGCCCCGTAGAGCCAAATGAAGGAAATCATGCCATACAATGGAGGTAAATGTTCTTCTAAGCATTCAAAGTGGCTAACAATAATACAGGAGAGTACTTTGCTCTTTGTAAATTAAAGGATGAATTCAAAAGTTAAATTTATAGAGTTCCAACTGGCCATATCAAAGATCTGAAAATGCAGACATTTAAACAAATGAGTGTGACAGCCCTGCTGTAGTGTAAAGTAAGGGTGCACTGATTGCACTTTTCTGGCTGAGCTTTAAATAAATCTGACCTTCAGATTCAGAGCAATACATTTAATTTTATTTTAATTTTGTTTTCTAACCAACATTTAGGGCTTATACAGTCAGATCCACTGTAGATATTCAATCTTATTTTGTTGAGAAACATTGAACAATGACTCTGAAACTAAACTTGTTTAAACTGCACATTGAAGAAGCCTTCTCAAATATAATTAAAAAATTAATGGCATCAATGGCAGCTAATTTTAGTGCTTTGTGGAGGTGGATAAGATCAGTTTTACAATAAGTATGACCCTCACCAGTCGTTTAAAACTAAGGAAATTGGTGCCATTGTGGTGTAAAGCTAACCTGACAACAGCCAGATGCATGTCTCGCTCCGCCTAGCTCCACTCACATACATCTGGGAACCCGCCATAGGAATTGCCTTTATTGAAGGCTGGGCCTTATCAAAACTCCTTGCATATGATTGGATAAGCCACTTGTCTGTCATCTTTATTGACGTGCTATTTCAACCACTCACACCGAAGCTAACCCGTGATGCTGTGAGAGGAGGAGCTAACGCTTGCTTCCTCAATGCGAGCCGCCATTGTTGTTGGAATCTCACGGTCGCTTCTCCACTCCAGGACACACCCGCCCTGCGTCCTGATTGGACAGACCATAAATTCGGTTGGGGAAATCACTTTCAATGAGCGGGTTCCCAGATGTATGTGAGTGGAGCTAGGCGGAGCGAAACATGCATCTGGCTGTTGTCAGGTTAGTGTAAAGCAGGAATGGAGCTCAAACTGTTTTTTCCTGGTCTTGGTCTTGTTTCTATGGCCTCGACAAATTGTTCCCAGGCTGGTTTGAGTCTTCGTAATAATAAAAAAACAGGTAATGATAATATTGCAAAATGCGAGTCCCATCGACCTTCACCTGCAGATGGACACTGCACTGCATGTGAACTAAAAACAGTGATCAGAGCACTGATGGATCCCACCCCCAGGCTAATATAATGTTGCAATTGCTCATAATGACCATGGTATCTTACATTGTTTACAACACCATAGCATTGATCAATTTGCTTTTTTTCTGCAGCCATTCACTGAGAACATGCCTGGGTTCAATTTCACTTAGCAGGTTTAAACCTGAAACCTGGGAAACTGACTTTTCCATTTCACAAAGAGAGTTTCCTCAGCCTGTTTCAGTCACCATAGTAACATTCTCCCCAGAGCTAACCTGGTCCTTAGCAGGTTTTCTTCAGTGAACTCAGAGTGTCCTCTATCTCTCCTCTCCTTACAGCCAATCACATTGTTTTATTTCATGATTTAGTCAGCAGATTTTTGTTGTAGGTTTGTGCATAAAAAAAAAAAAAAATCATTCACTAGGTCCGTTAGACACATTAGGTTTTAAAAACAAACATTGTATGTCCGTTTGACGAATATCTTATTAAAGAAGGATTTGCAGGATTTTTTCACAGAGAAATATATATTTATAGGGAGAGAATTCTACACCTCAACATTTGGATTGTTTTATTATTTATTTTTACAGTAAATGAAGAACTATTGAAATTATTTTCAGATTAAACATAGATTAATTAATTCCATGAAGGGAAAAGGAATGACTTTAGGGTTAGGATAAGGATTCATTCGTAGATAACAACCTACTGAGCTATTAGGCTCAGTAGGTTGTTATCACTGAAACTGAATAACATAATATCCGAAGCGGCTGCAAACAGAACATTAGTGTTTACTGTCAGTTTGATTCTGTTACTTTGACAGAATCAAACTGACCCATGAGATGATGGTCTTATCTATTGGAACAACTTTTCTATTCTTCATCACCTCCTGCTGACAGATGATTTCACCTAAAGAGATGCATTGATCCACAACCATTCAAGAAATAAACCCATAATGTTATCATGGTCACAGCAGGCTATGGCAAGACGTTTTGATATGTATTATTTTGTCTGAAGGTGTATTCCTGATATCTGAAAAAAAATCCTTATCTAAATGACCATTTTAAACAAAATTACACTCTTCATATCTAGAATAAACATTCTGGAAGTCTAGAAATTAATTTCCTAATATTACTGGTCAGCATTTGTATTATTTTGATTATAAAGATATTTTCAGTCAAATAGGCAGAAATGGGTACTTCCTGTTGCGTGTTGTTATGGTGACTCGTCAAATCGGGGCTCCACTGATGATTGCTTTTCATACTAGTTAAGCACGTGTTCAGCTCTGATTGTATCTTGTTAGAGTTGATTGAACAAGGGTTGAAACAATAGATCGAATTAATCAGATTAATCAATTATTGAAATAATCAACTAACTAAACATCATCTTATTTAATAATCAATTTACCGTTAGCTGGAGTATAGAGACTGACAGAGCAACCCACTTAAAACAGTAACTATACCAAAATTGTAAAAAAAATATATAAACATTTGACATTTAGGAATGAGATAAACGTTTTGGTCTGTCAATATGCTTTATCCAGAACTTGTCAAGTGGAAAAACTTGAGTTTCACCTGGTTTGTCTTGGTTAAAGAATCTTTGTTTATCCGATTATTAATCGTTTAATCAATTTGCAAAATAATCGTGAGTTGCAGCCCTAGAATGAACTAATTCATGATTGTGAAACTGAAAACTCAGAGTTCCTGACATTAGGCCACATCAATCTAGAGTTTTGGATTTGAATCTGAGTTTGTTAAACCTGCTTCTTGAAACAGACCCCTGCTCTCTAATCACCAAACATGTCCTCAGTTTGAAAAAAATTATAAAATTTGTTTTTCAAAAGCATGAAGAGTTTGAAGAAAAGGAACAGAGAAAAAACATGTAAATTCTGTCCACCTCCAAGTTTTGGAGGGACAATGTTTAGTTTGAGTATCCATTTAAAGACCAAGCTGAACAGTATCGCTGCTCCACATACAGAACTCTCTGAACCAGCTGATGAAGGGCAACAATGAAGCTAAAAACATAAATTCAGTCTTACCTTCGCTGTATTAAGGTCTTAATCTATGAAAGATAAAATATATCCGTATCGCTCCTGTAACTGTGATGCATTGTCCCAGCGTCAAAGCTTTCCATGATTTTTAGAAGCCGACATGGCTTCTTTTGGCTGGGACCGTTACGATATACGAATCAATCCGTCATAAATATTCTCAGCAAAATCTACCTCATTTGATCTAGTGGGCCAATCCCCCTTTATTAATCTTTACAAAAGTTAACAAAAAGTTATTTTGGGAGATTAATTGACAATTGTTGTGTTCATTTTTGCATTTTGTGATTTATAAAAATATAACGTCCAGAAATATTGACTCAATCTGAAGTGTAAAGTACTTTGACTGACTGGTCACTATGGCTAGAAAACAGATATTGACACTACTGTTTTTGACTAAATGCTGAAACAAGCATCTCTGACTTGTATAAATATAAAACAAAAAGAAAAGGGGGGCATAAACCTGCAGCTCAAATGTGTGTAAATATGTTAGAAGTTATTTCAATAAACACATCAGATATAAAGCATGTAAAAGTGAAATCACTCGGTTGAACAGTCTTCTTCATGGTTTCCATCCCACTGACATGTCTGTACCACGTCCTGTTTAGGTCCAGCGATGGCTCCTTCCTGGCCGTGTCATCAACAGACGGCTACTGCTCCTTCCTGTCCTTCTCTCCTGGGGAGCTGGGCACGCCGCTGAAAGAGCCCCCCACCCTGGAGGTCTTTGTCCCAAACGGTGGTGTTGAGAAAAAAGGAAAGAAGTCATCTGCAGGCAAAAACTCCTCTCCTGTTTCCCAGTCATCAAGCTCTGCTCCGAATCCCACATCCCAAACCAGCAGTGTTAAAAAAGACTCGCCGTGCCCCACCTCTCTGGAGGAAAAGAGGAGTACCCCTAAAACCAAACCTGGACCGCAGCCTCGCAGGATCACCCTCAACACGCTGGAGGGCTGGGGGAAGCCCACCACGCCGAAAGACTCCACTTCTTCACAGAGTCAGACTCCGGCATCTGGAAGGACGAGCGCACCCTCAACTCCTCTGCCCAGTGTTACGCCCCTCACCCCCACTAACTCCGCTAAAAACAGCCCCCGCACCGCACCCCTCACTCCGTCTACATCCAAGGTTCTCAATACTCCTGAATCCACAACCCCAAAAGGTCCCCCCACCCCAAAAGGACCCACCCCAAGGTAAATATCAAAGGAGAGAATCATTAGTAATCAATATTATCTAGCTTCTTATATTTATTTATTGATAGACCCTTAAGTGCATCACTGACATATTTCAAAAATAGAAGGATAATGTACACTTATATGTTCAGATTGGACTGTTTTTTCAATAAAAATGGAAAAGAATGAGTCCACTGATAAAGCATTAGATAAACCATAATGGATCCTCTGGAAGGCAAAGGTGCTCCTTAAATAAGGGAATAAATCGTTGAATATTTAATCTGACATTTAAATTATTGAATTTTATTTAATTCCAGTAGTTTTGATCTCCAAAAAAAATGGTTAAAGTTTAAGGGCTTTTGAGTACGACGCTGAAATTTGCTTCTGATCGTAGCTTTGAATTTGGAAAACTTCTAAAGGACTATTCCATTTCTTTTTTCCCCTTCAATGCCTTAACCATCTTTAATCTGCTCTACTTCAAAAATGACAATATTAGACTTTTCAAACCTCCACAGAAAAGTCATTTTTCTGACAGTCCTCCTTAACAGCTGGACGGTATGTTGCACCATTTTCATAAACTCAGCATTTTATTCTCTTATTTCATCCTTTCAATGTTTCCTTATATATGATTAGTTTAAGATCGTCGTTATCATTGCTTTTTTCTGTAAAGTACTTTGTATGCTGCAAACTGTAACATACACAGCACTGTATTTTGCTGCTTCACAGTCACTTTCACACAAATGCATACCACATGACCAAGCTCCTCCCCCTACTGAAAAAAAAAAACAGCTGCAACTACATGGAAGCAAACAATGGATTTTATTATCAGCCCAGTTTCACTATTTTTCGCTTAATTTTGAATATTGCAGTTCAATTAAGTTTTTTTTCTTTTCAAAACATTGTTAGAAGGAATGCCTATAATTGCCAAGGGTCCCTTTATTGATCTTAAATCAACCAGGCGCTGCTCATTTTCAAGATCAGGCATTTGCATCCAGCTGCTGGTTAAACCAGTGGATGTTTATCTATTGTCTGATAAGTTCAGTTAAAGGGACCAAAAGTGGCACTGCTGATTCTGTGCTTCGATGTTGACTTTAATCTTTGTTTAATTGCAATGTTTGGCCAACTTATTTTGCTATAAAGATGTTTCTATAACGTCTCCACAAAGCGCCTGATATGCTTTTATCTTAAGCAAGAAAAAGCTGAACAATGAATGAAGGAGAATAAAACGTTCAACCTAAATTCCTCCTTGCACAAACTTGATTTTCTTAAATGCAAGTTACTAAAAGGAGCAACGTTTTTCCTGTTGTTGCTGAATCTTGGATGCTTAACAGCAGACATTTGGTCACAAGTGATCAATTCTGTGCTGTCATTGGTTTCTGGGAAAGACGACTAATCAGACATTTTAATCTAAGGTAGTTTATTTGCTGCTGTTGTTTTATGCAGCCGTAGGTCCAGCTGCTGTTGTCACATGACGGCCGATGATAATTTATGGAAATACTGGGACTATTCAAATGTGTTTTGACTGCAGTCACACAGTCAGGAAATGGCTGCTTTGGCCTGATAGTTGAAGAAGCTAAAGTGAAAAATGAGTCTCCAATGAGCTGATTATACAAGAAATTTTGACATGTATGATATTGATTTTTCTTTTTTTATAAAATAAAAGATGTTTCTGAACAGGCTTTAAGGAGAAGCTAAGAGAAAAAAATTTGCAAATTGCTGTGTTTCTTTCTCTAGACACATGTTTCATGCCAGCAGTGCAAGCTAAGCCTTTTCTGACATGGGGGATTTACTTTACTATTACTAATCATGTTTACTTACAAAAACACAACAAAAAAAGAAAAGACAGATAGCTTGTCTGTTTCCAGGGCAGCAGCAGGTATAATTGAAGCATTGGTGTTTGTTTTTGTCATTGTTGTTCTCTTTGTTTGTTTCTAGGAGGGTGTCTCTGACTCCTGTTGGATCTCGTTCTCCAGCTGTCAGCTTGATGTTCAGCAATACTTCATCTGCTCAGAAGGCCAAACACGGTTGGTGTCCCCACCTTTTTGTATTAAAACAATGTGGCTGTCTTCCTCCCACCTTAAAGCTTTGGGGATTTAATGCCATATTTTCAGTTTTCTCCTGGTGGATGTATAAACTTCTGAAGTCTGTAGACCCTCCTCATTATTGTCTTCAATTAAAAGAAACAGAGGCTTGTTAGGACCCTATCAATGAGCACAGATTAACTTTTTATTTGTCATCTAGTCAGAATGTTTCCAATTAACCCAAATAAATTTTTTGATAATTTTACGCCTTTAAAAATATGTTGGTCTCTTAAAGCAAACAGACATTTCTATATAATCATTCAAGCTCCATTTTAGCTATAGTTAGTCATAAATAGAACAAATAAAAGTACAAATGCTTTGCTACTTTCTCAGGTAGGCGTATAATGGGCTTATTCTCAAGGTGAAGGCCTGTATTTACAAAATTAGCAATGTTTTTTATGCTCTTATTACTTTATATAAAGTTTCCACAGTAAAACTCTTATTTATATAGTTGTTTTTTGATTAGTTAGAAACCGCTGGACATACTGTAATAAAATCCTACTATAAAGAAAGCCCTGTAAAGTGCAGTTCTTGTCTTTACCTCTCACTTCAGACTGTGTTGTGGCCACGCCCACATCATATTTCTGAACAACTGCACAACAGTTTTCATGATTGGCAAATAAAGCAAAACTGTAAAAACTCTCACATCATAGCTTTCATCACATTCCTGGAAAATGAAAAAGGTTTTGTTCTACCTGCAGATTTTGCATAGGCCATGCATGCACCTGCAGTACAAAATATACTGTCATTGTCCAGTTCATTGCGGGAGGCATCCCAGTTGGTCAGTCAGAGAGTGAAAGAGAGAGAAGTTAATTGAAGTCAAAACAGAAGTCTTACTTAGGGTCCATTTACTTGCAACTACTATTATGTTTAGCCAATAGCAGCAGAATATGGCCTTTTAAACTTTTACGTAAACGTATTAAAAAAAAGACTAGGCAATTAACAGTTAACTTTGTATTTTGTTAAATCTATCAAAAAATCCTAAGATGGAAATCAAACCTTTATTTATTTAATGGTTAATGTAGATTTAAGCAAGAAATGGGTTGTCTTCAGTGTTGTATAATCAGTATGCTATAAAATGCTGAAATGTCTCAAAAACATCTGGACACTAATCCTTCTGTTTCCTCAGAGCGACCTTCTCCTCCCTCTGATCCAGTGTGCCAACCTCCAGAATCCAAACGGCCCAAGACCGGCAACACCCCAGTAAGAAGCAGCATCGCTAAAGATTAGCTGCCTGGAGCTGGAGGGAACGCATGAACCACAGGAGGATCCACAAATGTATAAGAAATCTTTGCGTCTCTACATGTATGACAGTCTGAATTTACTGTTTGCATCTTAAATGTTTTTATTTAGTTTTGTTTTTTTCTGATTTTGTAATAAAGCTTTGAGGCTGTTTTATGGCAAAGAAGTTTTGTATCTAGATAAATCTGAGCTGCATTGCTTGAGGAAGACAATGAGAGCACTTCATGGTTTTGTAGTAGTACAAATCTGTAACCTTTAGAAAACCAATGGAATGTTGGCCTAATGAGTTAAAATTGTCAAAATAATAAAAAAAAAAACTCATTTGACTCAACTTGTCTCAATTGCAAGCAGTGAATGTATGAAATGTTTTAGTATTTGTCATTAAAAAAAGGTGCTGAATAAACAACTGTACTTGTTTATCATTAAATCCTGGAGAAACCCTCTTTGAAAAAAGTTTGTTTTTAATGAGGTTAAGGTGTATAGAGTATAATAACATTCATATAAGTCAGTTCAGCAAAAATATATATATATTGTCAAACTTTATATTGATAACAGATTATGATTAAAATGGAAATTTTGACTGCTTTCTACCTCAACATTTTTTAATGTTGAATTACTGATTTTTTATTGGTATTCCTGTCAACTCAAGTTAAAATTATTAATAACTGATAGTTTATTAACTCATTACAACCTTTGAAGGGGAGCTTTTTTAGAATTGCTTCATATGGAAATAAGTAAAAGGCTTGGAGGAGGATTTCCCATAGCTAACCCTTGTGAACATTTTAAAGCAGGTATATAATGCACCTGGGAGAATGGCTTGTAAAGTATTAACCAATGGTGGGTATATACATTTAAATTTGAGTGAATAGATACAAATTAAGTTTAACAACTTTGTGCTATAAACCTTCCTTTATATGCTTTTTGTTCTTCCAGACACTTTGAACAAACTGTTCGCTTAAAAGCTTTGAATATTTAACGGTGTGCGAAAGGTTTAATGCTATACAAATTGTCAGAAAACTAATTTAATTTGATAAAAGCTGCTTTGTAGCCAAGGCAGACAGGTTTTGCATAGGGTGGCAGGAATACAAATTCCCACTTTTCCTGTATTAGTTTGAAAACAAGAGGGTTTTTAAATGCAGTTATCTTATGTAATTTTCCCTGTAACATTAAAAACAGAAAAGAAAAATTTCTATAAAACCATAACTATTTTTTTTCTAGACAGGTTTCACAGTAAATCTTGGATTGTTTCAAAGGCCATTATATCATAGCTCCACCTTCTGAATGCCAGAATAGAGGAAAAGTGTCGGCACAAGATATCAGCGGTCTCTTGGTTAAAATGAGTTTTACAAAGAATGCAGAGCATTTAATTAAACGATCTCAGATAATTCAAACTGGCCTGAGTAGGGAGCCTTGAGGAACACCATTGGAAAGTAGGAAAATGAAGACATCTATTTTAACAGGTAGTTCTTAAATTAATTCAGCTATTTTTGTTTAAACCTTAAAGGCTGACTGAAAACGTGTTACTAGATCTAATATAGATCTAATGTAGAAACAGCAAAGCAGAACTGCTAACATCGACATCTAAAGATAAGCTATAATTGAGCTTTACATCAATTAAGGCTTGAATTATAGAGTTTAGGTATCTATTCTTGGGGCATATATTGACAAATTTTGACATAATCCAGCCTTGCATCACGATGAAGAACACACATATGATGGGGAGGTGATCCGTTGGTTCCTTAACTTTCATCGTAGAGTTCAGGGGGCGAAAGTAGAAACTTCCAGTTCTGATCAAATCATCACCAATCTAGGCTCTCAAAGCTTTATGTTATCCCTGTTTGCTATATTCTGCTGCTATGACAACTAATTGCTGATTTTTTTACATAGCTCATTGTGTCTCAACACAATGTATTACATGCTGACTTGGTGGCAGAATGGAAGAGAAGAGAATAAACAAAACAGGGATAAATTCACAAGGTAAAAAAACATTGTTGCCAATCAGAAGCATCCAGTCATTACTGCTTTTAAACCTTTACCGTCAGGTAGAAGGGACTGCTACCCGGTCCTTTAGAAATATCGAGCAAAACTGCCCAATAATCAAAAGGAATTAATTTCTTAAATGTGCTGATGCACAAATTCTTCTTTTCTTTCATGGTCAGCAAGCTTGAATTGGTAGAACTTTCCCATTTATTTTCAGAACATATTTATTAATTGATTATTGAATTGGTTAACCCTTGAGAATAATGAATTAGTATGCTCCAAAGCCATGTCATTTGTGTTTAAGGCTTGTATTTAAATGGCCACTGTCATACATTCACCCACACAACACTTCCATATTGGCAGGATAGGGTTTATATTCTATTCATTCTCCCAGAATTATTCCTTCTGAGATTTAATGTCAGCAAATCAAAGGAGATGGTGATGTCCTTTTCCAGCAGAGGGAGGGATCGAGCAGCGGCTGCTGCCATTGTGTGTTCTGCAGCTATGCAGACCTATGTAGCCAGTAGCTGCAATAGCAATTCTCATCTATCATTGAGGGAATCCTGTAAAAGCACCAGCCGAGGATGTCCACTGCATTCCCAAAAATATTTGCTCACCCATCCAAATGAATGGAATCAGGTGTCCCAATTGCTTCCACAGCCACAGGTATTTAAAATCAACCACCCAGGCATATAAATTGTTGTTACAAACATTTGTGAAAGAAAGGGTCGCTCTCAGGAGCCCAGCGAGTTCCAGCATGGAGCTATGACTATAGTCATGAAATTCCCTCACTCCTAAATAAATTCACTGTCAGCTGTATCAAATGAAAATGGTTTGTGTTTAGGAACAGCAACCCAGTAAACCAGCGGTCCCCAACCTTTTTTGCGCCACGGACCGGTTATATGTCAGACAATATTTCACGGACCGGCCTTTGAAGTGTGGGGGGGTAAATACAATCAAATAAAATGATACGACTGGCATAAAATCAAATACAAACAGCATAAAAATAAAACTCACCATCATGTTGAATTAGTAGGAGCCCTGAGTTTGTTTCTCTGAAACAAGCTGGTCCCATCTAGGCGTAATCAGAGACAATGACACACAAAGTGTGCTCCTAATGTCCAGTCTGCTCTGTAGCTTTGTTTTGTTTGCTTTAACCGCAGAAAATCCCGCTTCACAAAGATAGGATGTTATAGATAGGATGCGTCTTGACCTGAATTAACCTGTGTCAAGAGGCACAGATGCACCGACTGATGTAATTGGGAGAGAATACCGGATTTTTAAATATTTTTTAAAATAAAACATTACTCAGACTCTGATCGTTGATAAATTATATATATATATTTTTTTTTTCTGTGTGGCCCGATACCAAATGACTGATGGACCGGTACCGGTTGGGGACAGCTGCAGTAAACTAATGGAGCAGGGTCAGTGGATCCTAATGAGAAGATGTCACCAACATGCTGCAGAGACCATCACTACACCCCTCCACATTAATGTAGCCTTAAAAACAGCATGGAATAGGTTTCCATGATTGAGCAGCTGTATCCATCACCAAGTGCAATGCAAAGCGCCAGATGTAACAAGCATGCTGCCACTGGACCCCAGAGCAGTGGAAACATATTCTCTGGAAGGATGAATCACTCTTCTCCACCTGGAAATCTAATGGTTGAATCAGGGTTTAGCAGTCCCCAGGAGAATGGTTTTCTTCTGACTGAATTATGCCAAGTATAAAGTTTGGTGGAGGGAGGATTATGGTGTGGGGTAATGTTTCAGGAGCTGGGTTTGAAGGTGAAAGGAACTGAATGCCTAGCAAGACATTTTTCCCACCTTTGTAGGAACAGTTTGGAGCTTGCTCCGTCCTCATCTAATCTGACTGTGAACCAGTGCACAAGGCAAGGTCCATTAAGACCTGGATGGCAAGATCTGATGTGAGTCTGGTGTGGACAAACTTGAGTCCTGACCTCCAGCTGATAGAAGACCTTTGGGATGATTTAGCCCGGAAACTGAGAGCCAGGCCTTCTCATCCAACATCAGTGTGTGACCTCACAATTGTGCTTGTGGAAGAATTATCAAAGATTCCTATAAACACACTCTTAGACCTTGTAGGCAGCCTCCCCAGAAGAGATGAAGCTTTTCTAGCAGCAAGGGGTGGACTGACATCACACTGAACCCCAGATTGGACTTTAAGCTTATATGTGAGTCAAGGAAGGTGAGCGAATACTTTTAGTAATATTGTGCATCTTAGAAAACATCTAATTTTCCATCAGCAATATTCTTTTACAGAAATAATATTAATTATTAATTGAAAGTGTTTTATCCTTCGGCATATGTTGTTGGTACAGATCTAAGATATTACAGAATAGGATCAAACTTCCTCATATTGTCGGTGTGTTCATTGGTCTTCCTGTTTGGGATCAGGTTATTGTTTATGAGCAGCAGGACAGGCCAGGCAAGCTCACAGACCAATAGGTAAGGACCATTACAGTGGTTGCAGTCTAATGAAGAGGTGCTTTCTTGAAGAACTTTGAATGTTAAACGTACAAAAACACTGCATCTTTAAAAGATTCACAGTGCTGCACATCTAACACATTTATTTATGTCACACTTTATTCCAAAAGTCATTCAAATCTATTTATTTTAATTTCTAATTGGCCCTTTATTATGACAAAGTTAAAGATGTTTTTTTTAGACTGTTGCAAATTAATAAGAATTGGAAAACTAAGAAATCTGGTGTATTTAAGTATTTAAAGCCTTTTTATGCCATGAAGCTCAAAGGAAGCAGAGGTACAGACTGTTTCCCCTAGTTAATCCTCGAGATGCTTCTACGAATTACATTTAGTCCAAGTGTGCTGAATTCGAATTCAGGAGACTGAACATGATTAGGATCATTAGCATTAAGCCTGTAGACCTCTGAGACAGGAATATCCTAATGCACAAAGCTGAGGAAGAGTCCCAAAACATTTCTGCTGTATTCAAGCTCCCAGAGAACACAGTGGTCTTCATCATTCATAAGTAGAAGAAGTTTGGAACCACCAGATAAAGGTGCTTCTTTAAAAAAGAAAAGAGAAAGAAGGGCACGTAGGAGCCCTTCTAGAGGGGATCAGGACTCTCAGACCATGAGAAACTTAATTTTCTGGTCTGACTGGACAAAAATTTAGCTGTTTGGAGTGAGTGCCAGGTGTTATAGTGGGAGGAAATCAGGCAGCACTCATCACTAAGTCTATACTTTCCCCATAGTGAAGCATGGTGGTGGCAGCATCATGCTATAAAGATTTTTGTTGTTGCTTTTGCAGTAGGGACTTGCAGAATACCTGAACCGTAAAAACAAAAACATAAAAAACAAAAACTGTAAAAATTTAATCAATTTATTTTTGAGTTTTTACAGCACTAGTGGCTCGTTTTTCTAATAGTAGGCTGACATGAAGGGGGTATGAAAGAATGGGAGACACATGTGGCAAAGGACCACAGGCTGGATACGAACCCGGGTCAGCCGCGCCGAGGAATAAGGCCTCCATACATGAGTCGTGTGCAATAACCACCTGCACACCCAAAAATGAAATAATTTAAAAGAGAGACCCTAACTTCCATCAAGCAGATGCGTATTCAGGTTGTTATAGGTCACAGATGTGTCTCTGGTTCTGCTGTGTTCTCAGCGTTAAGTACATCTGTACCCGCTGTGGGTATTTTTTCACTTCAGTCACTGGCTGTGGTCAGAGGCGTTGGTAAAACCTTCATACCCAAGCAGCTAAACCCAACACTGAAACAGTTTGAATTTAAAGTGAAAGCACCATAATTTGTAATTCATTCAATGTTATGGTACATAATGCCACAGTTCTCTACTTGGGGTGACAAACATCTGCAAACACTCTAAGAACAAACAAAAATCTTTAGAGATCCAAATAATTTGAGAGATGATTGGCAGCAGGTTTAGGGTTATCTGTATGTTTTAGTTATTACACAGGTAATATTAGATGGGATAAAATATGCCTCAAATGTTACAGCTTCCCTCAGCAGTGCTGCAAAGGCTACAGTGATGCATGGTTTTAGGGACCTGTTAAAGGTCAAAGTTTAGATTGTTGTTAAACTGTGGAAAACTATATCCTGTTTTTTTATTTTTTATTATTATTCAAGGAAAGAAGTGAAGAACTTGAGGTTTTTGCTGGATTTGTTTGTCTTCTATTTATTTTTTAGGTCTTTTCCTTCTTTTCACCTAAATTTCCTGTTTTACCTTTTTTTTTTTTTTTTTTTTTTACCAGAACAAGCAATTATTTTTTGCATGGTATAAAATAAATGGTCAGAAAAAGAATGATAACAGGAAGTCCAAAAGACAAACTTCTTAGTAAGAAGACTTGCTCTAAAAAAAAAACAGAATAGTTTGTTAGTTTTGGATGGTGAATGAAAAATAAGGGTTTCCTTTATGTTCTTTTTTTCATATTTTCTTACAAGCCTTTTTTTATATATTCTTACTTATTTCTGTCTTGGTGAAAAACAATTTAGGAAAAAGAAAAGTTAAATTAAATATTCCAAATCAACTTTGTAGAGGAAGCCATACTTTTTCTACATAAAACATGTCTTTTAAAATATTGTCTTGTAGAAAAATTACAGTGGGTTTCTGTCATGTTTATGGAAATTTCCAGTAATGATAAAACAGACCATTCCTATAATACTACTCTATTCTTATTTGCATGGACAACATAATGAAGAATTAGTGACTTTACAGTGGATTCCTCACAACATTCAAGCAGGAGTCACTCTTATAATATGAACTCCCAGCTGATTTTTTTTTTCTAGATCATGAAAATACAGTCCTTGTTGCATTGAGCTGTGACACTTTGGAAAGACTAACAGCCATGTTTGTGTCTCCTCTCCTGAGGTGAAGAAAATACTGCAGTTGTTAGCATATGCATTTATAGTATTTGTGTCGTAGGCTTCTGCTTAAAGAAAGACAGAAAAATCAAGAACCTTCAATGCATTGGGCTCTGTTTGTGTTCAAGGCGCACCATGCAAGTTTATGATAGGTTAGAATTTCTTCGCTTCTTTCTCCACAAAATTCAGACCTGTTAAGGTAGCCAAACGTCTGAAAATGTAAAAAATATACATATATCCTGAACTAATGATGAAAAACTTTCTTTGTCAGTAGAAATTCTCCATCAGGAACTCTGCTTCCCCTGCTTATTATAAAGATAATTTTTCTGTCTAATTATGAATGGAAAAAAAGTGTTTTTAAATCAATCTAAGTTGTGGGTCTGATCACCGGATCATAGTACCAACACTGATGTGCTCAATGTGAGCAAAAAAGGGAAGAGTTGATGGGAAGATTAAATACAATGAAATACAGGAAGAAAAATCCCTTTCATAGGAAGGGACATGCCTTTGTCTATGTCTAATTATAAATTTTATCAGTTCTTAATTTAGAAATCGGGTTTGCAGTATTTTTTGTTATTTTGTTCTATTGGTGTCGTTAAAGTTAGGGGCTGTCTCCCATGACGGCTTTCTTCTCCTTTACTTTTATCTACAACACTGTCAGTGACTCTGGAACAACTCTGTCCACCCAGAGATAGGACGCCGGTACCCTATAAGAGGGCTCGCATTTAGACACTTACCACAGTGGTCTAATAAACAGGACAAAGACAAAGGGTCGTTTCTGGTTTTTTTTTTTTTTTTTTGTTATTTGCTTGTCAATCTTCAATAACAGCCTATAATTACTTTGATTTTAAATTTGATGTAACAAACAAGTAATTTTTCTCCCTTTAAAAAAAAACACTTTAATTGAAAGCAGATAGGTACACAGTCCTGTACTAGAGAATAACCGTTATCACACCTTCTACTAACTACTGCTATGCACTACATGCAGGTGGTATCTCATGGCTCTCTTTTGCTGATCCATGTGTGCAAAAGAGTGCTTGTCATCTTTTAAAGAAACAGGTTGAACTTACAATACTTACTTCTTTTGAATGGTTTCCTTTACAAAGCAGCATTAAGTTTAATTCCCCATGTTGGATTACGTATGCCGAAATGTTCTTGATCGCCACACTTCTCTGTGAAGCTGGTGTTTTTGTTTTAGGTCACATCGATGAGCGGACCGGCTGCATTTGCCTCTTTATACCAGACTCTTTAAACTGTGGATACATTTTCAATCATTTGGTATCTTCATGTCTTGTTTTAAGTCTGTTATAAAATGTCATAAAATCCATTTATTGCAAGATAACATTTTGACCATGTTTTTTTCCCCATTGCTTTATATGCTTTGAATCTTTTTTTGTTGTGGGATCAGCATATTCACAAGTTAGTGCAGTGGCCTCAATTCTGGTCCTTGAGGTCCAGGGTCCTGCACCTTTCAGATGCTTTTCTAATTTAACCTTTAAAAAGACAAAAAAACAAAACAAAAATATACTTCCAATTTGACTAAGTTTGAGAGTTTAGAAAGACAACAGATCAAAAATGTCAAACAAAAGGGTGATAGGGGAAGTTGAATACAAATGCTTGTCAATTGTTTTAAAAGTCTTTTGTTGTTAAAAAAGCTTGATTTTAAAATGATGTACTATTGCATAAAACAAAAACAAAAAAATACAATTAATTTTGCTATTGGCATCTATGGTATTACAAATATTGCATATGCTTCTTATTATTTAAGATTATCAATTGTACTCCAATGTTTCTGCTTTCAATTATACTTTAAGACTAAAGCCTTGGGTTTCTTTGACAATATTTAGAGGTGATTTCTAACAAAATAAGCGTCTTATTATAATGTTCAGACTTACATAACATTTTAATATGTTTATTCAACAGTGCGAGTCTTTGTCAAATATCTTTGCGTTTCATTTTTAAACATTAAAAGCATGACATGTTATATGAATTCATATATGCGGTATTTTTGATCAGAATATAACGTTGAACCTGACTTAGCAGCAAGTGAAACAAATAAATACTTATAAATTTGTATCGTGACTGAACAACCTACCTTGCTGTCAAAACACAGCGAGATAAATTGATTGACACCTCTCTTATCCAATCAGATTTCGCGTAGTGGAGGATCTTTAAAGCTTCTACTAATGGTCTTTGTGTGAAGGCGGGGAGCAGTTGGCTCGGATAGTCTGCTGATTAGCAACAAACAGAAGGTTACGAGTTAGAACATTTTTGATAATTTTCCAACCACAGCGCCTCCGCGGCTACAGGAGCAGGGTTAACTATGCCGGGGGCCTAACCGGAGCTTGTTAGGTGGCTTTTGGGAGCAAAAGGCGGGCATTTGTGAAATTTCGGAGGCTTTCGCGGCGAGAAGGGTGAGAGAGAGAGAGGGTCCGCCTCGCTTTGAGATCGTTTCAAGCGGCGATGCTTTAGCTGATAGCTGCGTCATCATGTTGCTTCCGAGTCGAGTTGGTGAGAAGAAATCCCAAGTTAACGCTGGGAGGTGAGGCTGCCCGCCGACATCCAGCCCCGGAGGCCACTCCCGACAGTTGAAGTGCGTGGAAGACGAGCTGCCGGGTGGGAGACTGGCAGCAGAGCCTGCTTACTTTACGTGCTTGTCAGGACTTACTTTACATCACTGTAGTTTGCGCGAGACCCCAACTTTAACCTTATTTATTGAACCCACTCTAATGTTTAAACCTAAGGGTTTTTAATGAGCGTTTTTTTTTTACTGGAAAGTAGCTTAGAAAGAAAGAAAGTGGAAGTGTGACTACTGAGGGGACAACATGTATGCCACAACTGTTAGGATAGTGGGAAGTGATGCTCTCATTGACAGCTAGAACACAAACAGGAGCGGCCAGCCTCAGATCTTTATTATCTGGACTCTGTTAACTCCCACTGATCGATCTGAACTTATTTATTTTAGATCAAGACGGATTGATCTGTTTCTGTAATCACATCAACGCGGACTTTGTCTCAGGTCAACTGGGAAGGTTTCTGAACAGAAGATCTGTTTAAAAATGGACGCAGGGCGCAGTTTTTATGCGTCCAAGAAGGGGATGGAGTCTGCGGGGCGCAGGTCCTCTAACTTTGAGGTGATTGACGGGTTGCTCTACCGCAAAAAGTTTGAAAAGGGCTTCATCCACTACCGGGAGGTTCTGGGGGAGGACAGGAGGCAGGAGGCCATCTCCACCTTCCACAGGAGGAGACCTGGCCAGCGTCACCTCTCCCTGGAAGATACCTATAAATGCGTGGCTGAGAACTACTGGTGGGAAGGTATGAACACCTGAGC
The DNA here is from genome assembly GCA_030533445.1 of Cyprinodon diabolis. Lineage (NCBI taxonomy): Eukaryota > Metazoa > Chordata > Actinopteri > Cyprinodontiformes > Cyprinodontidae > Cyprinodon > Cyprinodon diabolis. The sequence goes on from CM060068.1 coordinate 25,791,438, forward strand.
AACTTTACAACGATGTTTCCATTTAACTTTTTACCCAAACAAACAATAGTCTTATTTAAGTGTTAATAAATGATAAAATAAATGAACCCTTCAGAGTTCTGCAGCCCATTCACCCTGGCTTTGAATAATATCTTATAAGTTATAGGACTTTTCTGAAATTAAATTTAGATTTTAACTATTTCTCCTGATCTTTGAATTTTTATGCTTTGAAATTTTATTGCTACACTATTTTTAGGGCACTCTAACTTTTCTTTTTATTTATTATTATTATTTTTACCTTCCTAGAGCAGAGGTGTCATAACTGCAGCTCTGGAGCCACGTGTGGCCCTTTAAGTAGTGAGCTTTACAACTTTCACACCCACCCCCCACCCCAAAAAATAATAAAATAAATAAAAATCCAATTGAGCAATTTTGTTAGATTGAAAGCAGACAAAAATAACATTTCTTTGAAGTTTTTTTTCTGTTTGTATGGTTTCTGCAGCAGGACTAAAGAAAGCGCAACTACCAATTTATTCATCAGGCCACACTTCTTTTTTTGTTTTGTTTCCATAAATATAGCTTAAAAAGATAATTATGTTTTTTTTTTCGATTTCTAAAAAAAGAAGTATAAATACCGTTGCTGTTTCTTCTTTTAATGACAATAACAATATTTCCATCATGGTTATTTAGAGCACACAGACAGATTTAGCTTTTTTTCAAAGGTCTGCTGTTGCTCTGGACTAAATTCATTTGGAAAAAAAAACAGGAGGCAGAAATGGCTCTATGGATGGGAGAGAGAAGTAAACACCTGTGAAGTGAAAGCAAGCTGATGCATTGTTATTGAATTTATTCAACGCTTAAACTACCTTTCACTGCAGTCACCGTGGTGGTCTTTAGAGGAATCTCTGTAAAATTTCAGCTCTTTTTTTGTATTTAAAAACTGGTCTCTGTCTAGATGAAGGTTTAAACCAACCTCCCCTGAATGTAAATGCATTGTTGTAGTGAACTCTATATATTCTGGTTAAAGGTTTAAGGTTGCTTTGCTAAAAGGGGAGTTATTCCCATTCTTAATTATTTTTCATTCAGCTCATCCATCCAGTTGGATGATGATGATCACTGTTGGTCTTCAGCTGGACTTAGAGTTGTGCATGGAGGTAAAACAGATTTATTCTCATTTGTTCTCCGCATTTTCTTCCACATCTTTCCTGAGTTACTTTTAAAATGTTCACCAACTTGGAAGGGGGATTCTTAAGGTCTCTTCTTTTCCCATTGAGGCCAGATTTTTGAAGTGGGCAGCTAATAATCACCCTGTATATAAATTGTCCTACCCGTGCAGCAGATCTGTGCAGCTCCTCCAGAGTTACCATAAGACTCTTCCCACCTTCAGTTTAAGAGGACAGCCATGTGTTTGTAGTGTTTGTAAAGAAAACACAACAGAAAATGCCCATTCTGAATCGATCATAATATTGAATTGAATAGAATATCCCTTTCTTGTCCCACAATGGTTAAATTCTGGTGTTTACAGCAGCAAAAAGATCATAGAAAAAATGGTCACACAAATGTGGACCTTAGAAAAATGTATGATAATAACATACTTGTAAAGAGTTAAAATATAAACAATAAAATCCTGTACTGTAAAGTGTTTTAACAATATAAAACTGTGCACCTGAAGAATTAATAACCAATATACAGCTATTGACATTTTTAAAGTAATGGATATTTGAAAATAGCAGCAACATCAGAGATGTGGAAAATGACAACAGCAAGTTATATCAATTGATTCAAACAACTATAGATGAATAAAAAAGAAGGCTTTCTCCATTAACTTCCATTGCTTTATTAATGTGCTGTTGAATGTTAGCAATTTGTTACAAAACTGCTCAGTCATATAATTTAGGAAAAGTTAAGAAATGTTTTAACGCCAGGAATCCAATTTAAGATGGAAAAGAATCTGTTCTAAATCTTCAAAATCAGAATTGAATCGATCCTATAAATCTGAATTGATACCCTCCCTGCTGCTAAAGCCTGCTGGGATGCTTTATTCAGAGCCACACGTGCAAATTCTTCATACCTACAGTGAATCTCACCTTTTCCTGCACTCAGCTCATTGATGCTAACGTGCTGTACCTCATGAAAAGGGGTGGAAAACATTTGAAGAGGAAAACGGTTGTTTTCATGATGCTGTGTGTCTCGTGATGTTTTCAAATAAACCTCTGTATCCTTCACACAACAGCTGTCATTAAATTGGGATTTCCAAAGTTGTCACCCCTTAAAGGGTGTGAATATTTTAAATAGACACTGTGTGGTTTTAAGTGAGCTGCTTAAACTTTTCTCTCTGTTTTGGACTCAAATCGTCTTATTCTGCAGAGCAGAAGGATTGTTTTTCCTCCTGTAGAGGTTATTTAATCTAGAAATAGAAAAATATAAGTTTTTATTCTATACTTAATGTGTTTGTAGCAGTAAACTATAACGTTTTCTTCAGTTTTTTTGTCTTTGTTCGTTGGGGGAAAAGTTAAATTTTTTTAAATCTCAGCTGATTGTCTAATCTTATTTATTTTTATTTTATGAGAGGAGTTGTTGTAAAAACACCTTTATGCTTGTTGACTCATAACCTTCGAATGTTTGCAGATTTTCTTTCTATTTGTCTTATTTTTCTTTGTGCTAAAATGTATTCTTGACTTTTTTTTTTACCTACCCACAGGAATGTACTTTCAGATCAGAGACTTTGTCCTTCACTGTCCACAATGCAAGAGTCTGCACAGTAAAACATCAGCGGTAAGGGGAGGACATTTTAATATTTCTCCTTTTCACTTATGTACAGCTGTGTAATTTCAAATTTTTCTTTCATTGGTTTCCTTTCACACCTCTCTTCATCAATCTCATTGATTTCTTTCTACCATGATGACTTCTTTACCTTATTACTTTATGTCCCGCTGCCTTTGGCTCGCAGGGGTTTGATGGAAGGAGATGCGTCTCCAAGACGGTCCCATCACATGGCGCCGACTTGCTCAGCAAGCTGAGGAGTCAGAGGGAGGCGGGGCTGTTCTGTGACATCACCCTGCGAACGAACGGCGGATCCTTCTCGGCTCACCGAGCCGTCCTGGCGGCCGTCAGCGATCACTTTCACGAAGTTTTGGCTGAAATGGACTCGAGCAAGATGACAGACATAGATCTCTCTGGTGGGTCCTTAAAATGTCCATGATCTTCAGAATGATAGCATCACCGTTCTACGATGCACTATGACACAGTTTTAATGTGTAGAATATAAATATTAAACTTACATCGCAGTGAAGAATGCCTTCTTATATATAATTAAAGGAAGACACTCTTCATCCAGATTATATCAGACTAAGATTTTAGTCACTTGATACACAAATCTAGTGGAGACAAGCAGCCATAGACTGGAGCAGAGGCTGCAGACAAATATCTTTGTGACTTGTCCACTAAAAAAAAAAATGAAGGTAATTTATGATAATGACTTTAATGATTTCTTTTTATATCACAAAAAGCCAAAATCAAAATATGTTAAAAGTTGTGCTTGCAACAAGAATGGACAGTTAATCAGGAAGGACTTTGAAAGATCCTGTTTGTGACAATTTGCCGTCGACCTTGTGGAACAAAAGCTCTGAAACAACTTCACACAGAAAAAATTTAATTCTTCTTTAGATACTTTGTTTCTGAATCTTTCTGAATCATTTTCTCACTGAAATAAAAACCTGAACAGAAAAAAACAGGGATGTGGACATATTTTAACAGTCCTAACGTTTGTTTACCGTAAATCCTCTAATATAGGCCCGGGCCTTTATTTCACTCAAGTGCATCGCGGTCCAGGCCTTTATTGGAAAGAGGCCAGAATTAGAGACAGGCCTCTATTGCTATTTGAGCAAAACAGACTACCAGTGGAATGAATAAAAATGAGATGTGGTGTCTATTTGAACCTATAAAACACTAGGTTCATTTACTGAAAAAGTACAGTTACCATAACGGTATACAGAAATTTAACAACAAATAGCCTACCTGTAATTCAGGCTAAATTCCAGTGACAAAAACGTAGCAAACATACCAGTAGTGCTACTAGTGCAATTTAAACACTTAACCATACATGGTGATAATTAGGCTATTGTTTTATAACAAAAAGCAACTTACAGGTTTAGACACCTCATCGCTCACTCAAATTGTCTCGCTTGGTTTGAAGTAAAAAAAAAAAAAAAACATCCTCCAATTCTGTTTAATCCTCCTCAGTTTCCTCCTCCTCAGTTTCCTCCTCCTCTTCATCTCTCCCTGTAATCTCCTTATCACTCGCGCCAGTCCCTATAACAAGTTCATTATTGTACAGTTCCTCTTCGTCCTCCTCATGTTCTGCTGCGTGTCTGTTCTCTTCCTCGCGCAGACGGGCAGCAGTCAGGGCCTGTCGTCCAGCAGCGCAGGGCTGTGGTTCTTGTATGTTACTACCACAAGTATAATGTTGAGGTATGCCCAGAAAAAAATGTTTATAGCCCCGGCCTGTATGAGAGACCGGCCATTATTTACCTCCTCTGACAGCGAGACCGGCCAATGTTAGAGTCCCGGCCGCTAATGGAATACAGGCCAATATTAGAGAATTTATGGTATATTAATTAATAAATTAATTAATAAATCAGAAACCCTAACAAACATAGCTTTTAAATCTTAATTTAAGTTAATTTAGGTAAAAAGAGGGTTTAGTCTGGTTTTGTCAGTTTGAGACGCAGACTGACTGACTCCTTATCTTGGTATGCAGCCATAGTTAGATGTAACAGACGTTTCTTTTATCTAGAAGCTTCCTAATGTTTTTGTAGTGGACAACACAGCTGTCCTTCCTGTCTAACGTTAGCTTTTATCGCCCCAGGTTTCAGCGAGGACAGTCTTTTGTCTCTGCTGGACTTCTCCTACTCCTCCACCCTGCGTGTTCATCAGGAGAACCTACCGGAGGTCTGTGCGATGGCCCGTCACCTGGGCATGTGGCCTGCAGTGGAAGCCTGTGCGGCTCTCCTCAAAGAGCAGGAGCAGCAGCTCCATCTTCCTGGAAAGGCCTTCAGCTCAGCTCGCTCTGCCTCATTCAGTCAGAGCGCCCACCAGCAAAGGGAAGGGCTTTTAAAACTAGAGAACATGAATGAAGGCTTTAGTCTGGTACTAGAGACGTCTGATGAGTCTTTGTCAGAAAGTCCCAAGCGCAACCTGCGCAGAATGCCAAAACCTCAGGCTGAGAACGGCCTCCCTCTGAGTCCCTCACACAGGATGAAGCTCATGGACTTTAAATCTCCCTCTTCCAAAAAAGCCAGCACGCCGCGCCATGGCATCGGCGCCTCTCGGTCCCAGAGTTACTCCCCTGTATCGGTGTCAACCCCCCGTCTCCTCCGCTCCTCTCCTGGAGCCGCCAAAGAAGTTCAGAGGTTCCTGCCGAAGCCAGAGATGCCTCAGAAGAACCGAAAATCTCACTCTATGTCATCCAGGTCGCGGCAGGGTACCTCATGCAGCCCGGTAAGGGTAAAACAGGAAGCAGAGGAGGTGGGAGAAGACGAGGAGGATTATGCAAGAGCGCAGGAGAAGTACAAGCTCATGAACGTCCTCGGGCTCCAGAGGACTGCTCTCCTCCCCCGACCAGAAGATCTCATCGGCTGGAGGCAAAAGAAACGACTTCGGAAGTTAAAGGCCAACAACTATTCCCTGACTAAGCGGCGGGAACCACGACCTTCACCCCCCAGAACCTCATATGAGGACGTGAAGCTGTCGCTTCCTCTCTGCAACCCTGTCAACACACAACTCCTCAAAAAGTCAGTCAAGTCCAAAGGTTTGGGCTCCATCCAAAAGATTTCAGCTAAGAGGAAGCAAAGTCTCCAGCAGCTGATCCCTCCTACTGACAGGAGCATGAGAAGTAAAGGGGTCCTACCGGACCTGTTCCAGTGGACCTCAATGCCGGTGTTTGGTGGGAGGGAGCTCAGGCGGTCTGTGAGGAAGGGGGATGCTGCCCAGCAGCCTCTGCATTACAGAAACAAGAAAAGCTTAGCAAGAAACGCAGTTAAAGTTAAAGCAGAAACGACTGAATGCTCCATCTCAGGTCTTAGGCACTCATCGCAAAGTGGACACACGTCTCCAAGCCCCCTGCCCTCGCAGAGGAGGCAGACCAGACAGAAGGTCGCCGCAGATGCGGTCAAATCGCTGCGGTACAACAGCAGCCGACCGGCAGCCAAAGCCAAGCTGAAACGGGCCTCCATGAAAGAGGGGGGTGGGGCCAAGGGCAAGGTCAGAGAGGACGCAAGACCCAAAGGGAAGGTTTCTGAACCCAACGGCCTTCCAGAACACCCCCCTCAACCTTCTCTTTATAGCCACCCCCTCTACAAGGCTATTAAAGAAGAACCAGCAGAACCGGTGCCGGTTGGACCTTTCCCCGATCCTCCCTCTCCAGACCTGGGCAAGCGGCAGAGCAAACCCCCCATCAAGCTGCTGGACTCAGGCTTCCTGTTCAGCTTCTGTCGGCCGGTGGGGGGGTCCGGGACAGGTGTGAAGAAGGAGGAGGAGAGTGTAGCTATCTGTCTCACCCGATCCGTGTCTCAGGTTCCAGCAAAATTCGAGGCAGAAGGAAGGGCGCTGAGGGCCCGGGGCCCCACCGGCCTGTGCCTGGGGAGGAGGGAGGAGAGGAGAGCTGGACACGGACGACTTCTGAGGCACAGACCAAAGTCCAAAGAAACCGGAACCCATCTGGACAAATGTGCTGGGTCCAAAACACCTAAGAAGACGCCAAAGGTAAACAGTAGTAACCAATATTAGAAGAACAATCCAGAATGTGGATTTTCTGATCCACTCAGGCTCCAAATCTTACAGATGCCCACACACCCACTAACCATAGTCCTGAAGGTTGGTTTTGATTCTGCTGCAGAAATCAGGGAACAGATATAGAGAAATACTATGGAAGATCAATGATTGTTTGGAAAAGTAGTTTGATCTGTGAATTATTAAATTTTGTGTTGCTGCATCTAGATTTACAGTTTTCTAAAGCATTTTCTTTCCATGCAGAGACAAAATAAAGTCCTCGCCCTGAGCAGCAGCAGGAGCTGTGCCATGATGGACCCGGTACATCGAGCCCGGCTCAAGCAGCTTCGAGGGCCTCGGAGTCAGGCCCCCAAAGTCCCAAAGGCATCCCACGCCTGCCTGCAGTGTCCAGCCGCCTACAAGGACTGCGACGCTCTAATTATGCATCAGCTGAGGCACATTGATGGAAAGCACTGGCCCTGTCCGGTAAGAACAAGCCTCCTTCACGTTAACCACCACACCTTACCGACTGCTTCAGGTGAAAAGATGTGAGGGAGCTTAGCAGTTTGACTACCAACATTTAGAAAATATACTCTGAATAGTTTTGCTCAGCTGTTTTTTGTTTACAAAGAAAAAAGAAGAAAACTAGTTAATCTTGCTGTCATTTTAATGTTATGTCGCTATTAGGATGGGAAAAAAATCCTGCTAAAGTAAATCAAACATAAAGGCAGCAGAGAACTAAAACCGCCAAAAGGTTGTAAACGATGATGAGTTCACACGGACTCCAAAGCTGCCTAAACTTTGCCAGATTCATCTGCTTTCGCTCGCTTTGATATTCACCTCTGCCCAGCGGAAGCATTTTGCACTGCAGGAGAATTCGAAAGCCTCCTTCGTCATACAGTAAGATCTGCTGGTCGTTGGTTTCATCTCTTCATGGTGCACATGGATTTACAAAGTGACTTGCAGGGTTTTTTACTTTAGAAAGCCGAAAAAAGCTGCAGATCAGATTAAGTCCACTGGGAAGACGGAACACTGAGGGCGGGTTACAGACTAGAACTGCCCTGCAGTAGGACAGTGGTACATCCAGGAAGCCAGCCTGGGAGTCAAAGCGAGGAGAGTCTACGTCTGGCTGGAGCTAGCCTCTAGGCTAACTATGAGAAATGAAAGAAGGACCGGGGAGGATCAGCGATTTAATCCTTCTTGGATTAAATTAAAACAGCTTTTTTTTTTTTTTTTTAAGCAACCTTAAATCCTTTTAAGAGCTGCTTCTTTCTTTAGATTATTTTGTGTATCTTCCATTTTTAATTAAAAAAAAAAAACCTGTCTCCACTGTGCTCACAGCCACATCTAGTTCCTTACTGGATTTTGCAATGCGAACATAGACGAAGTTTAGATTGTTTAACGTCATGCCTAGGCAAAGCAGCGATCAAATGTCGCCGACTTCGTCTAAATCGGGCCGTTGTATATCCGCCACCGTAAGTCACTCCGCTTTGCTTCACTTCACATCTGCCCTTCTACACAGAGATAACATGGGAATCCCTCACTCTAGCTGAGAAATTCACGTTAAGTGTGAACGTACATTTAATCATACACTCCACTCCACAACATATTAGTTTTATCCTGTGTAAAATAAACACTGTTTTCACATAAATCCACAACATAGAATTCAAACAAGGTTTTACACTTTAGAGTTTCTATTAGATGGAAAATGTCTCCAGCATGGCAACGAATCAGTGACATGCAGCTCTTAGTGTTTAGATATTTTCAAATAATTTAATTAAATACAGTTATACTTTATTAATCCCCAAAGGGAATTTTAGTTTTAAAAACACTGAGCCTAACTAGGATTTAGTTCAGCCATCTTTACCCCTTTCCCACTGGCTGATAAACCCGTTTAAACCCGGGAGCAATCTGGAGCATCACTGATGCATGTCTAGATGCGTCAAACAACTTGGCAAGCGACCCCCATTAAAACGCAACGTACGGACGTCAACACACCACACCAATCGCTTTTGATCTAACAAGCCAAAAAAACTGTTTACATTGGATAAACATGGAGCAGCACTGGTGAGAGATTTGGACAGGTAAGAATGAAACAATACAGCACACTTGGTACATCCTGGCTTCCTGACATGTTTCTCTCCATTGATTATTGTCCTGATTTCTGTTGCACCGGTGACATCATCCACACTAACCCTGCATGATGGTGTCACCAGACACGCAGTGGTGGGGGACAGAGGCCACGCAGCTTGCCTGCACGGGGTCAGACCCAGCTTTTTTTGCCAACGGGAAGGGAGCCAGTTTTTGATTGTTAGCGGGTCGACCCATGTGGGAAAAACGCGCGTAAAGCCGATATTTTCAGTGGGAAAGAGGCTTATTTGTCAATCTTATAGGTTAATAATTTAATAAATGACACGTTTCTTTAATATATTAACTGTATATGTTAGGAATGTTAGAATGGTTTCATCCAAATGTTAACATTTTCTACTTGATCCACTTGGTTTTAAAACCAGATTAAGTCAAATTGATTTGGTTGTTTTTATTTATTCTATGTTGGAAACATGCCATGTTTTTTGTTTTCCGTAGGAAAAAAACATTTGCAAAATAATTGCTCTCTTTGCTACTAGTATTTTTTTTTTTTTTACAACCCTGTTTCTGTTCTGTTTCCAGACTGACCATCTCTGATACCATCTGACCTCTGTTTCTACAACAGAGGTCAGATGGTATCTGAATGCTTAATGCTTAAGAAAAGCCTTTTCTCTCTTACCATTATAGATGTAAACATGTAAAGTTGCTATTAAAGTCATAGGGAAGTCATATTTAAATGTCAAACCAGTCAAAGTTAGAAAATTTCTATAAAAAAAAAACTGATGTATTAAAATCTGTTTGTTTTTGTTTTTCATTATCTTATGCAGACCAGTTAGTTATACGTCAGCTTGAACACCTAAATTCGGCCAATCATATATCAACAGTCATCTGTCAATCAATATGTATTAGCCAATATATGCAACAGTTGAAATAAGAAATCAGAATCATTTCCTTTTCCATTGAGTTCCGTCCCAGTGTTCACAGGGATGGACGTCTGCGTCTTCGGCAGGCGTAGAGTTAACAGAACTGGCAGCGTTGCGAGGCAAGGGCTCAAACATGTACGACTGTAAGCCTTCTACACAAAACCAAGCTTCTGCCTCCCTGGCGTTCTCTTCCACAACAACTTCGTCCCCGCTTTCCTCCTATAAATAAAAAATGTATGACGGAGGAGACTCATCCAGGACCAATGAAACAAAACTCTCCTCTTGCATGTTTCCGCTGTCGATAGCGTTCCTTGACAGTGTCGTTGCTAAGTCACCAGTTTAGTGCTACTTAGTGCTAGTAGGTTCCCAATGGGAAATTACACTGGGACCAAGTTCCTAACTGGTTAGCAAGATGCTTCTGACAAACCGGCCACAGCCAAACATGCTTGCGAACCTTCCACCACAACAATCCCACTCCCTTGATAAACGACCAATCATATTCACTTTATTCACTCGTGTAAAGTTGGGCACCACTCGGGAGAATTCAGAAATGCATCGGTTGGAATGACCATCCCTACGACTTTAAACTAGAAATGTGTTTTTTGATCAAATGAGATGAAGATTGCAGCTTTTAAGCAATGCAAATTCCACATAGTTCCAGCGTCGAGCAAATGATTATTGGAGGATCTGTGATGGTCTACCGAAGGCCACGGAAGTCTGATTTTAGTGCATCACTTTAACAATAATTGAAATAAGTAGTCTAAAAATTGTATTTATTTATTTATTCAATATTTTAGCACAAACATCTCCATTATTGCTTAAACGAAAAAAACTTTGTGTGTCATGACTATATAGGAATGAAAAGTTTGCTTTGAGACTCGATAACTGTGATAACTTTCTTGATTTATTATCCTATCCACAGTGGACATAAAATCCATCAGTTTAGGGGCTGGAAAATGTTGTAGGTCCCTGGTTTGAAGAATATATTTCATAATGTAGTTAAAAAAAAAATTTTACCCAAAAAAAGTGACTTTTTCCCCCCTTATGCGGTTTATGTATTCAGATTATGCTTTTTCAATAAAGACTCTTTAGACGACATTGTCATTGTTGCTAATAAATGCGCAGTGTGCTGTTTCTCTATTAGTAGCCCTTTTTTTAAAAGTAGTTTCATCAATTAAACTCCCATCTTGATCATTTTTGGATCTATTTCCTCCTTTTTCCCTCTCATCTGCAGCTCTGCAGCAAATGTTTCTTCAGGCTGAGCAACGTCCGGAACCACATCCGCACCCACGACCCAAAGTTATACAAATGCCGCAGCTGCATTGCGGCCGGTTCATGAGGCGGCTGCTTCCAGCACAGGCGCACAGAGGTTGGCGACACCGAGCTTCACATCAGCTGTCCTCTCTGACTCACATTTATTAACTTTAGTTTGGAAAGCCTGTGCTTATTGATTCCCGTCAGATTCTCTCATACTTCATTAAGAGAAGTTGTTTATTTCAGGATGAAAGCCATCAGTGTCTCACCAGCAGCCATCAGACTGAAGCCGGAGACGCATGATGGATCCGCAGCTTGTACATACCGAAACCAGACACACTCGAGCACAACGGTCTGCAGAAAGGCTTCACTGCTGTTATCAACAACTACTATAATTATTTAAATAACCAAACCAAGGTTGCCGTTCCTGTTTGCTTCTTTGGTAGCTACAGAAACTTGAACATTACTCTCAGGGGGGTGGGGAATATGATGCCACGGTGTAAAGTGATTCCATATCACAGTTGTATAAAAAGAGAAAAAAAAAAAAGAAATGTAAAGTGATTGTTATAATTATTACGGCTACTTATTGTTACCTTTATTTTTCTATGTATAGATGAATGTGGAGTGCACTTATGTCATGGCTTTTGTTGTAAACCTAAGAAACGGTGATGAAGCTGAAGGTTTGGAGTCTGAGGTGGCAATACTTGAAGTTGGAAAAGGTGGGGTCCACTTGGTCTTTTTCCTGTCCTGTGCTGATGTTTCAATGACTTGACGTCTTTTGGCATTGATTTGGCGGGGAATGGGGTGGGTGTACGAAGACACCACTGCATGTGTATTTTCAGGCCATTTGTAGTCCTCTGTCTTTTCTAAGGCTGCTGGGTTTAAAAAAGGGAAAAGTGTCTTTTTTTTTTTTATGTGAATTTCTTAACTTTATTCAAGACGACAACGTCATGACAGATCAGAGGTTTTATTAATCTCCTTTTTAATGCAAGACCAAATCCTCTTGCTCTAATTAAAATTTCCCCTCCTACTGAATAAATGCAATGTGCACATACAGAGATGTTTATGTATCACAAATTGATTTTAGAAATAAATGAGCTGTCTCCTATCTGTTAAAAGATTAAATAAATTTTGCCTTTTAATATTTAGTTTTGTGTTTATTTTGTATCCAGACTTTTAAATGAAGGTGTCCAAACTGAATTTTGAGTTTTTTTTTCACGGTCTGTTAAAAAAAAACCTAATGTATCGTTTGACGTCTTCTGAAATATAACCTGCTTAATATTTAAGGAAATCTGAGAAACTACTTTGCAGAACTACTGGATGTTTGGAGGGAAGTATTACCAACTAGATGTGAGAAGTAGTGTTTATTTTTCTTCACTTTTGTGAAAGATGATGGGTTTTTTTTTCTTGCATAGTTAAAAGTAACCTTGACAAATAACGAGCAATCAAGCTCAAAATTTCAGCAGAAGTTAACCATAATTAGAAGTAACTGTAAGCTGAAAATCAAGAATGTGGGATAGTTTTTTTTCCTATCTTTGCATTGGTGTCCCAATTTTGGCAGGGTCAGCCTGATTGTCTGCTTCGACATAATAAAAGAGCAGAAACTTTGCACGTGTAAGGCAGAGAGATTTAATGAAACATTAAGAGCTGTAACAACGCATAATATTAAAGATGTAAATTAAAATACCACATATTTGTGGAGAGGAATGGGGATCATTTCAGGCAATCTAGAATAAAAAAAAGATGTTAAAATGAGGATGTTGGAACAGAATCTGTGCTGGAAGGGAGAGCTTTCAGTCTGAGTAACTTCTCGCCTAAGAAAACTTTCAAAATACCAGTAAAAACATGCAAAAAGCTGGTCAGCACTTATTAATGGAAGATTAGTTCTTTTTTTTTACTTACAAAAGGTACTCTAAAAGGAGTTCTAAAAAGTTCCAAATAACATGTTTCAACTTTCGGTCTTCCTATAAAATAAGTTTCAGTGTCTAAGGTCTATAAGTATATTTATGAAAGTATATATATATATATATGTGTATATATTTTTAAAAGCCATAAATCATTTCATGCATTATTTTTTATGTATTATGGAAATTAAATGTATTTTTCTACACATAATTATAAGAATCCACTTAAATCTGTCAGATATATCAATGATTTTTGGCATAACCTAATGCTGTGTTTATCATTTTGGCATCTGTTGTATACGATTAATTTATCCGGTCTATTAACAAAATGTTTTAAAAGTTAAAACGGAACAATCCATTAACTTGGAAAAGTGATTTTTATCAGTGGATAAAAAAAAAAAAAAAAAAACTATGTTAATTTGCAACCTGAAAATGATTAGATATCTGTTTATGTGTAAAGAATATGTTAAATCAAGCCTAACAGAAGAGTTAAGGTGATTATCTTCTTTAGGTAATCGCTCAGTAAATGTCGGAACAATCCCTTCAGATACCATTACAACATACAGTGAGGAAAATAAGTATTTGAACACCCTGCTATTTTGCAAGTTCTCCCACAGAAATCATGGAGGGGGTCTGAAATTGTCATTGTAGGTGCATGTCCACTGGGAGGCAGTGTATGATTTTTATTAACCCTTTATTTGTATGATAAAGCTGCTAATAAGTATTTGAACACCTGAGAAAATCATTGTTATTTGGTACAGTAGCCTTTGTTTCCAATTACAGAGTTCAAACATTTCCTGTAATTTTTCATCAGATTTGCTCACACTGCAGAAGGGATTTTGGCCCATTCCTCCAAACAGATCTTCTCTAGATCAGAAAGGTTTCTGGGCTGTTGCTAAGATATATGCGATATATGCTTCTTCCAGAGGCACTCCTTGGTTATCCTGGCTGTGTGCTTCGGGTCATTGTGATGTTTGAAAACCCGGCCTCGACCCATCTTCAATGTTCCAAGTGAGAGAAGGAATTTGTTCCCCAAATGCATGGCCCTGGTCACCCTCTACTTAATACAGCACAGCTGCCTTGCAGTAATAGAAAACCCCCCCCATAAAGCATGATGCTACCACCCCCATGCTTCACAGTAGGGATGGTGTTCTGGGTATGGTACTCATCATTCTTCTTCCTCCAAACACTTTTAGTGGAATTATGACCAAAAAGTTCTATTTTGGTCTCATCTGACCACATGACTTTCTCCCATGACTCCTCTGGATCATCTGGATGGGCCCTTACAATTTGCTGATTAATCAGGGGAACCTTCCGTGCCATGCATGAATTCAAACCATGATGTTTATTACCAACAGTAACCTTCGGAAACGGTGGTCCCAGCTCTTTTCAGGTCATTGACCAGCTCCTCCCGTGTAGTTCTTGGTTGATTTCTCTACTTTCTTAGGATCATTGAGACCCCACAAGGTGAGATCTTGCATGAAGCCCCAGTCTGAGGGAGATTAACAATCATGTTTAGCTAATGAATTCTTCAACAGTGGACCTTTTTTCACCAAGCTGCTTGTCAATTTCCCCTTAGCTCTTTCCAGCCTTGTGGAGGTTTACAATTTTGTGTCCTTGGACAGCTCTTTGGTCTGGGCCATGTTAGTAGTTGTATTCTTACTGATTGTATGGGGTGGACAGGTGTCTTCAAGCAGCTAACGACCTCAAACAGGTGCATCTAATTTAGGATGTTAAATGGCATGGGTGTGGACATTTTGAAGCCAGACTAACAGGTTTTTGAGGGTCAGAATTCTAGCTGATAGACAGGTATTTAAATACTTATTTGCGGCTGTATAATAGAAACAAATAGTTAAAAAAATTATGCGTTGTGATTTCTGGAATTTTTTTTTAGTGAAGGTCTCTCACAGTGGACATGCACCTAGGATGACAACTTCAGACCCCCTCCATGATTGATTTCTAAGTGGGAGAACTTGCAAAATAGTACAGTAGGGTGTTCAAATGCTTATTTTCCTCACTGTCATATGGGTCATTTTTTTCTATTCTTGCTCATATGTATCATGGAATTATGTTTATATGTCGGCGTATAAATTAGATCTGTTCATGTTGGAGTCCCTTCCCTTATTATTAAATGATTAATATTGATGGTGGCAGGTATCATTTAGGTCACAACGTCTGTATCAATAAAAACAAGTAAGATAAACATTCAATTAGAATTTAAATTAATATGGGTTGCTTTCAGCAAATCAAAGGACTGAATTGTTTTGTTTTTCAAAACACACAGGGTAAAGTGGAAGAAATAACTACAATTTTAATAGTAGAAATTCTTGGTTAAAGCTGAAATACTTGTGTTAAATATAGTTAAACTATTCTAAAGAACAAACATTCTACAGAAATAAGACTCTCAGAAAGACTTTCATAAAAATGCATATATATGTAAATTAATAAAAAAAAAACAACCCTGATTTAAAAATCCTTTTGCCCTGCTTCTTGTCTTCTGGATGAGTTTTAGTCTGGTTAACCAGAGACACCACTTCTATAAAACTGGCCCGGTGTAAAAGGTTCTAGATGTGTCAGAACATGGATCAGCTCAGCTGAGACATGCAGCTCCTTCCAAAGGCCTAATCTGTTTCATGCAACATTTGTTTGCATCCATTTGAAAAATGCTGTAACACAGGAAGTCTTTAGACATCTGCATTACATTCGTACTTGAAGAGCAGCACTGCATTTCTTTTACCAGATAGATTTCCACAAGATTTTAAAGAATAATTTGCTTTTCTGTTTGATTTAGAAAAAACATAATTCCCATATGTCCTAGCTTTGTATATATGCCGGACATTGCGGTGGTGGACAAAAAGCAGAGGAATGCAGTTGTGGTTGACATAGCAGTACCAAGTGACTGCAA
The DNA here is from genome assembly GCA_030533445.1 of Cyprinodon diabolis. Classification (NCBI taxonomy): domain Eukaryota; kingdom Metazoa; phylum Chordata; class Actinopteri; order Cyprinodontiformes; family Cyprinodontidae; genus Cyprinodon; species Cyprinodon diabolis. The sequence goes on from CM060068.1 coordinate 25,807,259, forward strand.
CATCAGAGAAAAGGAACAGGAGACACTAGAGAAATACCAGGGGCTTAGAGAAGAGCTGGAGAAATCCTGGAAGGTCAAGGCATCAGTGGTACCCGTGGTCATTGTGGTACTCGGGCCAGTGACCCCCAAACTGGAGGAGAGGTTAAAGCAGAAAAAACCTGATTTAGAAATCTGCGGTTCTAGGAACAGCAAAGATACTCCCAGGCCTCTGGTAGAGGACCCGAGCTTGGAGGAAAAAAAAATAAGGAGACCACCTACGCTGGGTGAGGAAGAGTTTTTTTTTAATATTAATAAAAGCAAAATATTTCTGCATTTATTTTCTACTTGACATTTATTCAACGAATAATTAGCACTTTTTAATCTTTGAATTTTCAACCCTTTTACGGCACATTTATGAAATAAAACACTATTGCAGATTTTTATTTTTCCATAAACAGCAATACGTTAAGAGTGAATTACATTTATTCTATGATGTGAAAAAAAAAGGCTATTCTTAAAAATCCGGATTGTGTTTCCTTCTATAACTTGCATAAACAAGTGTATTTTGGTGAAATATCTGAAAACTATACAGTTATGTATTGTTATTGTAGGTTAAAAACACCTTAAAACAGTTTTTTAGAATATGAACAGGAAGTTACGTAACTTATTTTGTTTAATATTTATTATATTTATCATATTTTATCATTATATAAAAGAATGAAAATGTTAGATTATATTAATGTTTTAATTAATGTTAGGTTATATTAATGTTTTTATATATTTTTTACTATTTTTTTCCAAGGCTGCACTTTAAAAAAAGATAAAATTGTTCAGAAAGCTGTTCGAAACCAAATTTCTTTTTGTTTTACACTTGTGTAAAAAAACGGGAGCTTTTTAAAGAATCCCTTCTATAATTAGTAGATTCATTAAACCAGACGGAGCAGGTAAGGACGGCTTTAATCGTTCTACGTTATCATCAGAAACAAGAGCCACAGTTCTCTCTTAGCTCAGTGTTAATAGAAAGAATGTAAAACTAAAATGTTTAAAGATTAAATAAAAACCCAAGTTGGTGTGGGAGTCTGAAGGGATTCAGATAAAAAGCTTTAAGTAGATATATATTCCACTTAGAGTTCCTGATATTGTTCAATTTGACGAAGCTTAATACATTCAAATAGAAAACCTTAGATGATCAAAAGGATACCTGTCAAAGTTTTTATTTTTAATCTAATTTTTCATCTTATTTTTAAATCACCTCAAGGTCTTGAGGCTATTTAAGTAGTTTAGTGTTTAAAGGTGCAATTCATAGGAAATGTCATCTCAACTTCTGTACAAATGGGTATATTTTACATCCAACTTAAAAAAAATCATAATGACAAATTCAGTAAAAATCAATAGATTTTTTTCATCAGTGTATTTAGTTTAGTCCAGATTATAAAAGGATGCAGAAAAGGTGGGAACACATAATTAATTTAGAAATTCTAGAGTGTTGTGTTTGCTGTGTCAGTTACAAAATTCAAAGGCATTCTGATTGGACACAGATCGCCTCTTGTTCAATGTTATGTTTTACTGTATTGTTGCGCCACTTTACTAGTCTATGGTTATTATTTTCTTACTATCTCTGTATATTTTTTACATTTTTTATATGAAAGAAAGAAGTTATTACTTTTTTTGGGACATTTGCACGAGTGCTTTAGACAGTGGTAAGGTTAGGAACTTAAGGTTGTTGACATGAGAGTAACTGACCTTAATCTAAGTCGTATTTAAAGTTGTAATGATTTTAACCAAATGATCCATTGTAGAAAAAAGCTCCTTTTTTTGCAGCTTTACATTTTTTTTATTTGGCAAAAAACGCAGAAAGTGGATCTGACCTTCAGAACGTTCTAAAGAAGAGGCAATAAAGGGGGCCTGGGGGGGCCATCCTGGGCCCTTTAGATGAGTTTGTGCGGCTTTCTGACCAAAATACAAGAATTAGATGAATTAAGTTCAAAGTGGTTCATTCTGATTTCTTCCTTAATTAGACCTTCATTTTTTTCATAGTAATTGATAATCAAAAAAATTTATCTAAGGGCTTATATACACTGCTAAAAAAAATAAAGGAACTCTTTGAAAACACATCAGATCTCAATGGGGGAAAAAAATCCTGCTGTTTATTTATACTGATATGGAAATAGATGAAAATGAAAATTATCTACCTACAGAGGTCTGAATTCAAAGACACCCCAAAAATGTGCGTGTAAAAATCCTGCGGCAGGCTAGTCCATTTTGCTGAAATTTCATTGCAGCAACTCAAAATGGTATTCAGTCATTTGTATGGCCCCCACGTTAGAAGCATGCCCCTGACAACGTCGGGGCATGCTTCTAATGAGACGACAGATGGCGTCCTGGGGTATCTCCTCCCACATCTGGACCAGGGCATCACTGAGCTCCTGGACAGTCTAAGGTGCAACCTGGCGGCATTGGATGGATCAAAACATAATGTGCCAGAGTTGTTCTATTGGATTTAGGTCAGGCGAGCGTGGGGGCCAATCAATCAATTCCTTCATCCTGCAGGAACTGCCTGCATACTCTCGCCACATGAGGCCGGGCATTGTCGAGCACCAGGAGGAACCCAGGACCCACTGCACCAGCATAGGGTCTGACAATGGGTGCAAGGATTTCATCCCGATACCTAATGGCAGTCAGGGTGCCGTTGTCTAGCCTGTATAGGTCTGTGCTTCCCTCCATGGATATGCCTCCCCAGACCATCACTGACCCACCACCAAACAAGTCATGCTGAATGATGTTACAGGCAGCATAACGTTATCCACAGCTTCTCCGGACCCTTTAACGTCTGTCACATGAGCTCAGGGTGAACCTGCTCTCATTTGTGAAAAGCACAGGGCGCCAGTGGCGGACTTGCCAATTCCGGTGTTCTGTAGCAAATGCCAGTGGAGCTCCACGGTGCCGGGCAGTGAGCACAGGGCCCACTAGAGGACGTCGGGCCCTCAGGCCACCCTCTTGAAGTCTGTTTCTGATTGTTTGGTCTGAGACATTTACACCAGTGGCCTGCTGGAGGTCATTTTGTATGGCTCTGGCAGTGCTCCTCCTGCTCCTCCTTGCACAAAGCAGCAGATACCGGTGCTGCTGATGGGTTGTAGACCTTCTACAGCCATGTCCAGCTCTCCTGGAGTAACTGCCTGTCTCCTGGAATCTCCTCCATGCTCTTGAGATTGTGCTGCGAGACACAACAAACCTTCTGGTAATGGCACGTATTGATGTGCCATCCTGGAAGAGTTGGACTGCCTGTGCAACCTCTGTAGGGTCCAGGTAGCGCCTCGTGCTAAAAGTAGGGACAGTGACCCTAGCCAAATGCAAAACTGGATAAAAAGAGTCAGAAAAGATGAGGAAAGGAAAACTGTCAGTGGTCTCCACCTGTAAAACCATTTCTGTTTTGATGGTCGTCTCGTTCTTGCCCCTCTAGTGCATCTGTTCTTAATTTCATTAACACCAAAGCAGCTGAAACTGATTAACAACCCCCTCTGCTACTTACCTGACCAAATCAATATCACAGAAGTTTAATTAACTTGATGCTATACGCTGAAGTGTTCCTTTAATTTTTTTGAGTAGTGTATATAAATTTGTCAAAGTAAAGCATGAGTTTTTGACCAAAGTCTGACCCATACTCTGTTCTGTTTTAACATGGCTATAATGGAGTTCTGCAGAGTAAAATCAGTCTACTGTCTTTCTGTTGTTAAAACATTGGCTTTAAATTGTATTGAGCAGTTAAAAATAAAAACAAAATTACAGCAAAATAGTTTTTGCATTTAATAAAAAAAAGACTTTTAAATTAAATTTCTTTTTGTATACACTCATGTATACAAAATGACAAAATAAATCTGTCTAAGTCTAATTAAAAGCTATTTATGAGCATTAAAAATCTGGAAAAAATGGCCTTTTAGTGCACAAAGTTTGGACACATTTGTTCAAAACAATCTACGCTGAAGCCTTTGTGATAAAGAATGGGTGTTATGTTCCTGTTTTTTTTTCCTGCTGTTCTAATCTTAGATTGTTGAAGCAACAGCTCTTCTAACAAGGGTCTGTTTGTAGTCATGTGTTTAAAAAAAAAAAAAAAAGAATAAGGGTTAATGAGGAAAATGGAAGTTGTTTTTCTAGAATCAAGGTAACTCTAGATAAATATCAGCACAGGGCAGCTTGAGAAAATCATTAATTGACCATTTATTTTCATGAGTGTTTTGTTAATGGATCATAAAACATTCTGTAGAAGTAGAGTTAAAACCTCCGCCAAACAGTCAAGTCTGACTGATTGTTAGTAAAGGCCAGGTATATATATATATATATATATATATATATATATATATATATATATATATATATATATATATATATATATATCGAGATCAAGCATATGGCGATAGTAGAGATAACATGTGAAAAGCTGCCTTCTGTGACAAGTACAGGTTTATTTGACTACTGTCTGAAAAGACCACAATGAGAAATGTAACAGAATTACCAGAGTCCTATTCTTTGATAGTGAACACAGACAGATGAGACCTGCTTTGTTGTTCTGGTTTATTTCATGACACGTCCTGACTGAGTTTGGACAAACCTGGGGAAGATTTAGTGCCGTCATTGCTTTTCATCTATTTGTAGGACATGAAATTTTGTTTTATTGGAATCTTCTTGCATTATATGAGCTATCTTATTTTCTGATTCTACAAAGTGTAAAAGTGAACGTGATCTGTGGTTTATGTCAGTTAATTCATGTTTTAACAAGGAGGCGTTAGTCTCACTGAAACATTTAGTGCTGATTATCTTTGATTTAAAAAACTGCACGGTGGTAAAAAAAAAAAAAAAAAAAAAAATTACTTACAGCTGCTAAGTAAATGAGATTTCAAGAAACTTAACATAGAGTGTTTATTTCTCGACGGAGATACAGATTAGGGATATGTACTTGGATTAAATTTAGGCGACATGATAAATTTACACTTTTTAAACATCTTAAAGTAATTCCATGAGCAACACAGGCGATTATTAATCAAACCAGCAATACATGAAGCTGACTCTAGATGGCTGCATCTTCCTTCCAGATAACAACAGCTGCTAAGTAACAATGCAAAATGGTTCCAGTGTTACTGCTCACATCTGGAAACCCCAAAACACCCTAAACCAGGAGGGAAACCAGAGAGTTGTCAGGGAATTGATCATTTTTGATACCACACTTTAATAATAAGGCTAAAAAAAGATAATTTCAAACGACATCTGTGCAAGTATTGTCAAATCAGTTTGGGTGATTATGAATAAACTGTGACTGATTGCAGAACCCAGATGGAGGCCGAACAGGCATGACTCTGCCTTGAAATAACAGCTAATCAGGCCTGTTTATGGATGTTTTACCCAAAAATGAAGTTGATGTTGACCTCTTTGACCCTCTGTAGCTTATTATAGAGCCTAATCTTTCCGTGCCTCTCTGTTGCAGCATTATTCGGGGGCTTGGGTGTACTTTTTCACGCTCATAACCAGCAGGGCTTTACTTGGGTTACCCTTGCCCCACCAGAGGCTGCATATTTAAGCTTATGTGAGTTTAGGGAGCCGTGGAGAGTACGCCCAGGAACAGCTGACAATTTATGCTAGTGGGGCCCCCACATTCTCAGAGAGAGAGAAGAGAGAGGGGGCAGGGAGGAATGAGGGCCTAAGACAGGAGGGTGAAGAAGGGGGGGAGTGGGAGCAAAGCAGAGCGGGGGTGGGGGGGGTGGGGGGTGGGATAGAAGAGGAACAAGACGGGGGGAGTAAGAGAGAGGGAAAAGGAGGCAGTCTTGTTTGTAGCTTGTCAGCAATTGCTTGAGACAAGCTTCCCCTCCATGTGTGAAAGCTACTTGGCAGGAATGCTCGGGCTGTACCAAGTGGAGCCAGGGGGGGAGATGGGATCCTGCACAAGAGGAACACAACTAGATTGAGGAGCCAGTGTGTGGCTGAAGTAATCCTTCAGCAGTGTCGGCTCTTTGATGTTGTATCTTTGTGTTTGTGGAGGGAGTGGAGAGTGGTGTGTGGGTGTCAATGGGGCTGCAGAGAGGTTCCTGTATGAATATGTGCTCTCTCTCTCTCCCTCTCTCTTCCTAGCAGCAACAAAAGAGGCAATGAGACACCCCCCTCTGCCTGTGCCTGCCCCCCTCCCTCCTCTCTGGCTCTCAAGAGAAAGAAAGCAAAAAAAAGAAGAGAAATAAGAAGATGATGAAACCTGAAGTGGTCTGCAGTGTGAATTGTGCATCCACACAGATGTTTGTGTATCATCTGTGTGTATGTGTGTTTGGCAATCATGCATCGATCCTCAAATTTAATCTGTTTACCAACAATCTGTGAAAATCTCATTTGTGCTGCTCCTGAATGTGTCTGCGGCTGCATTTCTGCATGTCAGTGAGATCCTACCCAGTTGGAGGCTGTTATTGTCTGAAGATATGTGTGTGCGGACATAGTGGGTCATTTTCCTTCCTAGCCTGTTGCTTTCCGCCACTGACTGCTCTTGCAGCTCCACATCATGAGGAATGCACACTGAGATGGATTCTTGAAGGATTCCTTCCTCTCCTCCAGCTTCATTATTCCCACCGCTGCAACAGCTGCTGAATAAACACAGAAAAGCCTTTTTCATACTTTCTAGATCATGAACCAGCTCCTATATTGGAGGTAATGAGAATAATACATCAACAAAACTGTGCAAAAAGTCTTAATTTGAGTTTGTGTTGCATCCAGTTTCCCAGGCAATGCTGTATTCTTTTAAACTTTTTTGATGAACCAGTTTTGGAAATTAAAGTCCTCTAAAAGTTTCCTTTTTTTCCCAATTAGTCTCCAATATCTAAACAGAGAGGAGTGTGTGCTTTAAAAGCAACATATACAAAAAAAGCTCTGCCAGAAATAATAAATTAACAAACATCTTAAGGGGAAAAAAAGTATCTAAAATTATTTCAGAGAAATGGAGCAAAGACATGACAAAACCTGAGACAGATCAATTCTTTGGATTCACACCTTTGGTGTGTTTTTTGTTAAATTATTTTATAATTTAAAATAAAATTTTGAACAGGTTAGGGATAAATTGGCTACATTAAAAAAAAACCTCATTTGTTAGGTTTCTGAGCCTTTTTTCAGCCTGAGTTACTCAGTTAGGTGGCAACAGCAACAAAGTTAGATAAACCCTCCTCTGAAAATGGTTGAATATTGGGCTGTAAATAGCAGAAATAGCCAATCTAAAAATAAACTAACATAAACAAAAACAATGCACAAGAATAGTCAGGATCACAAGATTACAGGAACGTTTAGTTCGTGGGAGGATAGAAGACAGCACTGCACGCTCAAAGTGCTAAAAAAAAAAAACTTATTACACTTTAGCTAAAAGTGAATTCTCTCTGATGATGTATATTGGATGGAGTAGATTTATCCTGCCCACTGTTTTGTGTAGCCTTCTGGACGTAGATACCAGAATATCAGGACTGGCTGGCTCCACCAGAACGAGGAAAAGCTTAATTTAACAGTCTGCATGAACAAACCATAACAAGTCCTGCCTGCAGTTTTACACAAGCAATGTGGGGGACATAGTAGATAAAATCAAAGTCAAAGTTTTGACCTGATATTCAAAAGATTTACATGTATTAAAACCTGCTTACAGCTGCAGAGAAGATCTTCAAACAAGGTGCAAAAAGATTTGTGAGGGCAATTCAGTAGACAGTGTGCAAACTTTTTTTTTGTGGCCTTAATCAATATGCAGGTTTTATTTTACTGACAAAAATGCACAATTTTAAGGGTGGGGGATATGCAAATAAAATTGATACCATGTCAGATTATGGAGAGATATTATGCATGCATGTAAAAATATTTGGATGATCAGAAATAACAATAGTAGAACATTTTTGAAATGGTAAAGGATGTCTGCTTTGATTAGTGCAGAGGGAGGCCAGACAATTTTTATATGATTAAATCAAAATAAAAAACATTAGGACTGAGCTTTTTGTTTGATGTTTAAGAAAAAAAAAAAAAACCCCGCCACTGCGGAATAGAACTTGTAAAAAGACAAGGAGCTGAAAGTGCGCACCTCAAACTTTCTCCTTAATGTTCGTTTAATGTTTATATAAAGCTTTTTATATTCAACTTTTTTTTTCTGGAGTGGAAACTTCCAGTTTTAATGATTAATGTTTAATCTTTTATAATTTTCTGTTGTTATTTACATTTCTTATTGCATTATTTTTAATTTTAGATAATTGTACAGTATGTAGCTCACTATAAAAAATATTCATCATCATTATCATCGCCGTTATTTTTTAAATAACTATAACCATTCGAACTTCATTGTTCAGCTACTTTCAAGTAGAACAAGTAATTTTCTAATTTTAAAGAACCAGTTTACATGTCTTCTTATTTGCACAAGTAATGATTGTAGATCTCTCGCAGCATGCCCTGTTATTGCACACGCATTTTTCTTTTTTCCCCACACATTTTAGATCTCTTTATGTAGAATCTTTAAAAACATTCCCTTTGTGTCTAGTTCTATAAAGCTGGTAGAGACATACTGTACCAACAAGATTTTTAGCTGAAACAGGAGTAAACATTTTAGAAATGTAGTTGTAAAAAACAAGTAGGCCTATAATGTTTTTTCACTGTTAAGTTGTCATTTTCTATTTGTTTATCACATACAATAAGAACCCCACTAAAATATGTCAAAGTTAGTAGTTGTAGCCTGGCTAAAAATCAAAAACTAAGGTTTTAAATTGAGCTTAATAACTGTTACACAAACTATTTCATGATTTGAAATGTTCTTGATCCTTTGCCTGTTTGGCAAGCCACATTTCCACATTACTTCTACATTTCCTTCCAATATATCTTCTTCTTTGGTAAATTATTTAATGATTGTTAATATTGACTTATACACTCATTAGAGGGAATTTTTAAATAAACAAATGCTTGATCACATCTTTAAAAATTCTGGATTTGGACAGAGGATGATTGTAAAAAATGTCCAAATCTTAAGAAAATCGATTCAGTCTTTAAAACTATAGATAAATAGCTGTGAGTTATTAAAAAAAGAGATTTAGGGAATTTCTTTGGCACATAAATGCCACTTTTCCCCCTTCCAATTTTATCCCTCTCTTCTACCTCTATGTGGCTCTTACAGTTGGCTCTCTAAAAACACACACGCACTTGTTCGCTCACAGAGGTTTTCTTTCTCTTACACTCCCACCAACGGTTTGCTCATGGAAACAGCAGTAAAAGTTTGAGACCGTCCAGTCAGCAGCAGCAGGGGACCGTGAAGGGCTGCATCTCCTGTAACAAGAGAGAGCTGCCTCTCATCCCGTCACCCCTCTGCCTCACAGGGTTGAGAAGGAAAAAAGGGAGAACGAGAAGAAACGGGATGCAATTTTAAACGAATTAGGCCGTGAATAATTTTCAGGATGTCACAACGTACTAGGGTGAAAGCGTTTATGTAATTGGAGTGCTCGGCTCACTGGCGTGAGTGGCAAATTCTTGATTAGGACTTGGACTGCACCCTACACAGCCAGCATGTAATTAATAAAGAGGCCTAATGGAGGATGCTGTTAGGTTGAGCTGCACACTAATGCTACACCTTGAAGGTGCGATGTCTACAGAAGTAGTTAGAGATAACGTATGTTTATTTTTCAATATATTTTAAAATCAGATTCCCCTCAGTATGATGCTGCCATCACTGTGCTTCACACTAAGGCTGGTGTGCTCCTGTTTTCAAGCCCAGAAATGTCAGTTTTGCTTTCATCCAACTGGATCAAGTTTACTGTGTCCCCTATATAACTAAATAAGAAGGAATAATGAAGGCTTTCGCTCAGCAGTTGCTTTTTTCTTACTCTACCATGGATTAACCAGTGTTTTCTGAGATGTTGAGAGCTTATATTATAATTTTATAACCTAACTCTGCTTTTTAAGGTGATGCATTAATAAACATCTGAGCTTCATGCTGTGTTCTTGAGTTTGTTTTGTAATGTTCTCTAAAAAAAAAAATCTAGTTTTGGTAGCGCATCTACATTTGTAATGACTTCACTGGCCATTTCGGTTGTGGCGGATTTTATTTAGGATTATGATATTACGAATGATAATTTCTCTTCCACTTTACAATGATTGACTTTGAATCTGCTTATCACAACAGCTTCGTATGGTGCTGTACAGGCACCCTTAAGGAAGCTAAGAACGTTGGTGGAAGGAAAGGGAAAGAGAGGAAAAAATGAGGGAAAAAACAAAGTCAGCTTAAAAAGATGTCAGGGAGTAAAAGGCCAAAAGGATGAGAAAATAAGGCAGGGAAAGAGGAAGCAAAGGGGAGGAGAAAAAGACTGGAGAGTAAGGGTAGATGAAAGTGAGGGAAAGTTGAAAGGTAAAAAGGGGTGGAGAAATGAATGAAGACTGGCTGAAGAAGGCAGGGAGGGAGGCTGCTAGAGGAGGAGGAGGAGGAAAGAGGGAGTGAGGGGAAAGGGAGGAGGGTTGATCTCTGGGGTTTGAAGCACATTAGTATTCATGGGGAAGAGGAGGCCACAGACAGCAGAGAAACAGAGAGGGACCAGACTGTGAGCGGCACACAAACATAAATACGCTAACACACTTCTGTGTACGTGCCCACACGCACATCCATACTGTTGGATGGGGTCTTGGGTGCCGGTGTGGAGGTGGGGGGGAGGCTTCCAAACACCTCCTTGTTCTGACACTTACCCAAACTGTTTATGCTTAAAGGCAGAGAAGACAATTGCTCTCCATCTTGACTTACAACACGTTAATATGGAGGAAAACAAAAAAAACCCTCCCAGGAGATGATTTAGCGGTTGAAGCCTTTAGAAACCCACCCCTGCTGGCCTTGGATCGAATCTCGCCTCAGAAGTGTCTCTCCTGTGTTTTCCTCCGCCTCTCATCCTTTTTTCCTCCCCCCTTATCTGTCAATAAAAACAGAAGACACCGGAGGGCTTCAGGATGACGTTTTTAGTTTTCAATTTTACTTTTTATATAAAAAAAAAAAAATAGGTGGGGGGTGCAAAAAGAGGAGACCATCACAAGGGGATAAAATTCCTTATGGTGTTGGAGGCCACTTGCAAAACACCTCTGACAGAAGCAAGAGGAGAGCGAAGGAGAAGTGGTAATGCTCTCTGGGTGTTCTATTCTTAGTCTCTTCCGTCCTCAGACTTTGGATGTATCCCTGTGTGTGTAGGGGTGGGTGTGTGTGTGTGTGTGTGCACGAGCACGTGTGGGCGGGCAGGTGGTGTACAGCTGACAGTTGATTTGCTGTGACACCAGACACACTGGCTGCTTTGGACTCCCATGGCCTAGATATCACAGCCTCCTGCAAGAGCCCACATACCTAATCTGTGTCACCCCCTTTTTTTCCCTTCTCCCTTTCTCCTTTTGCCCCCTATACCAGACCTACAAAGGATGTTCTGGTTTTCTAGCAGGCAGGTGGTGGTCTTCATCGCTTCATCGGCAAGCAGATAAACCAGAAACAGAAAAAAAAGGGGGAAAAAAAGATTGAAATGAGAAGAGTGATTAAGTGCAAGAAGCCGATCGAAAGGAGGGAGTGGGGGGGGAAGGAGCGAGATCACATCATGTAAACAGAGTGAAGCACTGCACGGAGATGGAGGAGGCTGTTGCCATGGCAGAGGCTGCATCCTTTTGTTAAAGATGTCACTCAGGGGGAATCAGGGCTAATGAGGAAGGACTTTGCGCTTGCGTGCAAGTAAATGTGCATCTGAGCTGCTGGTATTCTCCTCCACTGGTGCCTGTAATGGTTTCACTTCAGAAAAGTGGAGGAAGAAGTAAACTGAGAGAAAGTGAGCTGAGGGCGGAAGTGGAAAGCGATCCATGACGGAGGACTGTGACTCTGTGTGTGTGTGTGTGTGTGTTTGACTGGTTTCCATTGAGAATTATCAGTAGGGTGTTCATGTGTGTGTGTGAGTGAACGTGTGGTGTGACGCCGTGCTGCGTAGGTGGTTTGTTCTCTGTGCTCCTCATCTTGCTGCAAATTAGTAAAGAATCAAACAAAAACAGGTTTCATTTAATCCCACCCTTTCTGTCTCCCTCTCTCTTTCCCATCTTTTATATCCTCCCTGCTCAGCAAACAGCCTTGAGCCTCCCACAGAGTGAATGCAGACATCTGCCCGCACTTTTCCTTTCTCCACCGTCTCTCCCTCTTTTCTGTCACACAAAACACACACCCTCACACACAGCCGTTTGTTTCTCTGTCAGCGGCGTCATCAAAGAGACTGAGGTCTTGCGTTTTTACTCCATTACTCTCCCCCCCACCCCACAAAAAAAGAGAAAATCTCCCTCTCTCCCTCTTCCTTCATAGAACAGGATAAATAATTTGATCAGTAGGTGGGGGTGAAATTCCACCACTCTGAGAGGCGTGACGTTAATCTTTTATTATCTACTCTCTCATTCCTCCTTTCCCTTTCTTTGCCGTTCCTTTTCTCCTTATCTCCCCTACAGACCCTCCCACCACCCCCCAACAACCCCTCTAAGCCTGTCCTTGCAGTATTCTAATGATTCATATTTCACATCCACTGCCTTTTCATTTAGCCTGTCTACATTGCTTCAGGGACAGCTACTCACGATCTTAATTGACTGAGGAGAAGGTGATGGCAGAGGAGGTAGAGCCATCCAACCAGCCCCTCTATATACAAACAAATGCATATAGATGCAGCTAAATAATAACAAAATGGAAGGTTTGTCTAATTAGATATCACCTTACTCGCCACTTTATACACCTGCTCAACTGCTCGCTAACACAATTTAAGAATCATCCAGTTAAAAAAAAGCAGTAGCTCAGTGGATTTAGTGCGTTAAAGTTCAAACAGAGCATGAAAATCAGGAAGAAAGTGACTGAATAGAGATGGTGTCAGATTTTTTTTTACTTTTTAGAGTATAAGTAAAGATATTTTATTAATATCAGAAAAAAGGGGTATTTTTATATATATTTTTTTACAATATAAAGGGAAACAACATTTTAAAAACTAGAATCCAAAACTAAAATTGACTGAAGTAGATATGCTGCAAAACCAGAAGATGGATCCAGGTCATTCCTGTCAACTGAGACCTGCAAACCAAGGCTGCAATTAACAGCAAAAATGGATAGATTTTTAAAATGGTTGCCCAGTCTGTTGTATTTGTTATACACATAACACCAGGGATCTCTCTAGAGGTGGTAGTATGATGGTGTGTGACATTTCTTTGCCTGTTCTAACCAATGAAGCACCAGCAGAAGATAATTCAAACACCACGGCTAAGGTTTATCCTTTATTGACCCTCTTCTGAGACTAATTCCAGGTGGATGACCTCATCCTCGTAAACTCCGATAATCTTCATTTATTTTTACGAACACATCAACCGACTCTCCCGTGTTCTCCATGTTCCCTGATCACCATCTTTTGGGATTTGGCAAACTACCGACGGATTAGCGGCAGCTTTGTAATACTTTCAGGTCAACTTGGACCAAAATCTTTTGTTTTTGACACCTTTTGCAGGTACAAGTACTGTAGGTGCATCTCTATTTTAAAGCCTGATTGGATGAAGGTTAAGTATGTGCCGCTAAATGACACAAGTTGATTGGATACTTTTCTACATAGATTCATACAAAAACATAATAGAGGCACAAGTTTCACTATAATCGGAAACACCAACTTCTTTAATGAAGGCTTACCTTAATTATTTTTGTCCTGCTTTGCAGCTGTGGTAATTAAGGAAAAAGATAAAGAATGGAAAAAAATTATGTTTGCGTGGACAAACGCCTCAACTTTCAGACCTCCTCTTAACAGTCTGCAGATGTGCCCATTTCCTGTAGCCAAAAAAAGGTCCAATTCAAAGCTTGCAAGGTGACCCACTAAGTATAGTGCAACATTAAATATCACAAAATGTTGAAAATAACAAAACATGAGAAAAAAAGAGAATAAATATACTTTCATTTAGATAGTATATTTCCTCTTTCAGGGGTCTTTAGTCCTAACTGATGGCCTTTAAAGCTCATCACCAAGGTGTTGCACACGAAGCATGTTAATCAGTCCATTAGTCATCATTTATAGTATGTTTTAAATGCGAAAAGCAGAAACTACTTCATGTCATGATTGGTAAAGCTGAAGAGCTATCTCAATGCTGCAAAATATATAATATGTTAAAACGTATTCCCTTAACTATAATATATTAGCATGTGTTCTAATAAGATACCTCTCATATGACATTCGTGGAAGAAGTCAAATGATAATTAAAAAGTTGTCCTTAAGCCAATTATAAGGAAAACTGAAAAGAGCAGCCATAAGTGATTCAGGATAAATATAAATAGTGATATGCCTTTGAGTAGGATTCAACAAAGGATAACGGTCTGCTTCAGGGTAATACTGGGAGGAAATAGTCTGGTTTGATGAGACCAGAGGATAGTTGTCTGGATTTCATTACACACACCATATTTGGAGGATAACCTCAAAACAATCATAGAAGTAGTTACATTTGGGGAGAGAAATAAATAGATTTCATCTCACTAAGGATCGGTGAAGAAAACTTCCTGAAGAAAACTAGTATCTGAAGATTGAATGAAGACTATTATTATATTTTTTTGTAAGACTATGATCACAAACACAGCTAAACTAAAAAGGTTTCAAAGGAATCAGTTAAAGTTTTCACAGATTCAAAAAGTTGTTTTCCCTGTTGCCTTGCAGCAACAAGCTGCTCGGTTTGAATCTGTGTGCTCTTCCTTTGCATGTGTTTTTCCAAGCCTCCTCTGACTGTCAAGTTTTGGTATTAAGTGGCAACTATGCATCGCTCTTAGGGTTGAATAGGTGAGAATATATTTTCTCTCCTGTTTGTCCACTGATGACCTGTCCATGGTGTAGCTCCCCTTTCAACCAAGGACTGCAGAAGATATGGGCTCAAACCACATCCACACCCCAGAACCTTCCATGGATAAAGCAAGTCTAAGTTCTCCTCACTGCTCATCTGATCCACCAGCTCCTGCTTCCATTTAAACTGCTTGGTCCCAGCCATCAGTTCCAGATTATTCTGAAGCATTTGGTGAGAGTTTTTCAAGCATTACTAATAGTGTTCTGATTACCTGATCCTGACCTGTTTCTGTCTCCAGACCTTTGAGCCTACCTGCCCCTGTTCTGATCTGTTTACCTGATCTGTCTTTGGATTCTGTTGGATTCTACTGTGGAATGAACCTGGATCTGTATCTTGACTCCACCCTCTGGATTATCCTGCCCTATATCCTCCTGTTAGTTGTGTGTCCTTCAAGGCTTTGGAAACTGGAACTCTCTGTGTGATAGGTGCTGTGTCTTGTCAGCTGACTGGCTGGTATATACCTTGTTCTCTGGGCATGGACCGAACTCTAAACCAGGTTAGTGACTCACATGTTCAGATCATCCTCTGTCACGTTTTTGTGGTCAGTAACCTGTGTTTCCGCTCGCCAGAGTTACCTGCCTCGGACACCCTAGCCGTTGCTGCAAATCAGCATACCATCCCATTGTTGCTTTAATAAATGCTTATTAAGTAATCCCACTGTCTGTCTTGCCTGAATACTGGGTCCCTCTGTTTTGCGTCATTACAGTTGGAGTATACAGAGAATCATTCTTATATTCAAAAGAATAGTTTGAGATCATTTGGGGTCATGGTACATTAGTTGTTATTACAGGATGGGTACATGAAAAAGATGGAACTAGCCAGCAATGGCAGACAGATAGGCGGTGGCATTTATACACTATTACACCACCATGTTGAACAACTGATAAATAGCCGGGTTGGTTTTATGTCTTCAGACCCAAAACCAGAATGCCAGAGCTGAATTTTAAACTAATCAGATGTAGCCTCAGCTTCCTGTTATTACCTGACAGGAGTAGCACCAGGTGGGGTCTTCTACTGTTATGTCTCTTCTGCTTTAAGGTTTAATGTGATGTGCGTTCAGAGACGGCATGTCAAAAAACCTTAATTGTAACAAATATATGAACTATTGCTGTAGCTTTCATTTGTGTCTAAACTGCATCCAAAAAAACGTCCAAACTAAACCTGTTTTCCTATTTTTCAAACCTTGCTCTGCAACCTGAACAAGGTTCGTGAGGTCACACACAAAGAGTTCTTAAATATATATATATATATATATATATATATATATATATATATATATATATATATATATATATATATATATATATATATATATATATATATATATATATATATATATATATATATATATATATATATATATATATATATATATATATATATATATATATATATGGGCCAAACCGGATCCAACAACCATATCAGTGACTTAAATCTCCTTTTGTTTCCCCAGTTCAACAACTTCACCGAGGCCTCTTTACTCCTTGCTGGATGGTGGAAATGGGGTTCAGCCTTGTGATTAGCAGAGAAAAAGTGCATTTTTGACCATTCTGACATAATATTTTTCCAGATCACACATTCAAGGAGGGAGTAAACACAGAGACTCCTCAGTATGCACACGTTTGAGGAAGAAAAAAAACCACCCATTGCACCGACTGGGGGGACGGCTGCAAGCTCTGGTAATTAAGCTGTCGATTTTTTTTTTCCAAGGGTCAAGGGAGTGACGCAGGAGAGCATAGCAGGAGCGATGATGCAGCTGGGGGAAAAGGATGCAAAACGATGAGGAGAAATGAGAGGACCTGCTCCCCACCACCACCCCAACCCATCTCCCTGTCTGTCTGCCTCTCTCTTTGATCTCCGCCTCTGTCCCACACTGCATATTAAGATGCCCAAGCCCCCCTGTTTGGTATTCTGAGGCGGGCACCGAGATGCCAGTCTCCATATCCTCTCCTTGCCTCTGTGTGAAAGAGAACTTAAAAAAAAAACAACTGTCTGTCTCAAGATGCTTATCCCACTAAATGGGTCTAAAATAACTGGAGATCGGGATGGAGGGTGGGGGGCAGTGGATGTAGAAAGGGATGCATTGTTGGGGGGGGAGCAGTATTAGACACACCACAGACGGGTGGGTGGCGGTGGTGGAGAAGCAGAGTGATGGGGCTGATTTTAGCTGAGAGGATAATTAAACGCTATTATCACAATGGGCCAGTAATACAGTCTTGCCTGTACACGGAGAGGAAGCCAGCCCTCCCATGTTTGCTTCGCTAAAAGGAGGGAGAAAGGAATGAGGGAGGAGAGGGGAGCACAGATTAATAGGCTGAGGAGGAGCAGGAGAAACAGAGAGAGGCAGCGATGGGGGTGAGCGGGGGAGACAGACGGCGAAAACAGGCAAACAGAATTAGAAGGAGAGAAAGAGTGGGAGAGTGATCGCTCAGTGTTTTGGATTAGCATCACTCTCCCTCCCTCTTCTTTCATTTTCCTCCTTCCTTCCACATATCTCCCTCTTTTTTTTTTTGCTTTCTCTCCCTCTGCTTCTATAAGCCCTGGGGATGGCACAGCTTTAGTTAAACTGCTCTATTAAACGGCGCCTGCTGAGAAAATCAAATTATAACTTCCTTTAATCAGCGAGTATCAGTGGCCCACACAGGAGCAGTCGGCTCTGACAGCCACCACACACTCACACACACACACAGCGAAGGAGGCAGTGACTGGTGACCTGAGGGAGGCCGATATGAACCTGTCTCCCATCTCTTTTGGTTCCCATGGCAACAAGATGGAGTGAGCGGGAATATGGGATGTGGAATGTCTGCATCTATCGCTTCCTCTCGGTAAGCACAAAGATAGCAGAGCTTGGGAGAGGATATGTAAATGCTAGATGAGTGGGGGATGCTCTTTTTTTAATTTTATTTTTTTAAATGATGTCACCTGATCTGGATTTTTTTTTCTTTTTACCACCTCTGTTTAATCAAACCCTCAGTGAATTAATTTCCTGCTTATCTTTGATTGACATTTTGAATGTACGACCAAATCGTTGGTGCCTTAGTTATCGGCACTACTAATGTTTCCTGCAAAATAAATATAACTTGAGTTTCTTTTTTTTTCTTTTTTAATCAAAACTCCCTCATTTTTAAAGTTGATCAAAGTTTTAAAGGACTACTTAATAAAAAAACCCAAACTATCTGTTTCCCTGGGTTATGAATATGATTTGACAGAGAATAAGGTATATATTTTATACACCACTTCAAATGGGACAGACAAACTGAGGCTGTTTGGCCTTTAATTATATGTATAGACCAGCAAAAATAAGCAAGAAAGATTTGAGTGTGGACTGCATTTATATAATAATAATAATAATAATTCAATTCTGCTTCTTAACCCATCCCCTTAAGGAGCAGTGGGCTGCCAATGTGCGGGACATGGGGAGCAATCAGGGGTTCAGGGTCTTGCTCAAAGACCAAGAGTGCAGGCTGTTGGGATCGAATTGGGTACTTTGAACCAAGCACATTTCTCTAACCTACTAAGCCAACATTCCCCAGCAATACAGCACTCTTTACTCATACTAACTTACTAATATCCAAGAGTCAAAGGCAGTGTAACCAAATACTATCAACAATCTAAGTAGTGAATAGAATCCACCTGTGTTTAATCTAATCTCAATATAAAATCATTTCTATAAAAGGCCTCAGAGGTATTTTGGAACACATGAGTGAACAAAATGTCTAGTAATCATTAAATCAAGGACCCTAAGACTGAGACCGGGCAGACAGATGAAAAATTAAATAGTTTTGACAAAAAAGGGGGCAAAGGGAGCATTAAACATTTCTGGAGGGAGGATCTGACCCAAACGGAGGAAATCAAAAAGCACTTATACAACTGAGCTCGATAAGTTAACCAGACAGGCAGACAGGTAGGTTAACAGGCAGACAACTAGAACTGAGAAGGAGGAAAGCACATAAACACAGAGAAAACAAAGAAAATTTAACTAAATACAAAGGATTTGCAAACCAAAGACAAATAAATCTGTAGGAGTCTAACACATTAAACACAGAAAACAGAAACATAAAAAATAAGAAAAACAATTCAAAAGAATGACCCTGTAATGCAAGACCCACATGGTGATAATAAATTACCCAGGAATGAACTTAATCTGGAAATCAGAAAGAAGCATAATCTAAAATAAGAGGTCAGTGATAACTGGATAATGGCTCAGGTGTGGAAATATGGGACCAGATCAGCTATTAGTTTTATATTTTTGAAAACTCCACTGCTGATAGCTCTACAATGATACAAAAATGACAGATTATTAGAATAGTCAATGAGAACCTTCAATTACCATTATGAAAAATTTGATTTAATCAATTAGCAAGCTAAAGCATTTTCCAGTCCAATTTAATAACTTCTACTCTAATAAAGCTACTAGTTTATAAATGGTAGAATTAATGTAAGTACAGGTTGGCATTTTTCTTGATAGCCTGAGATGTTAAATATATGGATAATACATATATATATATATATATGTGAAGTGAAGTGCATATATATGTGAAGTGAAGTGCATATATATATATATATATACCTTTATATGCTTTTTTTTGCCTAATCTAGTGGAAAACCATCTAAAGGGGGAGATGAAGTAGGAGAGTAACCAAGAGGGACCAAAAGAAACTGTTTATTGGTCTGAACCCGGGCTATTGTTCGACTGAAGGAGTCAAACTAGACCACCTTAGCAGTGGTTCCTGGATTTTCCTCTCAGATTGTCTTGTTGAGCACAGATGGCTCTTGATTCTGCACTGGAAGGTCCAGCTGGTCTTTTAAGTGCCACAGTGGTTTCCAACTATCGATAGAAAAGAAATAGACAAACTAGTGAAGTGCATGATACAAAAATTGTTTAAAAAATGTAAATGATTTACCATACCTGGATTGTCTTCAGAATGAGCACTCTGATTTTAAATGTTTTCTAGATGGTTTCTTGGGGAAGGGACATCACAACGAGCGACCTGACCTTTGAGCAGTGGATTTGTAGAAATGTGTTTTAATAGACAGCAAAAAAATAAAAATTAAAAAAAATAACTGAGACTTGAAAAGAGCTCATCTTTCTTAAAATAAAAGTAAATGGGGATAGCAGGGACAGTGTTTTATATTGTTTTAATTCATTTCAACTCTGCCGGTTTGTGTTAAAGTGCAGAATCCCACCATATCCCATCTCAAGAAAAACAGATAATTTCCAAATATAAATAAATACACAAGGAGTCAAATTTTTTCTTCTAGATTTCAGTCATATAGGTTAGATTCAGTGACAAACAGATTGATTTAGTTTATAATGCTAGTTGGTTAAGTTATTTCTTTAATAAAAAGAGTCACAATCACATTTTTTTTCTAAACCTTTGATTAACAGGGGAGTCATACTGAGAGTATCGCTCTTTTATAAAGGTAACTTGGCAGAGAGAGCATAGAAATGTTAAAAGGTATTAAACAGGTTTAATATAATAACAAAAACATTAATAATGGCACAACAAAAATCAGGATAAATATTAATATCACATTTTAATGAGCTGTAAACAGAAACCGTGAAATTACGCCTCCAGTGCATCTTTTATTATATTCTTCCAACTGGTCATGGATGTTTGTCATTTAAGAGATTTTCTAAGATTAATCCATCAGCATGGAGCTTAATAGGAGATTGCTGCTTTACTAAAGTCTGTTGAAATCCAGAGATCCTTTAAAAGCAACCACTTGGAAGCACGCCAGTCCTAGTTCCTGGTGCTGATAGTCAGAAAGGTGGTGAGATACTGCTGCAGTTTACCCAGCAAAGTTTTACAGATAACATAAATTAATGTCATTGCCTACAAAGATGTAATGATGTCCAATCAACCAGATCATAAAGATTGAAGTTTGCATTATTGTAATAAGCTGCAGAGATGCATAATAGGCCGCATCATGTCTATTTAAAGTATAAGCTACTGAAGGCTGTACATTATATCAACATAATCTATGATAGATAGAAAGGTGGCGTCCACCGGCTTTTTTGTTATACAGAAAATATAAATAGTTACTTATTTAAATGATTTAAAAGATAAATTAGATTATATGTGGATATTTAAGTTGAATGGAAGTGTTTTATCAATCCACATAACCCAAGTATTTACAAAATGACACCTTTCAAACAATGTACTATCTGCAAAAAATGCAGATGTATAAATAACTGTGTCGTCAGCAAAGATATAGCTTTTACTGTCAATATTTTGATTCTAAATTGTTAAAAAAAAAAGGCAACCATAGAGGACACCTCTAGTTATTGCAAGGAAGTTCAGTATGTGGGAACAGTTAATTTACTTTTTTTTTCTTAATCTAAAATTAAAGTTACAGTTATATATATATATATATATATATATATATATATATATATATATATATATATATATATATATATATATATATATATATATATATATATATATATATATATATATATATACAGTATGTATGTATATATATATATATATATATATATATATATATATATACTTTGTTAGTTTTTAAATTTCAATAATGCCAAAAAGAGAAGATCATTGATATGAAGGGGATTTTGGTACTTTTTGACAAATATTTTTACACTGCCAGGTTCATATACTTCCTGATTATTTGAAGATCTCTAAAAAAAAAAAAAACAACTCTAAGGCAAAGCAGCCAAATATCCAGCAGGAACAATTTGAAGAGGGAACAGGAGAAAAGTGTTTCTTCCAATTGAAAGCCAAGGGTTGCAATGGGAGCAACCATTTTAAATTGTAGAGTTTTATGTTTAATACAAAGTTTTGAATGTTTTTTTCAATCTTTATCTAACATGGAAGAATCTGTTATGTCCGGTTTTGTACTCTCAAGGTCAGATTGGTATAATCCAATAACTTGGGTAAAACCTGATTATTTATGTGTCAAAGCACTGGTACAAAAAGCACAGTTTCTAAAGCCATATTGTATGTCTATTAAAAGTTACCAAACATGGTAACCCAATAAAATGTTCGGTATTTTCTCCTAATTTAAACAGCACTGTACCCACTGAAAACATAATGACGTCTATATTAGATAAACAGCTTCTACTTATTACCACTAAAGATCGTATTTTCCTTTTAAATAAGCACCGTGATACAGAGAACATTTCAGAGAGTGTTTTATGTCCTATCTAGATCGTTACGCCTTAATAAAAAAAAACAAAAAATGATGGTGTCCCCCTGTCACAATCCCAAACCAACACAATTAGGTTTATGTTGCCAAATTGTCTCTCTAATTACATAATTACGTTTGTGCCGACAAACCTAATTGCTGCCTGGATTACGCTCACAGGCAACATTCTTTGACTGAATGAAGCTCTTCGTTTATTTCTCTACTGTTACGTATGTGGCTGGGCTAGGACACACAGGTTGGAGAAACAAGATTTTTGTTATTAAACATCTTCACCACTTAGTCCCATGATTTCAATTAGCCCAAGGGTTTTCTCTATCTAACCCCAAGAGAAGTCATATAACCTGTTTTTTTTTCTGAAAAAAAAAACAGGTTTCTGTGTGTCCTCTACTTTAAAGGAAAATCCATGTTTCCTGTGCCTTCATTATTAAATATTCATGCAATTAACCTAAAGCTGTTAGACATATTGATATGAACTGTTGCATGTGAAAAGTTTCTGAAGACTTGAGGCTACTAAAGGAATGTTAGTTAATATTTCTTTTACTAACCAGAGGGAAACAGCAGTGGAATGAGGTCACAGTTATAAAAGAGGCTGCCCTCCTCTGCATACCACTTCACTTCACAGTGTTTATGTCAAAATAAGAAACTAATATAAGGTGAGTTTCTGTTTAATTATTTAGCAGCTGCTTCATTGAGCATGAGCTCAGCAGCTTCTCCTGCCACATTCCTCTATTTTGTGTAAATTAGCAGTGACGCTGTGAGGAATGTTCAATGCATACTGCTTTTTTTTCTATTTATTTATTTTACGTTTGATCTGTGTTTCTGTATGTACGATACCGTTACTGTAAAATGACATGTCAAGGATATGACAGCTTGTTAATCACAAAATATGCTTTAGCAGAAGCAGACTGGAGTTTACATGTTGGTATCATGTTATTTTTGCATTAAACTCAGGGAATGATTTGATTTTAGACCAAAATATATTAACCAAAATACCTAAGTTACTATTTTAGTTCAAGAGCTGTCTTGTTAACCTTATACTCAAAAATGAGACAGACTACGCAAAAATGCATTTATATTAAAATTAAGATAATATCTATGCAGTTTCTTGAATTATGTGTTAACAGTAAAGCTAGTACTACTCTAGTCCTATCATCAGCTGGCGACATCACAGCTGGAGATAAGCTAAAAAGGGCTCAGATATGTGGCATGCTCTAATAACGTTCCAAAGAGTTCTGGATAGCAGGCCCGGGGCATCACAGATCCTCCACTGTACTGACAGAATCAGAATCAAGTTTATTTGCATATATATATATATATACACACACATATATATATATATATATATACACACATATATATATATATATATATATATATATATATATATATATATATATATATATATATATATATATATATATATATATATAAAATACATAATCTATAGCTATATACAATACAGAGGACATGAGGTGCTTTTCCATGTATCCGGTGTTGTAAGACCCTTTCATTAACCTCCTCAGATCCGTGGAGGTTTTGTTTCTCAGATAGTTTCTCCATTACAGAACTGTGGTCAGTGAGTTTTCCTGGGAATGTCTTGGGAACCCAAGGGCAACATTACACTTTGCATCGCCTGGTTTATTGGTTGCAGTGGAGGGAAATGCGTCTAATTCATATTGTCTTTTTTTCGACAATTTAAAAGGTTACTAAAAACTCAAATGACATCTGAATAAAAAAAAAAAACTTATGCCCAGGGATTAAAGAAAGGAACATTTATTTTAATTTCAAAGAAAAGACACTGAAAGGTATAGTGGAGGATGTTCTTTTTCGGAGGATCATCAAAGTGGTCCTCCAAATTGTCAATCATTCTGATGATACATCCTACATGCTCGTCCCCATTTTCACTTACCGGTGGTGAGTCTGACATAGTGTAAAAACTGCAAATCTTCTTTTGGAAAGTAAGCTTGTATGAGCAACGCAAACAGCAACTTTTAAACAGAGCGTGCACGAGGAGAATGGGCTTGTGGATGCTTTTGCATGCTTTTAATAGGCGTTTCCTCTTGGGAGCGGGAACAGGGTTGTGCATGTGCTTTTTTTTTTTTAAAGAGGAGATGGCTCATTTTTTTGAGAAAATCATGAAGATCCTCCACTATACCTTTGAATTAAATTTAAGTTTTGGGAATTTTTGGTAGTTCTAACAATTAATGTGGGATTATTTTCCTCCCAATTCTATTCTTAGAAAATTAGCGTGTGATTGAAATACTTCTGAATTGATCTAATAACAGGTCCCAACATGTGTGGTTTGTGTGGTTACACACTCGGGTTTTTATTTTTGAACAACTTTCATAAGGTTATGAAATAATTTGTCTGGTAACAACAGGGATGTAGACCCTTTTGAAGTTATTGTACTAGTGACAGATTGGACCAATCTGAACTTTATTTGCTGAAAGTGGTGTTTTTTATTAGCACTTTCTGCTTTGAGTTATTACATTATAATAATGGTGAAAATGTGTTTTACTTTGAAAGGTTTAACACATTTTCATGCTGTGATCTAGTGAAAGACAAAAACACAAATAGGAGCATACAGGAGCATTTGAGTAACTTAGAATGTTACTGTTTAATGAACTCACTTCAGAAAAAGGGGAAGAACACATACAGTACCTGGTAGATTTATTACACTTTGAGTGAAAAAAATAGGTGTTTATTTCTGTTAATTACATTTTCTTGGAAAAAAAAGAACACAAAGTAAGACTAGGAGTGTGTTTTCAATACAGAGATGTTAGCCAGATATCATATGATATTTAGGTCAGGTGAGTTTCCTGGATGTTCAAGCAATGATGCTTTGGTCCCTAAATCAGGTATTAGTATTTTTTCTTGGATTTTTCCTGATCCAAGATATAGAACAAAAATCAGCACCTTCACAAAGCGTGTCAGTGTAGGGAAACATGAACTGCTCTAACATTTCCTGGTAGGCAGCTGAGCTGACCTTGGACATGGCTACCAAAAGCGTCACTGAAATTAGGATTAAATTCCCTTCTGCCAAGATAAGATGCTTCTGACATTGCCATTACTTCAGAGATGCTTCAGGGTATGGACTGACCTTTGTATCCTGTGTCTGTATTTGATGGATCCTAAAGCATTGACTCCAGTGACACATTTTGACTTTCCCCCAAAACTCTCTTTTACACTGTTATGTATTTGTCATTTGCATCCTTTTTAATAACATTTTTTCCTTTCACTTAACTTTCTATTTATATAGGTGGGAAGACTTTCTGCTTTACAGTCAACAGTCTTCCCAATAATAGTGTAAAACTATAGTGAACCTATGGCATAATACTGTATGTGTCTATTCAGAGGGAAACATTTACCTTTATTACTTATAATATTTTAATCTAAGTAAACATTATTGTGAGTTTTCATATCCTGTAAGCAAACATCTTCAAAAATACACCAACTACATACTTGAAAACGTTTAGCCTAAATGTAATGAATCTATATAAAACCCAAGTTCACATGAATTGCTTCTTAAATAACCTCTCCAAGATGATCTGGTTTATTGAGAAGCACCTGCACATTTGCGTAACCTAGCAACACCTTGAGGATATTAAGAAGGTATTTTACTATTACTAATTTGATATTACTTATTTATTGATGTACCTCTCTCCCAGCGGTGGACCTGAGCCCAGAGGCTGTCGTCGCCTTTAAGGACCGAGCGATATAAACGCACTAAAGTGCAATCATAAATCCTTCTCGTTAGGAGGCGATGTAATCACTCTCGCCTCTGATTAGTCATTAACAGTCCAGTTAGTGAAATAGCGAGAAGCAGGTGGGTGGGCAACTGCTTGCATCTCCAGAGTCTGCCTCAACTCGTTAATGATCAGTTAATTAACATTGTTTCAGTCCTCCCTGTTTGTTTACTCTCACCTGCCATTGGGTGGGGGGATGGATTCAGAAAACACTGCTGCAGGGGACAGTAAACACAGCCAGGAGGGAAGAAGAAAAGCCTGGCAGGGGAAAGGAAATGGAGTGATACTAAAACCCTTTAAATCAACACACTGGAACGAAATCGTCAAGAAAATTCACCTTCAAGCAAAACAGTTACGGAAAGAAGAGAATGGACTGAGTGAACCCTGGAGATGCATCTTATTCCTCATTAAGGGTCGCTGTGGCAGCGTTCGTCTCTGTTACTCATAGCAACACTGCATACCATGATAATAGGCTGACTGATGATTGGCCAGGCTGCAGCTCTCCGGTAAGTGACCTCACTGCTGTGTGAGTGAGCTCACTGTCTCAGTATTTTGATAACCCAGCCAGTGGTTCCTTCTTCTTGGCATCGCTACCAAACCTGTTGATGAATGAGGCCTCTAACCTCAATCAGTTCCTCCAGCTGCCGCCCAACACACAAAGTCACTTCTTCCACATCTTGGAGTCCCTTTCTATATTTTAGTATATCACATTACCCTTATTATCTATAAAACATCATGAGCCTTCTTAATCATCTCACTCCACGTCTTCAGCGGCTCTCTTTGCCATAAGATTGTTTATCAAAGCTTTAAATAATGCAGATGGTAATATGATAGTTGAATAGTAAATGTGGGTGTCCTGCTTAAAAACACACATTCGGATAATAAACCATCCAGTTTTGGTGTTGTTGATTTAAAATAGCAGAGGACAGAATCTGGAATTGGTTCTCCTGTTTCCAAAGAATTCCCAGTCACGCCAGACGTTTGCAGCGTTGGAGAGGCAGAACATCGACCTGAAGAGCTCTGCTAGTGTGCATGCCTAATGCAACCCAGTCTGGGAATACTGCCAGTCTACTGTTACTCCACCAGTGGGGTTTATCATGCACACATGCACATACCCACATGCCTATACACACACTCGTAGAAACAAGAGAGAGAGGGTGTGTTTGGGTTTGTGCAGCGCATATGAGACAGAGTCAGAAGCAGAGCTTTATGGTGTGTCACTGATCTCTGCAAGCAAGCACAAGCATGTCCAATGTAGCTGCAGACTGCTTGTCAAAAGTCACAAATATGCAGCTCTTATCCTGAGATTTTCACGCTGCACTGTTATGAAAGGCTTCATTATAGTTGATCTTTACAGGCAAGGAAAGAAGAAAAAAAACATTTAAAATTAGCTATGATAGCAGTAAAGCTAATATTCTGTTCAAATTCACAAACAGTACTCTGGTAAAAAAAAAAAAGTGTAAAAATCAATGAATAAATAACTGGATAATCTAAAAATAAGTTTTAACAAAGTTGAATTTAAGCATATTTACTCAGTTTGGTGAAAAATCCCATGTAAAGAAATAATAATCGCTCACAAAATCACAGGTAAGTCATACACAGGACCAGTTAAAAGTCCTATAACATAAATGTAATGCATCAGAATGTGGAGAACCTCATAGGATTTTAATATGGTACAACTAAGCTCTTCAAAATCTCTTAACCAATCTTCAAAATGTAAAAACAAGAGAACTACCTGTTCAAGTAAGACAAGAAATAAATACCACCCTTAACTAGTTTGCACCATCATCATGGAATTAATTAAAAAGTTATGAACAAACAGCACATTCCAGCAGCTATGAGGATGATAAAGGAGGCGGCTTTTAACACAGGAGGCACAGCAAAGAGAGACATTTGTACGAATGGGTTATGTTTACATAAGAATGTTGATGCACTATGACCTGGGTCTGGAAAATCAGGCATTTATTCTCACTGAAGAGTCAGGCTAAGTGCTAGTAATAATAAGGCCAGTTCCAAAATGTCTGCCTGTCTGATGCACTTTTGTCAATGCTTTTTAAATCTTATATTTGTAATAATGTCTTTGTTTTTTACAGATCAATGTCCAACTTTTATGTAGATTACTAACTATGTATTTTATTTTATTGTTTGCACTAATTTTTAATGTTGTTATTTTATTATTTTGGCATTTTAAACCTTGCCCAGGGACTACAGTTGAAAATTAGCTACTTAGCTAACACTGGCTCATTTACAGAAATGTTTATTAATGTGCACTGTCCCTGTTCAAATAAACACGTAAATAAATAAAAAATAAAATAGTTTCTAAATATCCTCAAACAACTCTGGCTTTTAAAACTTCGGTGTGTTGCATACACACAGGTTTTTTTGCGTCTGAACATTACCTGTAATCAGAGGCAAAATTAATGAGGGTGGGGCCAGAGTTTTTCATGGGGCACAAAACAACAAGTAAATAAACAAGACAAAAGTGCATTGTTTATTTTATGTGAAGTGAGCCACAAAGCAAAGGTTATAGACCCTTGATCTAACCAATGAAAACTGTGATCCTATCCAATAGGGCTGAAGCTAAAGACTGACTGTAATTTCTAATTAACCGTTAAAGTGAATTGTAAATAGAAAAAAGTAGTAAATTTGGTTTAGGGATGGATCTGTTACAGTCTTTTCTGTTGGTCTGTGTCATCATAAAAAAATCATGTAGTAATACACTATAACAACTGATCAAAATATAAGTTTATAAGTTTTTTAAATAACTGCATTTGACCTTAATTTGAGCAGCTACATAAGATATTACTAATATACTACTACAAATATACTAAAGTATATTTGTCCTTTTTTAAATAGTTATTTTCAAAAACTATTTTTAAAATAGTTTTTTTTTTTTTACCCTTTATGACTAAAATATTGTGTGATGTGCAGATTGACTGCTCAGTAGTTCGGTGACGATGGATCTCTAACCTTGAAGTCTATTTTCCCTGAAATTACTTTGGTTTGGAAGTTCTGGACGTTTTTGTGGACTTAAGCTTCCATGTTAAATGAAATAGTCTAGAGAGCTGTACTTAATGAAATTTCCTTTTGTTTACACAAAGAAACAAAATGAAAAAATGAAATTTGTCTAAGTGACAAAATGAAATTTGTCTAAATCTCTAAGTCTAAATGGGTCCAACCAAGCAAACAATCGTATATTCAAGATGGATTTTGTGGATACTCAGAAGTGACCGACATTCAGCTTAACCCAGATGCCAATGGCAACTCCAGGTAAGGTGAAAAAAGTAGAAAAAAAAAAAAAACCTTGTCAATTAGATGGCTTGCTACGAGAATGAGCAATAGAGTACTTTAGCTCTGTGTTTTGGCCACAGGTGGCAGTGCCCTTCCTCTTTACATAAAATAATAAATATAATGGCCTCAAGATAAGATAAGGGAGTTTTTTTTTTCTTTTTTTAAACCTGAATCATCTTATTGGCATTCCATCACTTAGCTGCTCAAATGACGGGAGAACACAATTCAAGAAAATTTGACTTACTCAGATTTCATTTTTTGCAGGGTATGTTTTCAGTACAGGGGGCAGAACAGGCCATGCTTGCAATGCTTTGACATTGTGTCACCCAAATCCCTCTAGTTTTGTCTTGGGATTTTTGGAAAGATAAATCTGATTCTAAAAATACAGCAACTGTAATAAAACAATGTCTCCTTCTCGCAATCTTTTCATTAGGAGAGGTCACTAAGCTCTGTGAAAGGCTGTGTTATTGTTTGCAGTTTCACTCTCTGATTTGATCCAATGACTATTGACATGTTTCAATGTGAACACCAATTTCTGCTTAGCACTTTCCTTCTCTGTGTGTCAGTGGCTTGTTCCTCAGAGGTCTGTTGATGTCTGAACACAGCATGATATGCCGGTCAGAAAAACAAACAAACAGCTGTGGCAGACAATATAGTCTCTCTCTTTCACTAGGAACAGAAATGTAAAAAGTGGAAAACAAATGTTTTAAGCCCATGTTGGTTTAATCAGTAGAATCATATAAACAGTGATTGATACAGCTTTGAAAGTTGCGCAAAATTGAAATAGGTTCTAATTTCTAAATGTTTCTTTAACACAGCTCACCAGAAGTACAGGGGGCAAAAGACTATCCATTAAATAAAAGCTTGTGCTATAAAACAAAACATGTAAATTGGACCTGATCAGTTGCGTCTCCTTTAAAAAAACAACTCAGTGTGAAAACCAACAGTTTTCAACAAATGTTAAGCAAATAAAATTTAGAAAATAGTAATTTATTTTTTTACTTTTTTTTTTCCTTACTTAGCCATCAAGTCATCCTTTCACTGTAAAGGATGTACAAAATGCTTCTGATTGTCTGTTTACAGGAACTAAATGAAAAGGCTTCCTGTATGTTATATGATTGATTAAACATTTTTGGGTTTGGGCCGATGGTCTTGCCCCGTCATAAATAAACGCTCTTATAAGACATTATGCATCCACAAGATCACTCATTTCAGCCTACCAACTGCTCCTAAATGTTTCAAGATCTAAAAAGAATTGAAAATTACATTGGCTGTTGCCTTCCATGTTTCAGCCTGAAACCACCAAACTATATTCAATTCAATTCAATCCATTTTATTTATATAGCGCCAATTTACAACACATGTCATCTCAAGTCCCTTTACAATTTAACCAGATCCCACAGTCAGATTATTTCAAAGTTTTCTAAGGAAAACCAGCTGATTGCATCGACTCATTGACTCGAAAGCAATCCCTCACACCAAGCATGCTTGTAGCGACATTGGAGAGGAAAAACTCCCTCATATCAGGAAGGAAACTCAAGTAGAATCAGGCTCAATGTGAGCGACCATCTTCAGAGGCCTATATAAGCACTACTAATTATCTCAATCCTTTTAAGTTGCTTTTTAAGACCAATCTCTACTCCTCAATCGCCATTTGAGGAGTAGATCTCTACGTTTTTTGTTTTTTTTAAACTATCTCCATTTGAACTAATAAACTGTCTTTTTAGAGTTCTGTGACTTTTATTTTCTCTTTTTAACTCCTCTAGACATCTAGCTCTTCCTGTGCACCCCTTTGGTGTTTGTTTTGTTGTAAACTGCCAGATAAATAAAGTTGACATGAACAAGTTGAAGTAGTTTCTCGGGTTGAATACACCTAAAAGGTTGTAACGGGATTTTTAGATGGTTGTTAGCACTGAAGATGGACCAAATTTAACTTAGAACTCATATTTGTTCTATTTGGATATGCTTGATATGTTACATTTTCCTTAAAGCGTTTACACGGGCAGGTTATTTTTCTAATTATCCTGACACACCTTGATCTTAGGAAAAGCAACAGACTTCATAACCCGAGGCTTTTCTGCTACCACTTCGTTAAGACCAAACCACAACGTACCTTTGGGGAACGTGTTGTAAAAACCAAAGCAAAGTGTTTCATAATTGAGCGGTGACAGGAAAATCCTTTTTAGAAAATTATCACAAATAATATCTATAAATTGTGGCATGCATATGAATTCAACCCCCTTATTGTAATACACCTAAATAAAACCCAGTACGACCAGCGGAATCTATTCGCAGTATAAATAAAGATGGCCTATAGATTTGTCAGATAGCAGTGAACACAGCAGACAGGTCAAGAATGATATCATGGAAAAGTCTGAAGCAGGGAGAGGTTCTTTGAACATCTCACAGAGCACTGTCCAATGCATCACCCACAGTGGACAGAGGATGGTACAACAGGAAACAGCAGACCAGCATGGAAAGCTTCTAACACTTGAGAGTATGTTGCTATAGTTGGAAATTATTAATTCATATCAAGATAAATCAACAGAAATAAAATGAGGGTTTACAAAAAATATGGAACTTTGTCCAAATGTGCCAGAATTTATGGATTTTGTTCCTTGAAGTATAATTTATCCTCTCTAGAGCAACAACAGCCGTTAAACCATTAAGCCATTGAATGACTCAGTCAGTTTTTGATCCTTCCAACACCTGGAAAAATGTATGTTAACCAAACTCTCAAATCAGACTGATGTTGGGAGATTTGGCAAAGAAAAATGGACAAAATTTCAGCCTCCAAATTTTAAAAGCTTGTAGAAATTTGTGCCAGTTAAAACGTAATTAGACCGATAGATGGTTGGAAGAAGCAAGAAAATGTAAAAACAAATGTTGATATTCCTATAAACCTATAAAACCCTTATATATTATTTTATCCTCTTAACAAACATGCACCATTGCATATCACAAATATGTTCTAAAAAACACACAGAGGTTTATGACTGTAAAATCACAAAAGGTACACTGCAGGATGGAGGATGAAAATGGTATTAAAAAATATATTTTTACTTAGAAATAATTATTAAATACAAGATAAAAATAATTAAAATATATATAATATATAATAAAACTATTTAAAAATGAAAAGGAGTTATCCTTGATTGGGGGGGAAATTTGATAGGTTGTTGAAACGATGTGTTAGGCTACTAAGACTTTATAAAACAATATTTGGGTCATTCCCCTGGGTTCAGGTTTTATTTTAGTAGCTCTATGTGTAAAAAGCAATGAGGTTCTGGGACAAGAAAAAAAAATTGTACTAATATTATTATTATGAATATTTTTGAAAGGCATATGATGTCACTGATCAGCTGATTCAAAGGTGAATAGGTCATAAAGATAAAGTAAACCGCATGGAGTGCTGCAATATTATAGATTATCTCACTGTGTAAACATAGTAACTTTTAGGTCAGAATTAATTCTTCTTTTCTTCAAAGGTAGATGGCTATAAGTGCAATCTGGTGTTTCAACAAGCACTGACTTTTCAAAGCAGAAAAAAAATTCAAATGATATCCTCGAATTTCATTAACCAACTGAGAGAAGATAGCCTAATTAATGACATTTAAAGAATAATAAAGCTGAATGAATTCATTTCTAATCGTACTCTAACATTTAAGGAATGCATTACCCCCCTCTGCACAGAGCGTTCACTAAAACGGCCTCTTCAAGAAGAATGCTTTTACTTTGACCGCAAAAAACATGTCTGGCTTGAGAGTTAATCAGTTCTCATAATGAGGTAAAAAAAAAAGCAGGGCACACAAACACACACATCTGCAGACACGCAATCAGGCCAGTTAATAGCGTGCACACTTAAACACCATTTCATCCCATCCCCGGTCGTGTTGATTATACATTTGGGTTAGATTTGAAATGTATCTTGATTAAATATTGAGAAGGACCACTCTCGTTTTGCATGTCCTCAATGTTTCACACTTCCTCCGAGGCCTCTGAGCGTCATTCTGTGAGGAGAGTATGCGTGTGTGTTTGCCCTGTAGCTAAACATGATTTTATTTATCAAGTGTCATGTCATTAGCTTCTTGGCTCATCATGAGTACTAATAAAACTTTACTGCGCAGAATAACCCCAGGTTATGGCAGCGGATTAAGAGCAACGCAGTCAAAAACAGTCTGATTTTAGCCTTTTTTGATATTTCTCTAAATAAGAGATGCCCTATTTTTTACACTTATTTTCACTTCACAGTACTAATCAGTGAAAAAGACTTTATGCTCCACTTTTAAATATGTTTTTTGTATTTTGTAGTTGAAATGAGATCTACCATTTCCAAAGCACAGACTTTACAATTTTTGACTTGATGTTGTTTCTAAAATTCTGTGAAATGTTCTTTATTCGAGAACCGTGGCTGAATATCTTTTCCCCAAATCTTTTAAAACAGTGGTGAGAAATGCAGACTCATCTTGCAGGAAACTTCCTTCCAATGTAATTTATATTAGAAGACATCATGTCTCCTTCTCTGGGACAGTGTTGCCCAGGAGCCATCAGACGCTCTGCTGATGGCTAATAGCTTGTAATAGGCCTGTCTGGATTTGAAAAAGAGAGAAATTATTGAATTATTAAATATCAATCAAACTCAAGTTATTTTCATCATATAGACATTAATAAAATCAGCCCTGAATAAAAGTCTAAACTACTCCCTTTATATGCTGTCCTTAAAAGGTATTGCATTTTTTCTTACAAAATTTTAATTGACTTTCATTTGACCTCTGACTGTGTTTTCACTATTTTATTTTGATGTTGTTCTTCTCAGGGGTGGGTAGCACCGAGTTACTTGAGTAACATTTTAAACTAAATTAGAAGTACTCATACTGTATAACAGTCTAAAAAAAAAGACTAACTTTGGCCAAGAAAGCATCACAGAGAATTTCATCTACAGTTTATTTTGAAGTCAGACTTTCTGTTTATATATGAAAAAAAAGTTGATTTCATGTTTTTTTTCTACATTCTGAGCACACTGAGCCATTTGGAAACCAAGTGCTCATACTTTGATCAGGTAATATCGTCATCCACTGTATAATAAGTATAAATATCACCAAAACAGTCATTTTTATGGCTTCAGATGGATAAAGTTTGGTGTAGAAAACCTCTGGGATCAACTAATGCAGATGATTGAATTCTGGGTTTCACGTCTAATAATGCATTTACAGAATAGTTAAATCACTGTTTGATTGGAGCAGAGTTACCTCAGAAATTGACCCCATAGATTAAAACTATGATGTATCAAAGTTTATGTATATGTAAAATCAGATGAACATACACTTATGAATATTTGTCTATAAATAACCTCTGTTAGTACTTATTTCTGTTAAAATTGTTTCCCCTGCCTTAATTCATTGTTTTGTAATTCTGTTTTCTTTTTGTGCATTTTTTTTATTTTAGTCTTAAAATTACAAGAAGTTGTACATAACTTTAGTTTTTATATGTTTGTCTCTCCCTTTACATCATTTTTAAATATAATATCAGATGTTATGATGAGCTACTCACTACTTGCGTAGCCTTCTTACCAAATACCTTTTTTTTTTTTTACCCCTACTTGAGTAATTTGTTGTTTGGTTACTTTTCACTTTTACTTGAGTAAAAATGTGTTGAAGTAGTGCTCTCTCTTGAGTATATTTTATCGGTGCTCTACTCACTTCTAGTCCCTCTACTTGACCTTTGCTTGGATACTGTAAAGTAGGTGATTATTAACTGAGGGGAAAAAAACAGAAAACAAAAAACAACCTGAAGCACATAAAGAGTACATTAGAGCCATGTGTTTAACAACTAGAAGATAATAATTACATTCTGGGTTTAAAGATGCGTTGCTAGCTAGTTGCTTATGTCTTTTGAAAATTATGAATTTTACCCTAAAAACTGCTGAGGAGATCATTTGTGCACTGCAAAGAATTTAAGTCTAAATAAGTATTTTTTTCTTAAAATAAGTGCATTTTTTTATTGTGGAGGTAAGTGAGACAGTTCTCCAATGGCACAAGACAATCTAATTTAAAATAAGAAAAAAACAATTGGATTTTATTATTTCAAGTGCATATTATCTTATTTTAAGAAGAAAACATCTCATTCCATTTTCAAATCATTTTATTTACATTTCAAATTAAGGGTAAATACACTGAACTTATGAAATGTTTACTTATTTCTGGGTGTTTTTTGCAGTGGAAGCTTGACTAAAGCTAATCAAATGAGTTATTCAAACACCTTGTCCACTTTTATTATAATCTTCTCCAACAGTATAAGGAAAGTTTGAAAACCCGAGGTACAAGCCAAAGAGGCGTTGAGTGTTCTTTGTGAATTAGGATCTGGAAATTACATCAAACCAAATATAACCATATTCCAGTTTTAAGTCTGAAAATAAGAGCAACTTGCAAATGACGTGCTAAGTAGCAAACTGCTGACGGTATGTGAAGTAGTAATCGTGTATTTCTCTGCATTTCGTTCTGTGACAATATGGAACAGATTTATGTTTTTACTTCAGCTCTAAGCTGTGTAGGATGGCAAATTCAGGAAAAAGGCAGTTAAGATCTCTGCAATAATAATAATAATAATAATAATAATAATAATAATAGAACTTTATTGATCTTGCATTGGAGAAATCTACCTCTTCTTCTAAATGTTTATTGTATTTTAATGTTTAATATGTTTAGATGGTGTCTGAACAATGTAAGCACCTAAAACCAACCTTTCCTTCAATGAATCATGACTCAAGCAGATTCTGTTTTTGCACATTTTGAAGTTTCAGACTCAATCCCAATACCTGAAAAGCCACAGAGGAAGTTCATAATAAGTGCTGTCCGAATAGTGTCCAGGAAGCAGTCAGCTTCGTAGCATCAATTTATGTACAGCTAGGTGCTATACGATTACCCACAATTATTTGCGTCACAGACACTGTATCTAGTTCAGGAGTGGTCTAACATAAGAAACCTGACAACTGTAGGTCACAAAGCACGTTAGAGCGACTTTAAAAAAAATCAAAGTCGCTCTACGATATCTGCTTACTGTTTGTGGTAACTATTTTTAATATTTGTCTAAAAGTGTATTGTCTAAATAAAACATCTATGTATTCACCTGCGGAATAAGTTTTGTTTTCATATATTTGGATTGATATGCTGTAAAAGGATGGAATTTAGAAGACTTGCAGAATAATGCATTTTTACAATTATTCTTAAGTTAAAGGTTCATAAAACAAGTAAACAAATTTCTGTATGTAGCAGCACTTGTAGTCCTGCATCCATCCTTGTAAATATTTCCAAAAATCTTGACCAGGCTTTACTTTAAAACCAATCTGTCTTTTATAGAGTAGATTATATAAACAACAAAAATAATTTAAGAGTTAGACAAGGCTATATAAAGCTATATCTCTACCCCCACTTCAGGTTAGCCTGTGTGTTTTTAGACACAGTTCTTCCTTCCACTAAACTTTCCATTTGTATACTTTAAAACAGCACAATGTGAAGAGCCAGGTTTTTGTGTGGAGGGTGTTACAGATTATCTATTACACTGCTGTCCACTCACTTATCTTCTTGTAGTGACCATAAGTGGTGTGTCTTTGTTTATTGTTCTCTTTGTAATATCTCTTTTTAATACAACAGATTTTTTTAAAAACCAGAATCATCAGAATTCTCCCAAATAAGCATATGAAATATTTCTCTTTATATGAGTTTCGGGTTTTGAGGTGAATTTATGAAATAATTCTAAAAACCTCTCAAATTATATTATCACCTATTCATACACAAACATTGCTTTTAAAAGTTCTACAGAGGTCTAGTGCTTTTAAAAAGCAACTGGAGAGAGTTTGAAAACTTCTACAAGTTATATTCCTTTGATTTTCCCACCTTCATTCTTATAGGAAGTTTGAGTTAGATTATCACAAATATTGTCCCAATCAAAAACACAAGCAGATGATTAGTCTTCGAGTGTTTAATGTGTCACATGAACGTGGACATTTGCTGCTGTCCGACAGTAACATTCTCACTGGTACACACAGACCTGACCTAGAATTGCTACTTAGAATTGGACTGAACCATCTCTTAGGAACGAGGGGGGGCACGGCAGGAAATCTTGACTGGGATATAATGGAGTATGGCCAGTGGAAAGCCGAGGCGAGGAATATTCCCGTTTCACAATGTTACCGTGATGATGTTGTGATTTAATAATGTTCGCGGTATGAAGTGAAGGAAACCGGAACCTGAGCTAACATTCCAGGTGAGTGTTTCCCTTGTTTTTGTTCTCGTTGCAGCTGGAGAGTCTCGCCGCCGCGGCTCTCGCCTCCTGGCAACGGGCGCACGCGGGTCCTCCTCCCGGGGACATCACACTCCGGTATCCGCTCTTCCCTGCCTCTGCCCCCCCTCCACCTCCACCTCCACCACCACCCCCTGAAGGCTGACTGGAGCTGCTGACTGACTGGCTAGCTAAACCCACACGTCGCGTCTTGGCCTCGCTCACTCGGCGACCTACCTTCCCCCTCCCTTCTCTTACTCTTTCTTTTTTTTTTTCTCGGCTCGCAAATGACGGTTTTTGCGGCGTAACAGAAGCAGATTATTCACGATGTTTTCGGCGTGGTGTGAAACCCGCGGAGAAACGTTGGTTTTTACCCCCATTATCACAGCGGAGGACCGCCCGAGCTTCGTGAAAATGGAAAAAAAGGGACACAATGCAGCATGCATGTTCTGCATTCTTCAGGAGCTCCACGCCGTCGGTATTGTATTTTCATCTGAAATGTGTTTTATATGATTTATAAACGCGTAACGAGATTACAGGCCCCGGTTTGTGATTTTTGTCGGCCAGCCCCTATCATCTGCTGGGCGATTTAATTGTTATATTGTTAACGGAGCTGAACACAACTTGGAGGGGGGATACAAAAAAAGAAAAAAGGAACGTTTACCCAAGGCGGGCTTTGAGTTGTCTTTTTATTATCCCCATAGGAGAATCATTTAGGAGGTATTTTTTCAGTTTTTGTGTGTGTTGCCGTTTGTTCTGGCTCTCATCAGCCGTCCACTGCCTCCCTCTTCGGGGGAAGACTTTGTTTGCGCTGGCCGAGAGGCTCCATGAATGCGAGCGCTGAAGTCCTCCCTTCCCCCCGCACCTCCACCACTTCTCTGGCGAAACAGGAACAACTTCTTTTAGGGAAAAGGGGAGAAAAAAAAGTTCCTGGAGTTTTAAGCGCCATGGAATTACTTTGTCCGCCAAGAGTTGTCCAGCGAGGCGCTGAGATTTGAGCAGAGGGGGGAAGGCTTCAGAGTCCCTGCAGTTGTTGTGTTCAGGGGGGTTTAGTTGCAGAGGTTTGGAGGTGTAGAGCTTTTTTTAAGGACTTCCCAGATTAGGGCCTGTTTGTTTGCAACTTGTGGCATTGTCCTGTGTTATCTTGGTTGGATTGTGACGAAGAATGACTTCTGATCTTGTTTAACTTGACCCTTTTAGTGTGAGAATAATCTACAGGTCCTTTGTTAGTTTGCTTATTTCACATAGAAGATAAGTTTTGAGTAGTTCCTAATATGTATTTATGGTAGAGGATTAGGGCCATTGAAAAACTAAAAAAGTGAACTGATTTTTACATTTTATTTCAGTATAATATGAGGAGTAAAAGTCAGAATTCTGACTTTAATCTCAGAATTCTTACTGAATTCTGACAGCTAACAAACATGTTAGCATCAAGCCGTAGCCATGCCTGTTTTAGAGACTAAACTAGCTCTCTTGTTTTAATCACCTTCTGCTCTTCCATTAATGAAATAGCTTCACCAGGCACGTAAAAAGTTGCCTAGTTCCCTCATTTTCCACCAATGTTTTACTGGCCCTCACAAACAACTCACATCTTTGTCAGTAAGACTGAGTGCTCACACATCTCTTCCTTTATAGGGCCCATCTACATAAAGATCCATAGTTCTAAGAAAAAAGTCAGAATTCTGACTTTTTTTCTGAATTCTGACAGCTAACAAGCATTTTAGCATCAAGCCATAGCCATGTCTGTTTTAGAAACCAGCTATCTTGTTTTGATCACCTTCTGCTCTTCCCTTAATGAAGTAGCCTCACTGGGGACCCCTCAGGCACGTAAAAAGTTGCCTAATTCCGTCATTTTACACCAATGTTTTACTGGCCCTCACAAACAACTCACATCTTCAGTGTCAGTAAAGCTGGGTGCTCACACATCTCTCCCTTTATAGGGCCCATCTACATAAAGATCCAAAATTCTGAGATTACAGGCTGAGTTCTGATAAAAAAAAATCTGAATTCTGAGAAAAAAAGTCTGAATTCTGAGAAAAAAAGTCTGAATTCTGACTTTTTTCAGAATTCTGACTGTTTCTGACAGCTAACAAACATGTTAGCATCAAGCCGTAGCCATGTCTATTTTAGAGACTAAACTAGCTCTTTTGTTTTAATCACCTTCTGCTCTTCCATTAATGAAATAGCATCACCAGGGACCCCTCGGGCACGTAAAAAGTCGCCAAATTCCGTCATTTTCCACCAATGTGTTACTGGTCCTCACAAACAACTCACATCTTCAGTGTCAGTAAAGCTGGGTGCTCACACATCTCTTCCTTCATGGTGCCCATCTACATTAAGATAAATTCTGAGATTAAAGTTACAATGCTGAGATTAAAATAAGAATTCTGAGATTAAAGTCAAAATTCTAAGATTAAAGTCGTAATTCTGACTTTTTTCCCCATATTAAACTGAAATATTATTTGATAATCAGTTAACTTTTTTATTTTAACGTGTCCCTAATCCTCTTCCGTATGTGTTTGAAAAGATCTGCCAAGTTGCTTCATAAAACTAGTGATCAGCCTGCCGGAGACAAGATTTAGCCAACTTTCTCTAAATTGGAAGGTTGAAAGCTGACACTCAAACCTTTTTTGTATTTGTTACTCGTGTCAAAACTACAAACTCACTGTTTTCTGTTCTATAAACACACCAGTCAACTTAAGCCAAAAAATAAGAAAATCACACAAAGGTTAAGAGGCAGATGTTATCATTTTCTGTTGAATTTAAAACACCAGCTATTATGGCTACTTTTTTTTTTTTAAGTTATGGATCCAACAACCCGTGCATTGGAAAGACTTGTACAATGGCTTTTTTTTTTTTTTTTCTGCACATAATGCCATGAAAATATTTCCAGGTAAAATGTTTAGGTGCTAATCAAGTGTTTTAAAACCTGACCGCATGTCCCATTTTTCATGTTATAAATGTGAAAAGTTGCGACCCTAATATTGGAAAATATATATTGGATATTTCCTCAAAGCATTTAACATCTTTAACTATCTATTTAGATTCTGACATCTGTATATTTATCTATCTACTTTGATCCACCTTTTTTGTAATTTAATAAGATTCAACTAAATACTTATTTTGTATTTCAATATTAATACTATGTATATAAATTGGAAACTGGAGCAGATTGTAAAACATTTTCTCAGAAGACAAGGAAATAGTTTTCTAATTACACCAATATGATGAGTCTAAAATAGAGATTGCTGTATCAAAATAAAAAATAAAGTAATTGTTTAAAAAATACTTTGCTTTAATTAGCAATAATGTGCTTTCAAACAAGAGGAATCAAATGTGTAGGTAAATAACTAAGGCTGTTGCGTTTCAAAAAGTATGAACAACTTTAAGACCCTTTTATGTGGCGATAAGGTCATTTTCTATATTCTAAAGCATATTTTCCTCCACAAAATTGGCCACAGATAATATTAAACAAAACAGCATTCGGCTTACCTTAGAAGAGTAGACTATCGATGATATTTCCCTCATTTGAAATCTCCTAATCTAAAGCAGCAAATAAAAAGCTGTTATTTAGGGCCGGCAGTGAAATGACAGTGCCTCCCTTGCTGATGGTAGCATAACTCGCACTGTTCAACCCATCTGTATTACGATTCGGCCAATGTTCCCCTGGTCAGCTCTGATTGGTCTTAGGCTGGTTTTGACTTCACAAAATCAGAGGGCCTCCCATTCCCGGTCTGCAAACACATCAACCAACAGCAGGCATGATTCGCTTTTTTTATTTAAATGAAAGGATCAAATTTATGGACATACGCTTTGACACGTAATTGGGATAAACCTGTAGCCACCGCTTCCTTTACCAGATATCATTGCTAGGCAGAAACTGAAAGTCTATTGGCAATAACACGTAAACTCAAAGAAAGTGGGAACTTGGTGTTGACCAGGAAAAGCCAGGGCACTTCAAACTGCCTTTTGACCTAGTGCTCCAATTCAGACTGAAAAGACCATCACCAGATGGTCTAGGGTTCAGTGTCTGGCCCAAAGCCACCTTCTAAGCAGGTTCTGTCTTTGCTGAGTTTGAATTGCAACACTTCCTGTTAGAGGACCCTGGTTTCTTCGGTAGCCGTGAAACTCCTGCTCATTTTGTCCATTTCGTTCCCACACATTGTATTCTAAGAATAACTTTTGCAAAAAGTGAAAATTTCATACATTTAATTCTACAATATTTTCTCAAAACTTTGTAAATGTTCTTCTCCCATTTCTTTGGTACTGATCTATGTTTAGATCAGATAAGTGTGATTAAAAATTATCCCTTATCAAAGCAAACTAAATCCAAGCAACCTCCTGCTGGTAGATGTAATTAATTTAAGTCACATATTAACATTACCCTACATTACAAAGTTATTAGTTTTGAAAGCAGGTACAGAAGCACAAATTATTACAAGAGCGACTCTCCTGTATGACATTGGCATTAAGCCGGGCATACATTGTATGACGGTTTGCTATTTTTTACCCATTCTCCAGTCGAGGAAGAATTTACGGGGGTA
Organism: Cyprinodon diabolis; assembly: GCA_030533445.1. Classification (NCBI taxonomy): domain Eukaryota; kingdom Metazoa; phylum Chordata; class Actinopteri; order Cyprinodontiformes; family Cyprinodontidae; genus Cyprinodon; species Cyprinodon diabolis. The sequence goes on from CM060068.1 coordinate 25,849,143, forward strand.
ACGAGGGGCGATTAGCCTCTCGCTACCACCTCCCGATCAAGAGGTCGTAAGGTCGGGAGAAAATCAAACATGTTTTAAATTCATTCGGCCCTCGTAAGGCGTTAGTGGTCAAATCCTGCTGCTGAATCAGAGCTACAAGCTGATTTATCAGAACAACTCGCGCACTTCGCGTGTGCAAATAAGGGAGTTTTTCTTCTTCTTCCAGATTGACAAGTCCGACCAGCATCTCTCGGTGCTGAGTCCGACTTGTGATTTTTAGACATGGAGTGAAAAGGTAGATTTCAGAGCGTCGGGCCGTACAGTGTTAAGACAAACACATATTGAGCCGTGAACTTATAAATCCTGCAATTTCATTGTACAGTTTGAGCTTTAGCTGAATACAATGATTGAAAATTTTGTTCAGTGTATGCCCGGCCTTAGAAGTTTGTCTGATTTCTTGTTTCTGTGAAGCTTTTGCCCTGCTGTTACAGATTTTAGTTGAATTATTTCTATTGTAGCAGTCACCAATGATTTCTAGTAGATAGACAATGTCGCATCTTGTGTGTGATGCAGCACTTCCCCTAAAACTATTTTTTTCTAATTCAGAAAAGAAGCACAATGACTGAAAGTAGACAAAGCTAACTGGCCAACATTTCTGCATCCAGCATCTTCAATAACTGAGTTTGAAAGCTCAGTGGCTGTACTCCATCAAGTTTACTCGATATCTACCAAAACCAGCTTTGAGCTGCTTCTCCCCCTCCCATCGATCTGACAAGCCCTCCCTTATGGTAGTGGAGGGCTGCTCTTTCTGTTTTTGTCTTTGTAGGGTTCACAAAGACCAAAAATGAAAATATTTTAAAAAGAGACGGCACTAAAGTAAGTTCCTGATTGAACAGCAGAGAAATGATAGTTTCCCTCTAGATTTATGATTAAGCGCCTATATCCAAGAAGATATAAATGGCCTTTAGCCTTGAACTTCAAAAATCTATACATTTGGGCATAAAAACACCAAACTGGTTAGATGTGATATTGTATCTGCAGCATTTGAAGTATTATAATCTACCGAATATTTAATCTAACCAGCCCTTAAGGATTACGATATTGCAGCAGGTCTGGGTCCATTAGGCATAAAATCACCCAATCCTGGTTACCAGCTAATTTGTTTGTTTATCTTATCTTCAAGCTGTTTCTCTTTATAATGCGAGCTCAAACGTCTTAAAAAGAATCACAGTTTCCTCTCATACTGCAAGGACAAGCCTCTGTTTTGATTCCTAACTTGCACGCTGGTCGATAAGTGAGGTATAAACCAGTGCCCCAGTTGCTGTAGTCTCCACAGACCCCAGCTGTGTTCTGGTAGTGTGTTTACTACTTGCAGGCCTTGTCAACAC